>VDFB02270651.1:687125639-687492367 GCA_007258455.2 Sequoia sempervirens
TCCCCATATCCATAGTAGTAGCCCCAATCGTGTCACCTTTGGAGTCTTTTTCCTCAATACTTTTCCCCTCATTGTCAGTGGCTGACAACTCCACCCGACATGCAGTGTCTTTTTTCCCCTTTTTCTTAGTCATAGGTCTATTGTCCATCTTAGTGGGTTTGTTCTTCAGTTCGCATAATTTGATTGCAACCTTGGATTGGTCCAAACCAACCTCCCCCTTCTTCTTTTTTGATGGGTTTTTAGGCTTAGGCTTAGCAAAGGGTTCATTTTTAGTTGGGAGTTTTTCTCTTAGGACACACTGAAGCAGCAAGGGATGGTTTGTCAAAGGCAAGGTTAGGAGGTTCCAATTTTCCCACATGAATAGCTAAGATGGGTTTAGGGGGGCACAGGGCCAAATGGAAGTGATAGAGCCTTGGGATGAGGCCCTGATGCAAATGTAGGGGAGTCGACAAGTCTGGGTTAAGAGCAACAATATCATGGGATTCCTTGATCAATTTTTCAAGGGAAGTCAACAGGAAGAAACGAAAGTTGAGGGTCATTTTGTGTCTTAGGTGGTTTAGCAGCGATAGATGATAAAAATAAGAAACCTTAAATCTATGTTCTAAAGTAACATATTTCATGAGAGCAAGACATACCTTGTCCCAGGGTTTAGGCAGTGCCTCTCTGTCAAAGCCTGACTGCTTCTTAATTGGATTCTCGTTGTCCCTGAAAAAGGAATTGAGACTCTCAATATCCTAAGTTTTTGTATGATTCTTATACTTCTTTCCCTTGCAAGAAAGGCTCGTCGCCTTGGAAATCACTTCCTCATTGACCTCAAATGAGATGCCACCCACGGTGACTCTCCTCTCCCTCCATGAACTAATAAATTAAGCTAAAAAAAATTCATCATACCCTACCAAAATTTCGAGCAATGGCATCAAACCCCCCTCCATACAAATATGCCACATAATGGGGTCTCTTCAAAATTCTTCGCAGTTGACAGGCTTAGTCCTGACCATATCTCCCCCCATCTCAACCCACAACATACATAAACTAGCCCAAGAAAACAAAGTTAGCCATAATCAAATTGTTATGTTCTTAACACTTGTGGCATTTCTTAACATGATCAAATCAATCATTTTCCATGTTTTGTCAATAATGACCAATATGAATTAACCTTCAAACCAAAAATTGACCTCCAAAATGTCCCCCACAAGCACCTGCATGAGATTCCTCAAGGGTTATAGGGATTTCTAACTTTTTTAGAAACCTAAGGAGAAGACAATTGAATGATCATCTATACAATACATCGGCCAAACTTATATGATGAGTTGTCAACTTTCATATATGAGCCCAAGTGTCCTTAGTGGTTGGTTTAGGAAAGATGCCATCCTTTAAGAAATTAAATATTGTTGTGTACCACTCATTAGAAACTTCAATATTAGCAACCATTGTCTCTTTTGTATTTTCATTTATTGATGGTTTTGTGAGAGCGTGAATAATAAATGTGAAGTCTGAGGAAGTGTCATCGAGAGATAGAAGGGAAGCAACACTTGCCATTGCATCTACATGTTGATTATCCTTTTGCAGAACATTGTCAATAGTGTATGATGTGAAACTCCCCAATATAGTTCATGTGAGGTCTTTAAACTTAGATAAATTATCATGTTTTGCTTGATAGGACCCATTATTTTTTTATAATTAATTGAGATTCTCCAAATATACGAATGTGTTGGACACCTAAGGACAAGGCTACATGTAATCCTATGATAAGAGCCTCATACTCAATGATGTTGTTTGTACATAAGAAATTTAAACGATAGGATAAGGGAATTGGCTTCCCTAAAGGGGGTATTAATATAACTCCAACACCAAAGCCAATTTTGACACTTAGATCCATCAAATTATAATTCCCATGTTTCATTATCATCAATGTTCAAAACACTTTTGTTGGGAAAAGAATATTGATTTTGTAACACTAATGGTGAAGGGGCCTCAACTAAATGGTCGGTTAATGCTTGTCCTTTGATTACTTTTTGAGAAATGAATTTAAGATAAAACTCAATTAACAAAATAACCCATTTAGCTAAACATCTTGACAAATCCATCTTAGCAAAAACATGTTTTAAAGGATCAAACTTTATGATAACTTTTACCTCAATGTTTAATAAATAATGCCTCAATTTGTTAGTTCTAAACACAAGAGCCAAACATTATTTTTATATAGTTTTATATAGAGTCTCATAATCAATGAATGGTTGACTAATGTAATAAATAGGATGCTCCTTGTCACTCTCATCTTGTTGTGCCAATAATGCAGCAAGAGCGTGATTTGAAGTTAAGATATAAAGGCTAAAAGCTTTCCCTTGTATAGTTGGTTGTAAAATAGGAGGATTGGTTAAATAAAATTTCAAATGTTCAATTTTTTTGTGGCAATTCTAATTCCATTTAAATTATAAATCTTTCTTAAGGAGCTCAGTGAAGGGAAGAGTTTGATCCGCCAAAGATGCCACAAAATGGTGAATAGCTTAAATATCTCCTTGTAAGCTATGCAATTGTGAATTTTTTTTAGGAGGTGGCATGTTTATTCTTGCATCAATCTTCTTTGTTTCCACCTCAATGCCCCTATGTGACACAATGAATCCCAATAACTTTCCACTATCCACACCAAAGATGCATCTCTTCAGATTCAATCTCATGTACTTATAAATTCTTTCAAATATTTTATGAAGGATTTTGACATGATCTTGACGTGTTATAGATAGCCAAAATATCATCAACATAATCTTCCAATATGTTGTGTATGAAATCATGAAATATTGCGTTCATATCTCTTTGATATGTGGCTCCAACATTCTTTAATCCAAAAGGCATAACCACCCAACAAAATGTTCCGCAAGGTGTAGTGAAAGTTGTTTTGTATTGATCTTGAGGATTAATGAAAATTTGATTATATCATGAAAACCCATCCATAAATGGTAATAAAGCATGTACCACAGCAGAATCCACTATTATTTCAATATTAGGAAGGGGAAAATAATCTTGTAAAGATGTTTTATTAGGACCTAAAAATATGTACACATCCTAATATGATTATCAGTTTTTTCCTCTGCCACAATGTTAGATATTCAAGGTGAATAATCAATAGGTCGAATGAAACCATCTTGTAAGACTTTTTCAATCTCAAACTTAACCAATAAATTTATCTTAGGATTCATCTCAAGTGTATCTTTTCTCTCATGTTTTTAGCATCTTTCTCAAGAACAATATTATGTGTAACTATCCTAGGGTCAATACCTAACATATCCAAATAAGTCCAAGAAAATATTTTAGGAAAGTTGTGTAATAAAGTTGCATGATACTCTTGTTCATATTCATCAATAAATGTTCCAATTTGTATCGCTTTCTCTTCATTAAATGGATCTATTGGTACTCTCGAGGTATCTTAGGCCACAAGTAATGCATTAAAATTTAAATCATTAGGGATTGGTTTGGATTCATCTTGTTCATCATTAAATAGTTCATTTTCTTTCCCAAAGTCTCATTTAACATTTAAACAATAGGAAATATGTTGGTTATGATGTTCTCTAGGTAAAGTGTTCTTCATTCCCTAGAATTCTTCTAGAGACTCATCATTTTGAAAAGAAATCCAATGACATATCCTCACGTGTAGTGTCTATCAATTTAGGATGCACCAATTTTAAAGTTGTCTTAGAATATTTTTGCATGATAAAATTGACATTAAGTGAAGGTCTCCTTGATGATTTTATTTCTTTTGAAGGAAAATAACTAAGACCTTTTGTTGCTTCTTGTGTATTAAGCTCTATAGGAACATGAATTCCTTTTTCTTTCACTCCACATCCTTTTCCATTATAACCAAATTGTTTTAAGAGTTGGTACCCTCTTCCATAAATTGATTTCATTTCTTTCAAGGAGGGTGGTTTCTCATAATCATTTTCATCATAGGTAGATGTGTAGTTCTTTATTTCCTCATTACTAGAAGTTGTGAATTTGTGTGTCATGGATGTTTCAAAGTCAGATTGTGTTGATTCCACCATAGCTTCTTTCTCTTTTTCTAATTTTGATTGTGTAATATTATATTCCCCCATGAATGTAGGTTTGAAATATAATGAACCCCAATCATCCTCCAAAAAAAAATTCACTAATGAAAGACACTCTTCTTTATCTTCAAGTTGTAGAGGTTCCACTTTTGTAGTTGGCGTTAATGTTCTGAAAGGTTAAATTGCATCCCTTTTTTAGTTTGTAAGAATATTTTTAGATTTTGGGTTAGCTTTTAGCTTTCTATATTTTGGGTTAGGTAAGATAGAGAGAAGTAGATATTTTAGGAGGGAGGGATGAGGTAGGGAGATATAAGTAGAGAGGGAGGGAGGGAGGGAGAGGTAAGGAGGGAGAGAGAGAAGTGAGATAGAGAGGAGTAGAGATGGAAGGAGGGAAGGTGGGAGAGGTAGGGAGGGAGAAAGAAAGTGAGATAGATAGGAGTAGAGAGGGAAGGAGAGAGAGGTAGTGAGGGAGAGAGGGGAGATAGAGAGAGAGGTGAGATAGGAGAGAAACAGAGGAGAGTGATATATATAGAGATGTGAATTCCCAAGTAAGATAGAGAGAGAGGAAGGAGATAGAGCAAAGAGAGAATAGGAGAGGGAGAGATGGATAGGAGATAGAAAGGAGTGGAGGAAGGAGAGGATGGAATAGAGGAAGGAAGGAAGGAGGAGAGAGGAGAGGAAGAGAGGGAGAGGGGGGGGAGAGAAAGAGATGGAGGAAGAGGGGAAGGAAGAGGAGGAGAGGAGGGATGGATGGAAGGTGTGACAGAGCATAAATGCAGAGAGGAAGATAGATATATATATATATATATGAGGAGGAGAGACAATGCATGGACAGGATACGTATATAGCAGACACGGAAGCAGGAATATGGAGAGACTGAGAGTATATAGAGGAGGAAGGCAGAGAGATTAAGAGAGGAGAGAGAGGAAGGAGGAGAGATAGATAGAGTAGAGGAGAGAGAGAGAAAGGAATAGAGAGAAGAGAGGGAAGGATGGAGAGAGAGAGAGAAAGAGTAGAGATGGAAGGAGGGAGGGTGGAAGGTAGGGAGGGAGGAGATATAGAGGAGGAGGAGGAAATGGAGAGAGAGGGAGGGAGAGGGAGGAAGGAGGTGGAAATCAGAGAAAGATAGATAGAGAGGGAAGAAGAGAAGAGACAAGGAGAGTGGTTGGCAGCATAGCTTGGTGGAATAGGTGGATGGACAAAGGACAGGTGAATGAGCAGAGGAGAATGGAATGTGGAGAGGGAATGGAAGGAGGGTAGGAAGAGGATGGAGGAGGGGGAAGGACAAGAGGGGAGGTGGAATGGAAGGATATGGAGGAAGGGGGGAAGTAGTGGATAGGTGAGATAGAGATGGATAGGTAATATAGAGAGAAGTAGAGAGGGATGTAGGAAGGTGGAGAGATTGAGAGAGACAAAGGAGGAGAGAGAGGAGGGAGGGTGAAGTAGGGAGGGAGAGAGAAGTACAGAGAGAAGTAGAGAGAGAGAAGGATAGAGAGGTAGAGAGGTAGTTCTTGAGCTCAAGGAGAAAGAGTCGGATAGAGAAGGATAGAGAAAGGGATGGAGATATCAAGAGAGGTCTAGAACATAAGGGATATACAAAAAGTGAGGTAGATAGAGAGAGATGATAGAGCTTGTTGATTACTAAAATTTGGCCTCCTAATTATTGAAATTTGACCTATTGATTACTGAATTTTGACTATTTAAAAAATTATAAGATCTTCCAAAAATTAGAATTTTCATTATAACTCCTATAGATCTAAAATCATTATCAAACATCTTAAAACTATATAAATGAAATATAACTTAAAATATAAGAAGGTAAGTTCCATATATAAATGTCACTTATTTCATGTATGTAGTTTTATTAGAAGGCAAAGAGAGATTTTTTCTTCACAGAAACGTGAGTGTTTATAATGCACTCACATTATTATTTTCTTTGAAAATTTCCAAGCCTTTGGCTTGGATTTTCCTTAGGCTTCCAACCCAAATGGTTGGACTAACTTTTGAATGTCCAAAGAAGTGTTTTTGCAAATTATAAAAAAATTGACATAATCTTGAGTGTGCCCATTAGGTTTGCATGTGTTTCCATGTCAATTCAAAAAAATACCACGATGATGTTAAGCTCACTCTTAGATTTCTAACCATGTAATTTTTTTCATGTTTTTAGTATGTTAAGGTTTTCTTCTTTAATTTATTTTGTTAGTGTATCTATTTTTGTCAAAAACCAATGTGTGATATTTTTTACTATATATTTTAACTGTTCATTGAAATTTCAAATAAATTACATTTTTAGAAACTAGGTTCCATTCTACATGTATTCAAAAAATTGATTTTTGATTAGTTTTAAAAAATAAGGGGGAGCATACTCAATTTTATGTTTTTCAAGATGTGTCCACTTTGAAAAATTAGTAAAAAAATCATATTTATCAAAAAATTAGCAAAAAAATTGGGCATAAATTACATGGTATAAATTTTTGAAATGCTAAACAAAAAATTAACATTTTAGGAGGGCCACACCAAATACTATGTTATTTTTTAAAATGGGACCACTTTGTGTGGCCCCCCTTTTTGAATCCATTAATCTCTACCATTGTAAAAAATACATATATAGTTTAAAAAGTAGATTTAGAGCACTACGACTCTTGTTTTCATTGCATCTTCAAATTTTGAGTGTAACTATCTTCAATTCCTCATCAAAGATCAGTCTCTCCTAATTTCAAAAAGAACATGGCCACTTAAGACCCCTTTTTGGTCCCCCATCTTACAACACTTACCCATTAACACAAATGGTTCTACTAGGGGCAATCCAAGTGTTATTGGGATTGGTGGTGTAGACACCTAAATTTGGACACTTGATTTATCCAAATTTATCCCCTTTCGTCTAAGCATCCCCTTATTTGCATTAATTAAGTAATATCCTTATTACTTAATTAATATCCTTAATTCTATCAAATCCTTAAGGTATTTAATTAATAAATAAATACCTTATCTCTTTAATCCTGCTTATCATCAAATGAATTAAATAAATGTTTAATTCCTCATATGTTATATCCTCCATCATTTTTATCTAATCCTAATTATTCTCCTAATCTTATCATTAGGGATGTGCACATGTCTAATCCTTGATTAGGATGTGTCACATCCTCCAACTTTTGCAAATTGGCATTTAATCTCTCTTAGCCACCTAACCATCCTCTAATCCTTCATTAACTAACCTAATCAACCTCTCAAGGAATTTTTAATTCCTTTTATCCTTCCAAGAAATATTAAATTCATTTTTCTCTTCCCCATGTGATCTTTGACTTGTCACATCAAGTCACATGTGAAATCTAACCCTCTTCTAATATGTCATTAATTGGTCTAATCAAGTACTTGCACAACCTTAATCACTTAATTGAGTCAACCCTATTAAATGTTTTCTCCTTTTGGAGAAGGCACTCCATTCCCTATGTGAATTTTTAATTCACATTTAATCCCCCAATGCATTTAAAGGAATTTTAAATTTCTTATCTCATTCCCATGAGGATATTTGAGGAATTTTTAATTCTTCGCATGTCCTCTCACCCACATGGGGACAAGTACCTCCTTTATGAGGAGATCTTGTCCCAATCCCAAGGTACTATGTACTCTCTCCATGTCATGTACTATCCTTCCACCTTATGTACACATCATCTTTTTTAAGCCATATCACATGCTACATGTCAAGATGTGAGGGCTTGTGAGTTTTCAACTCACCTTAGCCCTACATTTTGTTCTTGGTGGTTCAATTTCAACCATCCATTTCCTTAGAGAATTCCAAAACCTCTATAAATAGCCCCTCTTTTCTCTCATTTTAGGAGAGATCATTCATAGTAGCCAAACTCTTGCAAAAAAATTTATCAATCCATACTTAGCCATTTTTCATGCTTACATCCACTTTCATCCATTTTCCATCCATCCTATAGCTTGCATCCCTTTCCATCCAAGGAGCATACAACACCAAAGATCGAAGGGCCAACCAAAGGATTGATTTGAGACAAGGTAAAAGGTTTCATTTGTCATTTTTATTTTGTATTGGATCCAACTAGGCTAATCTTGAGGTGTAGAGTGTTTTTAGTGTTATTTGTTTTCTCTTTTTTGCTGCTCATATTCTAGCACTTAAATTTGCCCTATCACAGGTGGAATTGGTTGAAATAATGAAGGTTTTATCCATTCTTTTTCTCTTCTTATGGGTTTACATACAAATAATCAAATGGAAGCTTTGACAATTATTAAAGTACTTGAAAAAGCTAGTAAACTTGGGTAGAAGAAGGTTATTTGTGATTTTTTCTCTATGATTTTAGTTTTATTGTTGAATAAAATAAATTTACAAGATCCCTCATGGAGATTGGCTTAAATAGCTAGGAAAATTCTTTATATGTCCCTAAATTTTGAAATAGTTTCCTTCATCCATATTTCTAGAGAGTGGAATATGGTGACAGATTTTCTAGCTAAATCATCTTTAGAGGAGATAAGTAATTGGAATGTTATAGATTGGGATGGATTAGCCCAAGATAAATACATTCAAATTCTACAACTTATTCAAAATGATCAACCGAGGTAATTGGAATGTGTTGGTTAGAAGGAAAGATAATATGGATGATGGTTCTAGTGTTATTGTTAGGATGACTCAATGCTACATCAAGAATCCCTAGTGGGTTTTTCTTTTTGGGTCTATTTTGATAGCTATGGCTATTTAGAAATCCTCTCAATGTGTATGTAATTAATTTGATTTTTTGAGTAAAATTTGTTTCTTACCCTAAAAAAAGGTGCAATTAAATAATTACACCAATAATATATTTGTTGATATGGAGTTGTTTAGTCATAGAATCGATTTTAAGATAAACTTTTTTATGCATATCCAACTTAAGGGGAAAGATATTTTTTAGGTGTTTGTATGAGGGGAACTTTTCCTAGCTATAAAAGAGGAGAAGGGAGGTTGAGAAAGAAAAATATTTCATCCAAAGTCAATCAACCATTATGTTAGTAGAATAGCCACTTCCATGATGGCATCATCTCATTGGCATAAGAATCATGATAAATTTGGCAAATATGTTGTTTACTAACCTTTTTAATTGATGAGGGATTAATATTTTAGATGTATATGAGAAAAAATTTAGTTGCAAAACCAATTTTAAGATGTGTATTTTTAAGCATACTCAATTAAAAAGGAAAATATATTTTAAAGCTTGTAAAAAAAGTAATAGAATTTTCAGCCAAGAAACTAAACATTACTCCTAAAGAGCCCACCAAGCTTCAATAGAGTTTACTATTTTAAAACTTATTAAAATATTATAAGCTCTTTTTATAAGTCATATTTATGTATGTGTCATATTTTCTTATTAATAAATTTATTTTTCTTAGAGTTTGTCTTCTAATAATATATATAAACCATGTAGAGTCTATAATAAACTATTGGTATCAAAACAAGAACCCCATCAATGTCAAGACACCCAATTGAACACACCCATTGACAAGTCTTTAAAAGATCATAATGATAGGGAAACTTATAAACTCAACAAAACTCCTTTTAAATTATAAAATAAGTTAAAAAATATTAAATTAAAAAAAACAAGAATATATCTTGAAAGAAGAGTAAAATCAATCTTCCTTTCGAAGTTCACCTATATTTCTTCTATAATTAAAAATAAAAATTAAATTGAATTACACTTTACTAATTTTTAAAAAAATTATACAAACCATATTTATTTAAATGTTATGCATCTCACTTTCTTACATATATGAAATGTCCAAAGAAATTTGAGATAACTATCATTAATTGTAAATTCATATTGTAAACATTCAAATCCCTCTTTTATCCAATAATATTTAAAAAATGATGTTTCAAATCCCTCTTTTATCCAATATTATTTAAAAAATGATGTTTTAATTATAAATAGAAAAGATGCTTAGTTTTTTTTGTATATATTTGACTCATTATATCTTATATGTATTGCTAATCATATAATTTTTTTATCTAATTTGACTTAATTCTTTACTAATACTTTGATAATTACCTTCATCTTATAATCTGCAAACTTTATTATTATTATTCTATATAGTCAACTAAAGCTATCCTTTCTTAATGTTTTGTATTCATATAAGTCCATAAGAGATTCCTTCAAAAACTTTTGAACATAAACAACAAAATAAAATCTTTAAACATTAAGGAGCCATCCAACCTAGTCAAATACAATTATTTTTTCCAAGGTCTTGTCCTATGCAAAGTCTAATGGCGAATAGAGAGGACATTGAGTTCCAAACGAAAAGCTTGTAAGAATATACTCTTGAGCTTCCCCATTTAAGGCCCTTGTCGTTTGCTAATCATCCTTTTCCTTACGGAATATTAGCCTTAAAACACGACTGTCCCTTCAATAAATAAATGAATAAAGCTTTAAATACGTAAGGCAATAGTTTCCATTATGTTTGATGGGAACCTTTTTTTTATTTAATGAGTTTAGTTATATTAGTCTATATGATATGATTATTACCACAATAAACAAATGCACCTTAGAAGGAATGGGGAATGAATAGAAAAGTGAATCTATTATCATTATTATAATTTTATTGATTAAGAAAATTTATTGGTAATTTTGATTGATCTAGTGTCAAATTATTCACTTGAGTTGATGGATTTTAAATTTTATTTGATTTGGAACGATTGAAATTTAATTTAGATTAGATAAGGATGGATTTACTAGGATTTCAGAATTTGGGTGATGGAAAGGATTAGGATCAAAAGATTATTACTAAGATGGTGTTGTTGATTTTTTAGAAAAAATTATAATTGTAATTATAATTAATTAATTATGTGTGTGTGTGTTTAGATATAATACTTAATAATATGGAAGGTATTGAGAGTTCTACCAAATTTATCACTTTTCATAATGTGCAAGAGGTAAGCATTGTTGTCAACATGTTTCTTAATTAAATATGGATCTTTCCAATCTTCTTAGAATTTCTCTTATTTTTGTGTTTCTTCTTGTTTATTCTTCCTCTCCTAAGTACAATCTCTCCTACCCTATATGGGCTAGTTGGGATATCCTCCACAACCCTACTTGTGCTTGCTTCTTAGGGTTGGGGTCTCACAAGTTGTGTAGAGAATGAAATACCTATGGACAAAATGTGGTCCAATACAAAGGTCCTTCGAAGGAAAAATGTTTGGTTAATAGATCAACGTCATTTTTAAAATAAATCCTAACTTTATCATATCCTTGGAGTGACTGTAAAATTTAAAATAGCTCATATGGGGTCCAGGGTTCCTCAAGTTCTCATAGGGAATGAAATGTATATGCATCTTTACATTTGGCTCTAGTCATAAATCCATGCAATAGTCATCATATCTTTCTAGCAATTCTAGGGTAGTTTGGTTTTTGGCACAATAGTTGTGTGCCTTCTTTTCTCGTCTAAATTCCCCTACACTTACCTCATCCTTGTAAATAAATCTATCTCAACTTGGACTTGGGAAGCTTCAAACTTATCATTAGATTGAACATACGTAGTAGGTGAGGGTTGGTTGGTAGAATTATCCCTTATCAAGGCTCTTGAGGGAACCTTAGGGCAATTTGTTAACTCATTGTCAATTGAGTAAGTCTAAGCATGATCTTCAAGACTCACAAGTATTTGATCCATCAATGGAATCAGTAAAGCTTATGAATTACTTTACATTAGCAAGTGTGAAGGAGGGGATTTGTTACTCCCAAGTACTCAGATAAACAAGGTCTAAAGGGAGCGAATTTCCCTCAATCACATCAATGATAAAGGTTAAAAGAAGGAATGGAAAATGAAGAAAAAGCTAATCTATGTTTTTTGGTTTTAGGATGGAGGACTTTAGGAATCGGATGAATAGAATGTGGAGGTTTTGGGTGACAGACTAACTGCCTCTCGGCCAAAGGATGGCAGCACGAGAGATGGATGCATTGTCATCTCAAGGACATGTTGGTGTCTCGTACGGATAGACAGTAGAGTCTATAATCTAAAACACTCATGGTTTGCTAACAACCTGAATGTTGAAATCTGACAATTTAACAAAAGGTAACAAAATGTTAAATATGCATAAAAATATAACTAGTACAATAAGAAGAATATTATACATGAAAGATAAATTAAGTACGAATAAAATGACAAGTAGAGGGAGAGATAAATGCAACTTATTGTAGGTCCAATCTCCTGCAAGCTCCACACGAATGAAAACCTATACACACAGAAATGAGAAAATGTTGGGATTGTGTTTTGGAGTTTGACTCAGTCAAACCCTCACTTTGGTGTTTCCACCTCCATAGACAAACAGATAGACCACAATAGAGAAATAATGATAAAGAAAGTAGGTAAGACGTATAGAAAGCAAAGACAACAATATGCTAACTATAAGATTGATAATGCAATAAAATAACAAAGTGTTGCATTCCCTTCTACAAGCTTGAAGAATCCAAGAGGAAGGATAAGAGCTTTGAGAGTGCAAGACAAACGTGCAAGAATGATGTAGAACTTGAAACCTGCAAGAGAATGGTGTAGAGAGAATGGAAGCGAGAATGGAGTAGAAGAATTGATAGAGTGAAGTGAGAAGTTGCAAGAATGAATGTTAGAATGAGAAGTCAAGTGAATGGAATGAAAAACTATGTTCAAAATGGATTTTTAGAGGTAAAAGAGTCATTTTTGTTGAAAAATGAGGTGTTTTCTTAGCTTAATACTCTGTAAAACTTCAAAATTGTTGTTCTAAGTAAGTCTTTTCTTTGTTACATATATTCTTTGTGGATGATTATCTTGATTAATCCATTTTACTGTTGTAGAATGTAGAGAGAATTATTTAGAAGAACTAGACAGGATATTAGAAGGATCACACAAGATATACCGTGGAGAAACCCTTTTGGGAAAAAACTCCACCAAGAATTATTCTATTATTCAAACTCTGAATTACAATAGCTCCAATTCTTGCTTGAGAATGCTTCTTCTGTCTTTACCAATCTTCTTCACACCTGCAATAACCAATCTCAAAACTCTATTCAACTTGAATGAGATATATAGACAATATGCAACCTTGTAATCTCCAAAGGGTGATAATTACAATGCATAAGCATAAGCCCTTGAAAAGGTACGCCATATTCCTTCAAGTAGAGTTCTTCAGTGAAGACTAAAGCTTACAAGCATGTGCATCATGCATTTGGGTGTCCCAAACTGAAGCTACAACTTCTCCTTCACTTCGGTGATAATTCCAAAGCTATTCCTCAAAGATGGCGCCCACAATTAAAGCTACTTAACTGAGCCATCAAAAATATCTTATCATGCATTGGAGTTAATTCCAATAAAGCATCTTGGGCGCCCAAGTTGCTTCAAGTGCTTTATTGTTAACTGAAACATTTACTCAACACCATTCCCAAAGAATGGTCATCCCTTGTTAACTGGAAGTAGTCCCTGTTATCTGTCATACAACTCAATGTTATTAGCCATGCATTACAAGTTAACTGAAGCTAACTACATGCAACTCAAAATAACCAACATGCATGCAACATGCACTTGCATGCAACTGAAGATAACCTGAATGAATGAACTGGAACTGAACTAAACTGATTCTGAACTGAACTAAACTGAACTTAACTTAACTTAACTTAACTGAACTGATCTGAACTTAACTGAACTGAACTGATCTGAACTTAACTGAACTTCAAGCATGCAAACATCAAATCCTAACTTCTAGGATCTTTACATGCATTCAGAAGTGTTAACTGTTACTCCGTATAGTTAACTGGACTCAAGGTGAGTTTCACCTTACCATGTGTGCACCCACATGCTCCTATTATTTAGGAATAAATACAAATGTCAATTTCATGATTTATTTCATCCAAATATTAATCTCATCCTAATCTTAGTGTTGTTGAACACATTCCAAGAATCTAGGAGATACATGAAATAATTAATGTTTTAGGATTTGCAATTAAATGGCATCCTATTTCCAACAATTTTCAAGTGGGGCTACAGTTGCAAGGAGCGTTACACTTCATGGGTGATAGGAAGTGTAATGTTCCAACATCCTCTAACTTGGGAATCTGTTAGGGGCATTCGTGCAATGTGTAGATGTTTGCACGATGTGGAAGAATCCTAGTCAAAATTCCCTCCATCAATGGAAAATGACAAAGTACGGAACAGAAAAAAGGCTTGTCATAGCGGGATTTAGCATTATCGATTTTATAAGGCTAAAGTAAGGGTATGTTATGGGAAATTGCACTAGGGTGAAATTTTACGCCATAACATTTTTCCCCCACTTTAGCGATCATATGTGTCAAAGCATGTGTTAGCTAAAGTAGAAAGAGATTGAAGATATACTCAAAATGGAGAGGAAGCAATCCTTCGATCCGGTATACCTAATGTGAAAGGGGAGATCCACCAAAATGTGAAGGGAACACAGGTATTTGATCCTTCAAATCCAACTACAATCTCACAACGAACATGTTAGCTACAAACAAACATGTTAGGTGAAAAAGTGAAAAATAATAGACACGATAAAAAATTCCATAAACACAATAAGACATAATCTAATCAGATAAAGATGACACTGATAGGTATGCCTAGCATGGCTAGAGTCCATATGGAAAGCATGTAGCATTGTGGCTATTGCAAATTACGTTGCAGGATAGTCACAAAAAAGATAGGTCTAGTCAAGTTTCCCCCAAGCTAGATGCCAAAAGGTAAGACATCAAGACACAAGACATCAAATATTAGACATAAGACATCAAGGAATCCTTTTGAAAGATGCTTTCATCAAGGAATCCTTTTGAAATAATACACCTTTTTGAAAATTAAGCAGATATGAGAGCCCCCCCTTTGAATGATGTGTGCTACATAGAGGAGCACATGTCATTCTAAGGAGATAAAAGAAATACAAGAGTTGTCATGGCACAAGATACATGGTGAGATGTATTCATGGAATTTTTTCATGCACATGAGGGACAACACATACAAACCACAACATTATGCGGTAGAAATGCAGCGATGAAGAAATCAAGGGAACATGGGGATCTAATAATTCGGGGTCGAAACTACTCATAGATATAGATAGATAAAGATAAATATAATATAATATACATATGAACTATCATCAATCCCCAAATTTATCAGAACGGGAAGAAGAGCACATGAAGAAAAAATAAAAATAAAAATCACATCAACATGGAAAAGGCCTAAATGTCCCAACACTTTGCATCATCCCCAACGTGAAAATACAAGACTACAGCATACAAAGGAATGATGAAACAAATAGAAGTATATGAAAGAGTTTCTCTCATGTATCTGAACACCTAAAATAAGGTCCTTTAGGTGAGAACATAAACACATACAGAAAAGCACGAGGGAACACAAACAATCACATAAAACTAATTTAAACATGTAAAAGAGGTGTGACCCTAATCTGAGTCCACCAATAAGTCATCCTGCTCCCAATCTAAATCATTTTAAGGTGAGGGAGGACGATCCTGGAGAGAAGAGATAGCAAGGGTTGCACCAACCAACACACCTGTGACAAGAGCCAAGGAAGAAGGCCCATCAAGGTCCTCTTCATTGAGCTCTTATGAGCCTAAGGTCACTAATCTCTTAAAGATCAAGGATAGAGTTGGGATATCTTCCAACAAGTTGAACATGCACTTGGTAGAAGTTCCATGTGTCAACTAAGTGGGAAGAGGACAAGACACCTGAGATTCATTGCCAACCTCAGGAAAAGAGGCAATGACAAACTTTGGGGATGCGGGGGCTGTCTCTGTCACAAGGATGACATAGGCCAAAGTGGAACAAGACTCAAGAGAGGATGAAAATTCCTTACAACCATCACATGAAGAAAGTTCATCCTCATATTTGTGCTTCATTGGAGGATGTGGAATCCCCACAAATGAAGCTAAAGTAGAAGAAGGATACAGAGGCACAGAGGACACCACCTTTGTGTGAGGCATGCCCATGGGCTACGAGAAAGGATGAATATCAAGAAGAGAAGTAAGAAGGGGAGGATCCATTGAAGGAGTGATGAACACCTACACCCTTTTGGGGTGAGGTTCATTGAGATCCATCGATGAAGCTAGAAGAATAACTAAGGGGTTGGAAACTGAGACAAAAGAAAAGATAGGAGCAGAAGGAACTAAAACAAAAGGAGAAGACACAAAAATAACAAGCTCCTCCCTACTCTTCTACAAAGTAGTGTGTTCCTTAGCCAAAACCTTTTGTCGATGCTTACACTCACATGCAAGATGGTTACATTGGTTGTGGGCACTAGAATATGTGGAATGAGAAGAGGTCGAGGGATTCTACTCTACCACAGGAGTAACCTCTGTAACTGTCACTGATGGATGGATGGGATCCTTAAGAGGAGTAGGAGGAAGCACAAAAGCAAGAATAGAAACAAGCATCTCATCAATGGGCCTCTTTCCTTTCCCTACTCTAGTAGCAGGTGGAGGAATAGGTGGAGACCGTAAAAGCCAAAACATAGGGACAACCCCATCGGAATGCATCCCCATGCCGTAAAGGTTGGGTTAGGGAACTATGGGTAAAACAGGAAGCTAGAAAACTTGGGCTTCGACTTACGCAGCATTGGCACCTTTCCTTTTCTTGTGTCAGGCATAGTATAAGGAATAGAGGATTCCACCAAGGGTTAGGAAGAGGAAGAAGGTGCAAAAAAGATGAAATAGAGGAACTAGAGGGGGAAGGTCTGAGGGAAAGAGCAAGCTTGTCCTTCCCCTTTGGAGGGGTAGAAGATGAAGCATGTTATTATGCATGCAGACAGGACTTCAAGGAAATAGCATAAGGAGACAGAAGAAAACCACCCTTCGACACTGATCCTCCAGTCTTGTATCTGCAATAAGCTCTATACAAAAGATCTCCCCTAGGAGGGAGATGTCCGATTGGGGCAACCCAAAAAATTTCAAGGGAGAAGCCCCCACATGCTACCAATGGCTTGTATCTAGTGTCTCAAACAACGTGCATGGTACCCTTGTGGGGAAACTTAAGACATTTTTGGATCATAGAAGTGATTGCATTCATGGAGTCCATCCATGGAATGCCTAGCCTTGCTTTGAATAAGTTTGATTCTGAGATCATGAAAAATGGGACTTCCATAGTCCTAGGTCCTACCGAGACTGACAAAGAAATTGTGTCCATAGGCGCAATAGAGAACCCATCATGTGTGCGAAGGGTAGTGTGCAACTCATCATATTTATCCTTATGTAAATTATTAATAAAAAATGTCTCCTCTATAACAACATTCACATAGCTTGAGAGATCAACCATAATGCTTGTTACAACGTTACCATCGATACGAAGTGTGAAGAAAAGGCAGATCATGTGAAGTGAATGTCAAGGTTAGCATTCACATGCTTTGTAGGAGGAATATGAGTGAATGATACTACATTCACATATTCATATGGGGTAATATTAGAAGATGGTGAAGAAGGAACAACCAAATTAGTCAAGTGTGACAGGAAAGGATCTGTGTATATCTATAGCTAGTTGTTTGGCTTTGCTATAGACCTGCTAGAGTTCTATTTTCTACCACCGAGGTCGATAGTCACATCATCAATGTGGTCCTGAATCACATGACATAGGAAAACACATATTTTGGTGTCATGTGTAGCAACTCAATGGTATTGACAAAACATTTGGGAGTCGTACCATTGAGGATACAGTTCAAACAATGGTCAAATCTCTAGCAAAGTTATTACTTTATCTTTCAACAATTTTTGCAAGATACTATTATGTTATTTTGACGATTTAGTAAAATTTATATTATGTCCTATATTCTTTTTGTCTGATGGAATAGAGAGCATGTTTTCTATGGCCTTGTTCTTTCCAAAGACTAACACAACTAACTAACCATCTTGGCAAGAGTGAGGAAAAATCCCCATGCTGGACAACCGCTTGATGGTACTCTTGTAAGGCAGCACACAAATGCACAAAAGAAGGATATTTCATTAAAATAAACTTTTCTTGTAGTGAAGGCAACAAGTTTTGGATAAGCAATTTTTGAACATCTAAATCAAGCAAAGGATAAGAAATTTGAGAAAATATAGCCTAATACTAAGCTAGATGAAATTAGTTAACTTCTTATGAGTCCCCTGCTTGCATCGGAGGAGATCGTTGAAAGTTATATTTGGCCCAATGTTGGCCTGAAAATGAAAGAGAAACTAATTAACTAGCTAGTCAAAGGAGAAAATGTAATTATCAAGCAGGGCACAATACCATTCCAAAGCGGCATCCTTGAGAGATCACGAGAACAGCTTGGCCAAAAGTGCATCATTATGGAAGAAAGTAGTACACAAGGCATTGAAGGATGAGACATGCATCCACAGATCCCCACAGCCATTACACTTTTCAAATTTTGGAATCTTCACTCCCTAAGGGATAGGAGTGTTCAAAATGGAAATAGAAAGAGGACTATGATAGCTAAAATGTTGAAACATAGGTAGGGAGGAGGAGCTAGTCAAATTTTTTAACTGATTATGCATGTGTCCCATGTTCTATAAAAGAGCATTGAGGATCGAATTATTAGACGAGGTATGACCAACTGAACTACCAGCATGACCACCAACACTCGCACTGGCATAACCCTTAGCACCGATGCCACCAGGGGCTCCGGCATTGGCACTAGAAGAGGCACAAGCACCAGCTCCATTAGAGGTACTAGCATCAATACTAGAAGTAGGGATGCCTTGAGCTTCAAATGTGGATTAACTAAAGCCCAAAGGTACCTTATTTACTTTAATTGTACGATTTTACACAGTTTTGGTGTTAGTAAACAGACCCGCATTAATCATACACACTGACACCTCAGGCATTGGGATTTCTAGTTATTTTTTAGTGATCCCCAATCCCACATCTTAAGTAATGCCTGAGGTAGAGGTGTAGGAGGGAATGTGGGTCTCCAAAATATCAAGAATACCATGAGGAAGCTCTAGACCTCTTCAATCTTTAGTTAACAAATCTCTCAAACTTTTAGCTACAGGAGCCACTTGGGCAAAAGCATTGTCTCCTGCCAAGAATCTCGCAAGCTCTACAAGTCTCATCTCTAAGGAGTAAACCTACTCCATAAGGACCTTGAGAGTAGCTTCATCTTCTAAAGAGGAGGAAGAGGTTGAAGGTGAGGTAGGATGGGTATGAACATGAGTTCTAGTTTCAAGGACAAGAGGAGTATATCTGGTGGAGATTCTCACCCTAAACTCTTTGAAGGATGGATCAGTATAGGGAGGATTGAACCTCCTATGTCTCATGTCTAAATTTTGATAACTCCTTATAACATTGCTAGAGGTAGTTTACTAGGTAGTGAATCTCATAAAGAGTGTCACAACACACTATCAACCACGTGTCCTAACACGTGAGAAAAAAATTTGAAATAAGGATGACAAGAGGACGATTCACATCAGGTTCACCAAAATGTGGAGGGGATTTTCTACTCCCAAGTCCCAAGACAAATAGGGTCTAAAGGGAGTGAATTACCCTTGATCACCTTAATGATAAAGGTTCAAAGAAGGGATGACAAATGAAGGAAAAGTTAATCTATGTTTTTGGGTTTTCAATATGGAGTACTTTAGGAATCAGATGAACAGACCATGGAGGTCTTGGGTGACAGAATAACTACCTCTCAGCTAGAGGATGACAATGTGAGAGACAGACAACAACATGGTGTGTTGTCATCTTAGGTACGCGTTGACATCTCATACAGACAAAGAGTAGAGTCTATAATCCAAAACACTTAGGTTTTGCTAACAACCTAAATGTTGGAATCTAATAGTTTAACGAAAGGTAAGAGAATGCTAAATATGTATAAAAAGATAACTAGTACAACAAGAAGAATACTATAAATGAAAGATAAATTAAATACGAATAAAATGACAAGCAGAGGGAGAAATAAACGCAAGCTCTACATGAACGAAAACCTACACACACAAAAATGAGAAAATTTTGGGGCTATGTTTTGGATTTTTCCTCAATCAAACCATCGCTTTGGTGTTTCCACCTCCACAGATAGCCAGATAGACCACAATAGAGAAATAATGATAAAAAAAGTAGGAAAGAGGTATAGAAAGAAAATACAACAATATGCTAACTATAGGATTGATAATGCAATAAAATGACAAATTGTTACCCTCCCTTCTACAAGCTTGAAAAAGATGAGAGGAAGGACAAGAGCGCAAGATGGGCATGCAAGAATGATGTAGAACTTGAAACTTGCAAGAGAATGGTGTAGAGAGAATGGAAGCAAGAATGGAGTGGGAGAATTTATAGAGTGAAGTGAGAAGTTGCAAGAATGAATGTTAGAATGAGAAGTCAAGTAAACGGAATGAAGAACTATGTTCAAATGGATGTTTGGAGACAAAAGAGTCATTTTCGAGTAGGTCTACAGTCGCAGGGAGCGTTACACTTCCCAGGTGACAGGAAGTATAACATCCCAATGTCCTTTGACTTGAGAATCTATCAAGGACATTCATGTGGCACATAGATGTCTACATGGAACAGAAGAATCCTAGTCAAAATTCCCTCCACCAATGGAAAATGACAAAGTACGGAAGAGAAAAAAGGCTTATGATGACAAGATTTAGCATTATCGATTTTATAAGGCTAAAGTAATGGTATGTTATGGGAAATTACACTAGGGTAAAATTTTGTACCATAACAGTAAGGAATTATAGGATTCACTTGGGGGTGTTAGGGGAGTATCAAACTTGGTCAATGACATGTCACTTTGTAGATTTATGTAACATCCACTTTTTAGTGTATTTAATTTTGAGAATGTTTGGGTTACTTTCCTAGTTTGGGTAGGATTTTAAGATTTCTCATGATGTCATATCTTTCCTTTATCTCCAACTTACCCAATTTTATGACCCTTTTCCTTCTATGTTTTTTCAAAAAAAATCTTACATTGGTTCTCTTTCCCTCATTTTCTCATTCCTTGAAACCTTGTTTGGTCTTACCCATTGGGATTTCAATATTTCCCATAATAATTTATCCTTTTTCCTTCATTTACTTTAATTCCACATTTCCCTAGTTCTCATGTTTGATACCTTCAAAATTCCCTCTATTGTAATGCCTTAGCTTCATTCCTTGTTCATCATGACCCCACTTACCTATCTCTTATCTTCGATGAGTTTTTAGAACTCAACTTCTCTCCTTGCACTCCCTCAAAAAATTTTGGTCAAATAAATCCCTAATTCTCATGGTATTGAATAACCCTAAGTCCTAACCTCTACTACATCATGAGCTCCAATACTTCACCCCATCAAATACCTAAAGGGTATCCAATATCTTTAAACCATAAACTCTAATACTCATCCCTTCATCATTCTCAAGTATATGGACCTTTGGGTTTTTCTTTCAGTCATCACCATACTGTTGGTTATGTTGTATCCTTAATCCTCATGAATATCAAAATATGTTAAAAACCCTAATCCCTAGCCTCTTACTCCCTTTCCATTCATAAGCTCCTAGATCTTATTATATTATAATATTTGATGTAATTTAGTGCCCATATCCTTAATCATTGATCCCTTCTTATATAAAATATGTCAAACCCTAATCTCCAACCTTTCACTCCCTTACTATTTATGAACCCCTAGAACTTTCCATTGCCTAGTATTTCATATATTTGGTATCTCTAAATCCTAATCTCCACTCCTCACATCGAGAATCTCCAAATTCTAATCCCCATTAATTCCTATATTAGGTGTTTATAAATCTCAATCCTCACTCCTAGCATAAGATATCTTTGAATCCTTATCCTTGTTCCTTCCTACATCAAGTATCACTAATTATAATCCCCTCTTTTTCACTATCCTATCATTACTCCTTCTTTGGAATACAAACCCTTACATCCCCTTGCATCCTAGCATCCATACATCCCATTACCTATGCCCAAAACTTTATATCTTCAAATACTTAGTGTTATTATACTAAATAAAAATCACTAAATGACATATTGAATCTCAATTGTCAATCCCTCTAGAAAATGCAACCATTTGCATAAGATTCCTACAACCCCCATTCCCTCTTGTAAATACACCCTTTGTCACACAAATCCCTAAATTCATAATCTCTCTTGCAAATGTACCATTTGACATGCAAAACCATGAACACCCAATCCTTTTACAAATTTTTTTTTTCATCATGTAAATAATTAGACCCCCAATCTGTCCTAAATATGCATCCCTTGACATACAAATACTTGGTCCCCCTTGCAAATGAAGACTTTTACATGTGATCATTAAACCCCCATTGTTTGAACTAAAACCCCCACTTGACAGCATGAAAAACGAGGGGAAACACTGATTGACTCAAAAAATGTGATAAAATGGAGGAAAAATATCAAACAATTCATTATCCGTGATCCCAAGCTAGGTCTTAAATATTTTCTTAAGTTAGGAAACCTCATTATTTTGCATCCTTTTCCAATATATCAAAAAAAACCTAATCCTAATATATATAGTTTGAGCACTCATGTTCAACTATTAGATGTGAGGAAGAAAACCATTGGATTTTGGATATTGATGGATGAAAGCCCATTGGTTTCCTAGAATTTAAAGAATGAAAACCCTTCAAGTTCCTAAAGGTAGCTTCATAAAAAGTTGCATCTATACTTCTAGTTGGATAATTTTAACATTCCAAGTATTTTAGTCTTTCACTATTTATATATTAATATATTTTTAATCTTGAAATCAACAAACATATCAAAAAATACCTATAATAATTTGAATTAGAAATATATTTGAATGATATTTTTAATGAAATACTATTTTTCAATAATTTTATGTGTACAAATCTATTTTATTTTTTGTGTTTATTTCTTATCTTCTAAGTATTTCACATGAATATGTGTTATAGATATTTTAGAATTGAGTATTTTTTTTTTTAACTTTTTTGGTTGAGGTCATATTACTTTCTAGGAGTATTCTCTCTTATTTCCAACAATACTCCATCAAATCTATAGAGATTTTAGTCTTCATTCATTGGAAAACATTAGCTATGTTGATTATATTCACTTGATCTTGTTGTGTTGGGGTGATCCATCTCATGGAAAACAATGAGGGAAGTCGTTTATTCCTAGGTGCATCAAATTATGTTTACTCAAGTTGAATAATTCATCTTCTTCTATATGTATAAAAAATGACTACCTCTAAGTTTGCATTGGTTACATAGATTTATCCATGTGGAAATTAAAAAGTTTCACTATTCTCTAGTATTTCTATTCTCTTTGGAACGGTTTTGGTTGAGATGATCAAATATTTCTTAGAATTTTATCCCTTTGTGAAGGTCTTTATTGATAGATTTCATTGTCTTAGTGGTTAGCTTTGTAAGTGATAGTTAAAAATTCATTGAGGACTTTATCTTTCTTTCTCTATTAAATTGTTGAAGGTGTTAGTTTAGGAATAATATTTTTCTTAGCTTCCATCTTATAGTCATTTAGTATACCTCCTTTCTTTTTAGTGACATTCACTTTGAGCATGTTAAAATGGTTTTTAATATCGCTTGGTGACATATTTTTTTCTTAAATGAAGGAAATGAATCTCATAAAAGTGCATGAAAGGAATTTCCTTCATTTTTGGATCCATGACCTTCCCAAAAATAGGTTGTACCCAATATCCATACCGATTATGTAAAACTCATCAAGACAATCTTAGCTTTGAGGGAAAGTACAAGTACTATTTTATGGTCATAGCATTAAGATTATCATAACCCTAAAAAATTTCCCTACAAGCTATGAAATTTATGTTCCCATAGCCCATTATATCTAAGAGGTGGAAAGGGATGTAATTTGTTGCCTCCCCATAGTAAAAAAAGAGTTCATTTAATTCATGTTATAGATCCACACTTGTAAATAAAAGGTGAAATCACCTCTTCTTATTAGTTTATCATTCATGGGAATTTTCTTAAGATTGAAAAAGAAATTGGGATCATATACATTTGTGTTAGGTTATATCATATCAAGGTCCACTTGATTATTTTTCTCTTTAGTAGGTAGGGTTATATTATATGAATGCTTTGGCCCAATCACCTCTAAGAGAGTTGTGTGTTGAGAGGGGGATTTCCTTAAAAGATCTATAAAAATAAATCTTTACAAAATTCTTCTTAACATCCTTAACCCAAGTCATAAAAAATTATTAAAGTTGGTGTAGGGTTTATCATTAATACTTTTTGTCTATTATTTTCCATCTCTAGGATTAAAAGGATTTCTTGGAATTATCTATTTTGAAAAATCTCAATTAAGACATTTTTTTTTTCCTTTTAAAGCCCAATTAACCTAGGCCATTTGATTCTTTAGAAGGATTTTAGTAGTGGTTTATTTTGACATTGTTTGATTTGTAGGATTGGAACCATTAACTTGTTGATGGGTTAGGAAAGTATCTTGATAGATCCTTATGTTTTAGTTATGGGAGTAAATGATCCCTTGTTGGCCATGATTTAGATTTCATGGAGGGAGGAAGAACATATCTTCAAATAGATTTGTATGTTCCTCTATGAGGACTAAAATAAGTCTTTTACTATTCCCATCATTATTTTGTATCATACCCCCTTCTCTTATAAAATGAGCATACATTTCAAGGTTGAATACTTTCAATTTTTTATATGGATCACATTTATTTATTTTGTATGATTTCTCATTTCATTGTTGTCCATTTCATTGATCATGGTTATTTCTCATGGGATAGTTAATAACATTGGTCCTAACATCCACCATTTTTATATCCATTATAAATATAATTATTATTTTTTGGCTTGCAAAATATCCATAACCACATCATTTATAGTGTTGTAATTGTTATTTATAATTTTCATAAATAAGGGGTTATTATTATTGTTGTTGTGGGTGATTAGTCTTCTATTGGAACCATGTTCCTTCTATCAACTATCGATCGCAACTTGGTATATTATAAGATCCCTTTAAAAATCCTCTATAAATAATTTATACAAGAACTTATACATGTCTTCCCATGTGTCCTTGCTTAGTGCATGTGAGAAGAGATTGCATAATTCCCCATAGTCCATATTAGTCATAGTAATTTATGAATTAATGGATTTCCTTGATCACATAATAAAGTGTTCTACCAATTTATGTGATTATTATTAAAGGCTTAGGAATTTTCAATTTCCTATTTTCACTTATTTATTCTTTTATAACACAACAAAAACTCACTAATGAGTTGTTTGAAGGAATGAATGGATTCATTTAGAATTTTATAGTACTAATATTGAGATATTCCTTCTAAATCCTTCAAAAAAATTATTACAACAATTTCATATTAGGTAAGGAGTTATTGAACCATTGTAGTGTAAACCTTGATTTTAGAACTCAAATCTTCCACCCCTTTGAACTTGGAAAGTTCTAGGAGAATTCATGGAAACATTAAATTATGAATCACATGGTAAAAAGGATCCTTGAGAAATTCAAGGTATATTCCCAAGAAGTGGTCATGTTTGGAAGGAGTGATCCTTTTAAACATAAGACCTATATGTGGATCTTATTGTGTATGTTGAAATGAAAAACACAACTGAGGGGGGTGAATCAATTATAGTAAATTAAACCTTCAAAAACCCTCAACAATAATTAGATCCACAGGCATTCATTAAGCCCTTATTCTGTTAGATTTATTAAATATGAAATGCAAATAACAAAAACTAAAATCACAACACCATACACATGAGAACACCAAATTTACGTGGAAAAACCAATGAGGGAAAAACCACAATAAGGATTATCTCACAATATAAGTAATAGCAAAACTAGTACAAAGGGGCTCACTGCCAAAATAGGACACACTATCCAGAAAGGCTCAGAGTCAGGGTTCATTGCCATAGAAAGAATTAAAGAAGATAGAAGAATAATGTTACACAAAGAAAACATTTCTCAATGCAACAAGGAGTCCACAAAAATTGCTTACACACTTTCGCAATCTTCACATGAAAGATTTTGAATGCCTTTAGCTCACTACCTTCAAGAACCCTGACATGAAATTTGCACTACTCTACCCAAATTCACATCACACACATTACTTGAAAAAATATCACATCTATCTTGCTTCTTACTCTTTCATACACTTCTCTTGCATCAACACCATACATAATTATATCAAGCTCTAGCTCAAAAAAATTCTCCAATGTTGGCCACTAGCCATTATACATTCAAATTCAAAATAGGTCAGCACCTAAACATTCTCATGGTAGAAAGGAATTAAAGGCGACCTACATAAATCCTTAATTAGGACCCCAAGTAGACCCTAACACACTTCAACATGCTTCTACAAGCCTTGCATGTAGTGTTAAACACAAGATCGGCCAACACCCATGTAAAACACCATAGACATTAAGTACATGCTTCCTTAAATCAATTCAAAAGTTTTAGATGACATAATTCACTTGAACTCAATCTAGAATAATCCAAAAAATTCTTAAGATTCATTGAAAACTTCATCCAAGCTCACATCAACAAAGACTTCAACTCAGAACAACTAATAACCCTTAATTGCATACTGATAAATGAAACTCTCATTGTATTGCACCAAATCAAGTAAAAACTTGAACATAGAAAGATAAAAGCATTATAATAACCTTCCCAAATATGAAAAACCAAAATCCAAACAATAGAGAAACGTGGAGAAAATACATTTCTCCCAAACCACAGAAAACATCACTGAACAACTAGTTCACACACTAGTGAAAATATATCGCACTGTACAACAATCCAGAAACCCAAATTCTAAATATAGCAACCTTTTTCAACCTTGAATAACCTATAAGATCCACACAAGCATAGCATCAACACAAAAAAAATGCAGAGCACTATATCGGAGCATACTATGAACATTTGCACAACACAGTTTACTCTATTTATTAAACTTTCTCAAAAGCACATAGAATCCAAGTACCAGAAACATCATCTTAGCTCATTACTTCATTCCAACTCATATTCAGACTCTAAAAAAAAAAATAGCCCCATGTACTCACAACACTTCCTCAAGGTCTCATCTACACATGTACAACATGTTTTCCTCTTTTTCACAATTTTCTCAATATCCTCAACATCTTCATCCCATAGTTGACATCAATGAAAAACCTAGACAATAGACTTTCTGTTGACATCAATGACAAAACCAGTCAATAGACTTCCTGTTGACATCAATGACAAAACCAGTCAATAGACTTCCTGTTGACATCAATGACAATGCCATCAGTCTTGCAAAAATCTCCCCCTTTTTCATTGATGGCAACACAAGATGTAAAAAGCCACCAAAGACCACACAATAGTCTTGAACACTCTCTCTTCTTTTTTTCTCAGATTAGATTAGCCTACACAACATTCTTGAAACCTCTCTTTTTCACATGATTCTCTCTCCCTGAGTAGATAAGCTCTTTTTTTTTTGCATGATTCTCTCTCCCCCTTTAACATCAATGGAAAAGGATAAAAAAAATTGCATTGTTCTCCCTCTTTGACATTGAACCCAAATTACCTGCACTAAATACTCCCCCTTAGGAGTACACCCAACTAGATCAGCAACACAATGACAACACATGACACTACCTACTCCCCCTAAGTGGTAGCCATCAACATCAGTCCAAAAAAGTGATAGATCCATAGATCCACTGGACTGATGCACCTCTATATGCATCTAGTTCAATAAAGGAGGGGAAATAACCCCCAACTTCTCACGAAGATACTCAAAAGTATCCTTAGGAAGAGCCTTAGTAAATATATCAGCAATCTAATCCTTTGTAGGAATATACTCAAGCTTCACTTCATTCTCCATAACCTTCTCTCTCAAAAAGTGATACTTGATAGATATATGCATTTTCCTTGAGTGCATCACTGGATTCTTTGAAATGTTTATTGCACTTATATTATCATAGAAGATAGATATAGGTTCATCAAATACAACTCTAATATCCTTTAATGTTTGTCGCATCCATAATACCTGTGTACAACATGATGTTGCAATATACTCAGCCTCTATAGTGGATAAAGAAACTGAATCTTGTTTCTTACTCGGTCATGACACCAATCTACATCCAAGAAACAATGCACCACCACTTGTAATTTTCCTTTCATCAACACAACCATCCCAATCTGTATTTGTATAAGCATTTAATGTGAAATTAGTATCCTTAGAATACCACAAACCATAATCCAATGTGCCTTTTAAATATCTGAATATGCTCTTCACTACTGCAACATGTGTTTCTTTGGAATCTTCTTGAAATCTAGCAACAAGACAAACTGCATGTATGATATCCAATCTAGTAGTAGTTAAATACAGTAATCCACCAATCATAGATCTATACTTGCTCTGATCAGCCTTAGGTGAATCATCATCTTTTCTCAATTTACAACCAGTCACCATAGGAGTACATACCGGTTTGGATCATTCATTCCAAACTTCTTCAACATTTCTTTGACATACTTAGACTGTGAAATGAAAATCCCTTTATCAACTTGATTGATTTGTAGCCCAAGAAAGAAATTCATCTCCTTAATCATTGACATCTCAAATTATTTCTGCATTTCTTCAGCAAATTTCTTACACATAGCCTCATTTCCACCAAAGATAATATCATCCACATATACAACTACTATCAATATTTTGTCTTCCTCAATTTTAAAGTAAAGATTACTATCTATGAAGCCCTTGTTGAATCCTTGTTGTATCAAGTACCTGTCCAATATTGCATACCAAGCTCTGGGAGCTTGCTTCAAACCATATAGTTCCTTATTCAACTTTCATACCATCTTTGGTTGATCTGAAAACTTAAAACCTTCTAGTTGTTCCATGTAAACCTCTTCTTCTAGATCACCATTCAAAAAAGAAAACTTCACATCCATCTGATAGACCTTAAAATCTTCATGTGCTGCAAATGCCAAAAACATTCTGATAACTTCCATCCTAGCCATAGGAGCAAAATTCTCCTCAAAATCTATACCTTCTACTTGTGAGTAACCCTTACGAACAAGTCTTGCCTTGTTTCTTACTACTTCTCCATTATCATCCAACTTGTTCCTAAATACCCATTTAGTTCCAATTATGTTTTTGTTTGTTGATCTAGGGACCAATTCCCAAATTTGATTTTTCTCTATCTGCACAAGTTCTTCTTCCATTTCCTTCATCCAATGATCATACTTACATGCTTCACTCACTAATTTAGGTTCAACTTTAGAAATTAAACACAAATTAACCTCAACTTCAATGGCTTTTCTTCTTGTCCATATACCTTTCCTCTTATCTCCAATGATCAAATCTTTAGAATGATTCTTTTGCACATATGTAGGATTTTTAGGGGTCTTCTCTGGAGCTTCTTCCTCTTCATTTTTCACTTTTTGTTCATCAACTACTTCTTCTACTTCTCTACAATCAAGTTCATTTGACACATATCCATCTATTGCAATAGAATTTTGCAAGTTTTCATCAACTTTAACATTTGCACTTTCAATTATCTTTCTCAACCTTTTTTGGTAACATCTATAAGCTTTTCTTTTAATAGAATATCCAAGATACCTTCATTAGAACTTGCATCAAACTTTCCTAAGTTTTCTTCTTCTCTTTTGATATAACATTTGCTTCCAAACACTCTAAAGTACTTCACAATAGGAATCCTTCCATACCATAGCTCATAAGGAGTCTTTGTGTTGTTAGCTTTAGGTTGAACTTTGTTAAGTATGTAAAGAGTAGTATGAATAGCTTCTCTCTAGTAGACTTGCACTAGATTTTCCTCTTTCATCATAGTCCTTGTAGCTTCTTGAATAGTTTTGTTTTTCCTTTCAACAACTCCATTATGCTAAGGAGTTCTAACGGTGGAAAAATGCCTCTTTATTCCATGAACTTCACAAAACATGTTAAACTCATTTGAGGTGAATTCACCACCTCTGTCAAACCTCAAGCATTTTATTTTTAAATCAATTTCATTCTCAACCATAGATTTAAATTATTTGAATTTATCTAATGCATCATATTTCTCTCTAATAAAAGTAACCCATGTCATTCTAGAGTAATCATCAATCAAAAGCATAAAGTACCTGTCACCTTGTAGACTTCTCACCCTTGTAGGACCACAAATATTTGTATGCACTAATTCCAATAGTCCGGTAGCAGATTGTTCCTTTCCCTTAAAGCTACTCCTTTCTTGTTTCCCAAATTGACAACTCTCACAAATAGCATTGATAGGTTTTGTGATTTTAGGTAAATCTCTCATAGCATGAACTAAACTAATTCTTACCAAATTATCAAAATTCATGTGACACATCCTCTAGTTCCATAACCAACTATCATTAATCTATGACATAAAGCAATGGCCATCAACACCTTAAAGATGATATATGTTTCCATATGTTCTCTTACCAGCAAAAATCATAGTTTTGAACCCTTTCTAGATCTCGCATACTTCATCCTTAAACACGAGATTATACCCTTTGCTACACATTTTTCCAACTTAAGAGATTATGTCTTAATCCCTTAACATAGTAAAAATTGGCAGTATTATGCTTTCCATCAAAATTGATTGAACCTATTCCACAAATCTTAGCTCTTGAATCATCCCCAAATCTAACTAATCCTCCATCCTACTTTTCAAATTTAACAAACTTACTTTTGTCTCCAGTCATATGATTAGAGCAGCCACTATCAACAACCTAGTAATTCTTATCTTCTTTGACATGAAGAGTAGATACCAAAGTACTTTCAACCTTATCCTTCATCTCCAAAATACTTTCCATCGCACAACTTTCAAGGTTATCAAAACAAGATTCATCTTTTATAGCCAAAAATAGACATTCATTATCATCAAAATCTCCATAATCAGATTCATCATCAGAAATACCAACATCTTCTTTCACATAGTAGGTTTTCTTAATAATCTTTCCTTTATTTTCCTTGTTCTAATTTTTTAAAGCTCTTTTTGGACATCTAGAAGCATAATGACCTATACCACCATAGCTAAAACATTTGAAAGGTAATTTACCTTGATACTTACCGGTGCCCTTTTTCCTCCTTCTCACAAAGTTAGCCTCCAAATCATCAAAATCTTCATCACCTAAATCTTCAACCTTCTTTGGTTTACTCGCCTTGAAAGTAGTCTCTACTTTTGTACTTTTCTTTATTTTTCTCATCTCAAATTCAGTTAGAGTACCAATCAACTAATCTATAGAATAATTATGAAAATCAACTACTTCCTCAATAGTAGATACCTTTCCACTGTAGAAATCCAAAAGAGATATGATAAATTTCTTCACCACTTTAGATTTTTTAACTATTGCACCAAGGCCTCTAATAATACTTACCAATTCATCAACTCTCTGTATGTAGCCTTTTATTGTTTCATATTTAGACATATGCATCATTTCAAAGTGTGCCTTCAAGTTCTAAAACTTTGCTTGCTTGAACTTCGAATCTCCTTCATAAATTCTTTCTAACTTATCCCAAACTTCTTTAGTAGTCTTCAAACTCATAACTTTAACTAATTCAATATTTGAAATACTATTCACAATAATTTACCTTGCCATAGCATTGATCTCATATGCTTTAATTTATTCACTTGTACTCAGACCATTCAGAGATGGAGTGAATGTATTCTGATAAGCCTTCTCAATCTCATATCCTTGAGCACACAAATATCCTTCCATCTTTGTCTTTTAGAATTTATAATTTGAGCCATTGAATCTCAGATATTCCAAAGGAATCTTGTTCTAATGTAGAGAGACCTTTACTTAGAACAAATTGACATAGGTGAAACAACAATCCATCACCAATAGTGAAAAAAAATGCAACAAACTTGATTCACTTGACAACTTTCATAAATTGATCCATCTCAAACAATGATTAAATGCATTCTAGATCATATTGGAAACATTTCCATGGTAGCCTAATGTGCATTCAACAAGGAAAACCCAACATGATTCAGGAGTTTCTTGTTATTTCAGTATTCTTATAACATGTTCTATTTATTCCCAACCAACCATGTTCACACAAAGTACAGATTTTATCAAACCCTTCAAAGTTGTTCCAAAGAATGTCCTTCATTTCAATGCACCGAACTTCCATTAAATAAAATTCACAAAAAAAATAATGAAGCCAATTGATTTGATGAGATTGAAGATAACATAATTACATAATTTTCCTCGAATTTTTATCAAGATCCAACAGTAGAAAAGGAAGTTATGGCATTTTTCCCAAAACTGCAAACCCTAAGCAGGGTTCAGACCTGCCTTCACAAAAATGGTCATAACTTATTCAAAACCTAATGAAATTTGATGAGACTTAAAGCACATTAAAGTAGATTCATATGGGAAAAAAATAAAATTTGTTTCAGATCAAAATATGGACCATATAATCCGTACCATAACATTTTTTAGACTGTAAATTTTGGCAAACATTGTTAGAATAGGGCAGCCTCACCAAAATTGGCATATCTACCACAAAACTGAATGAAATTTAACCAAATAAAAACAAAATGAAAGATAACTCAATTATATTTCTAACCATACCACGTGTAGGTTATTAAATGAAAATTAAAATCCGCAAAAACACCAATAACAACACTAGAACATTGGAAATTGCAGAAAATTCAAGTCTTCATTCAAAAAAATCTTGTTCAATCTATACACCAACCATCCATTCGACTTAGAGGCTCATATTTATGCTTTTACAATAAATTTATTCCCCCAACCAACCTACAACTACCATCTAACAACTTTTAACAAACCTTTTAAAAGTTGTCATTACAATTGAAAAGTTGTCATTACAATATTGACAACATTTTAGCCACTTTTGCAACTTTTACCCAAATGACTCAAAAACTTCAAAAATGACTTCAAATGATCATTAATGGTCCAAAATGACCTTATTTGCATCAAACAACACAAAAGAAGACAAAAACACAAATTTGAGCATTTTGAGCATTTTAAGCGTGAGGATGCTCCTACACCATGTTCGCCATCCTAGATCTACCTCAAGCAGTTAAGCTCTTCTTCAAGGAACCTTGCTTTGATACCAATTGTTGAAATGAAAAAGACAACCAAGAGGGGGGGAGAATCAATTTTAGAAAATTAAACCTTCAAAAACCATCAACAGTAATCAGATCCACAAGCATTCATGAAGCCCTTATCTTGTTAGATTGATTAAATATGAAATACAGATAACAGAAATTGAAATCACAACACCATACACATGAGAATACCAGATTTATGTGGAAAACCCAATGAGGGAAAAAACACGGTGAAGATTATCTCACAATCTAAGTAATAGCAAAACTGGTACAAAGGGGCTCACTGCCAGAATAGAACACATTGTCAAGAAAGGCTCACTGCCACATAAAGAATTCAAGAAGATAGAAGAATGGTACACAGAGAAAACACTTCTCAATGCAACAAGGATTCCACCACAATTGCTCGCACACTTTCGCAGTCTTCACATGAAATATTTTGGATGCCTTTAGCTCACTACCTTCAAGAACCCTAACATGAAATTTTCATTTCTATGCTCAAATTCACATCACACACATTACTTGCAACAATCTCACATATATCTTGCTTCTCACTCTTTCGTACACTTCTCTTGCATCAACACCATACATATTTATATCAAGCTCTACCTTAAAAACTTTTTCCAATGTCGGCCACTAGTCATTGTACATTCAAATTTGAAATAGGTCAGCACCTAAACATTCTTGCGATGGAAAGGAATAAAAAGAAACCTACATAAATCCTCAATTAGGACCCAAATATATCCCAACACACTTCAACATGCTTCCACAGGCCTCGCATGTAGTGTTAAACACAAGGTTGGCCAACACCCATGCAAAACACCATAGAAATTAAGTACACGCTTCCTTAAATCAATCTGAAATTTTTTGATGACATAATTCACTTGAACTCAATCTAGAATAGTCCACGAACTTCTTAAGATTCATCAAAAACTTCATCCAAGCTAGCATCAACAAATACTTCAACTCAGAACAACTGATAACCCTTAATTGCATACTGATAAATGAAACTCTCCCTATACTACACCAAATTAAGTAAAAATTTGAACATAAAAAGATAAAATCATTATAAGAAACTTCCCAAACCTACACAACCAAAAGCCAAACAGCGGAGAAATGTGGAGCAAATACATTTCTCCCAAACCGCAGAAAACATCATTGAACAAATTGTTCACACACTGGTGGAAATATCTTGCACTATACAATGATCTAGAAACCAAAATTTTGAATATAGCAACCTCTATCAAACTTGAATAACCTATAATATCAGTACAAGTATAGCATCAACACAGAAATAAGTGGAACACAACACTAGAGCATACTATGAACATTTGCACAACATAGTTTACATTTTTTATTAAATTTTCTCAAAAGCACCTGGAAACCAAGTACCAGAAACATCATCTCAGCTCATTACTTCATTCCAACTCATCTTCAAACTCTACAATAAAATAATAGCTCCATGTACTCACAACACTTCCTCAAGGTCTCAACTAAACATGTACCACATGTTTTCCTCTTTTCCACAATTTTCTCAATATCCTCAACATCTTCATCCCATAGTTGACACCAATGATAACACCATTTAGTAGACTTCCTATTGACATCAATGATAACACCATCATTCTTGCAATAGTGTAAGTTGCATTTGGAAAGGCATGCTAAAAGAAAACTAGATAGTTTGGTAGATTTATACATAGAGGTTGAAAACTAGATAAGAAAGTTTGATTCTAAATTTTCATCACAAGCATCCCACCTATTTTATTTGAGCTCACCATGTTTAATGAAAAGGCTATAGGATGCATAAAATCCTCTTTAGTGATGTTACACAAATAGAAGTTGTAAGGGGTATCTAATCAACCCCTTTCCATTATTTTTTTGCACTAACAACAAAAGGATTAGTGCATGGTTGAAATCTCAAAGATCTTGGTATTTCCTTCATCTAGGTTAAATTATGCAATGGAAACTTAGCACCCCATCCTCAAGTGTCCTAATATGTTATACTATGGTAGGTATAAGTGCTCTTAAGGTTACTTCTCCTATTTTTCATGCTTCGCCACCATGAGGTGAATTTTTTTGTTCCAAGTGTAAGGGTTAAATTAACTCATTCACTATTGTGTCCATTTTGTTTTTCATCTCACCCTTTGGGTAGAGACTTGTTTATTCTTTAAAATTATGTCAATTTTTGTTCATATCGCTAGATCTTCCACTAGATTCATTTTGAGGTTATCAAACTCATTGTTGACTTGTGTAGTTCTATTCATGTAGCTAACCAAGCTAGGCTCCTATATTCTAATCTCCAATTGAACTAAGACATGATGAGAAATCAGTTAGCCTAATTTTATTTGTAATATAGACCATTAATACTCTCCTCATGTAGGGTTGTTGAAATTAATATATTCTTTTCCCACACAATAATTTCAAAATCATCTGTAATTGTCTTTCATCTAAGATTCAATATCCTCATATTCATACATATTTAAGATAGGTTACATGGGATTATTGAGGATTTATTTTTTTGAATAAGGGAGGGTTAACTTCATTGGAGGGACTATAGCCCTAATATTCTATTAATCCCAAAATAAATGGGATGATAGAAAGAGGAGAGGAAGGTGGGATGGAATTAAAAAAGAAAATAAAATGTGAGATCTTGTTTAGAAGGATTTTCCCTTCACATTAGGTTCGCCAAGATATGTGATATTCTAAGTTGACTTCCCACAAACTCATATGATATGGACTTAGGATGGCACACTAAACCCTAGTTTCATACATGAATATGATCTTTTTTGCTCATGTGGAAATATTCAATCAAGTGGGAGAGAATCTAGTGGACTACCCACTTTTTGAGGAAGGAGAGTAATGTTTGTGATAATGGTATTACCATGTTGGGTGAGAGTCACACCAAATATTTCACTCACTTTATGAGGAAGGAGTACTTGATGAAAGATGATGATATTTATGTGAGGTGTTGGATTTGGAATGTTAGGATGTCTCTTGGAAAATAGTTGTAGGGGTGTGGTTATAGCGATTCTAATCTAGCTAGGTGGGTCAATACTTTGAATTCTATTTAACTCATTTTTTCTAAAGAGGTGAAAGGTTTTAAGCCTACATTATTCTAATTTGATTATATCTTCTAATAGGTATAATTCTCATGTACATAATTCTTCCCTTGTGTCTCCTTTAATTTTCCTCTTAGATTTATCTTGGGATCATTTCTTACTACTAATCTTGTTCTTCATTTGGTATCTCTTATATTGGTTGAGTTTATCTTATCTCACTTAAAAATTATTCTCTCTAGTTTTCCCTGACTCTAGGACTCTAGGACACATTGAGCATAAAATCTTGAGTGATATGGAGAAGAAAAAATTCAAGAGAATAGATTTAATGAGTTCAATTATTTTTAATGGTGGTTGATGCTTGAATTCTTGGTTTGATCTTGGTAGAACCTTGATCTATTCAAGAGTGTTGTTATAGTTATTTTGAGTTTGAGAGGTTTCTAAAACCTATTTATGAATGAACCTATATTGCTTATGTTTTTCTTTTTTATTTTGTAAATGAATATAATGCTAACATATATGCAAGCAACTAATTAACTCTCTTTTTCTTTTGTTGAAAATAAATGTTCCAACTAAACTAATTATTTAATGAATGAAATAGGCTTTTTTTTTAATTTTCAATGAATGTAACTAAATGAATTTAATTTACCTAAATGTAATATATATATATATATATAGGTTGTGTTAGAATATAATTTTATTAGGGGGAATACCCTTGCAACATTTATATGTTTTTCTAATATAAGGTTATAAAACTTTATAGATATTATATTCTTTATTAAGCATATACCATTTAAGATGATTATAGTCTAATAGCTATTTGACTATTAATTAGTTTAAAATGATAGTTTGAAAATGTGTGACTAATACTTCTTCAAGTATTTTTCCACCCCCTCTCCTATATTTAAGGTTTTTTTTTCTCATTAAGAATGTATAATTTGGAGACTTATAGTGAATTCTATCACTATGCAAAAGACAGTATCATTGGTCATGTGGAAGTGAGGAGAAGTAATATCCCTAGGTTATGTATATATTTGTATATAGAAAACTTTGTAAGTGTTTAATTATTAAAAATAGGCTTTATGGCATTTTTACTTGAAAAGTTCTCCCCATATATATATTGTGTAATGTTTTGAGTCTATGTATCTTACAACTCTCATTTTATGTATTTTATATTTATTTTTAATGATTAGTAATCTAAGATCCTAATTTCCTAACATGGTATCCAAGCTAAATTAGGATATACTAATCATTTTGTCTATGTGATCTTGTCTTAATAGTTTAGTTTGAGAAACTACAATTTATGATATTTAGGTGGCTTAGTACCTATGGAGGTGTTTGGTCAATTAAACAATAATAGTTACAAACCATAATCTTCCACACCTCTAAATCTAAAATATGACAATATGAAAATGAGTTGACAATTTTTTTATAATATTTTTAAAATAATATATTAGAAGTCTATAACCATAATATTATCTCACTATTTATAGTGTGTATATCAATTAGATTTATATTTACAGTCTCAAATAACTCAATAGAAAGCAATTTATTTATATTATTTTCAAGCTTCATAAATTTTAAAATATGAATCTATTTCACAAGTGTCTAGATAGATAAAAAATACAAGGAAACTTAAACTTATATTAGATGCTTATAATATCCACATAAACTTAATATAAAAACATGATGTGTCCCATACTACAATGCATTTTATAAACCTTAATTATCCCAATGATCATAACCATCCACAAAATGATACGCCTCTATATTTTAACAAGTCTAATTTTAGAAATCCTATCAACCTCATTTCAAAGGCACAACTATATTCACATGCTCATATAAGTTTTAACTTTAGAAAAAGTACAATTCAACTATCCTCTAAACACTCACACTTTACAATTCAACTATCAACTAAAGATGCATCCCTTCACACATCTAAAATACATATTGGTGTAGAAAGACGATGAACGAACATTTTTTCCTTAGCATTTGAGTTGAGGAAAGTGTGGAAGATGGTTGGAAGGGTTTAAAATTAAATTTTTTAAGGAAAAAGTAAGAGAAATATAGAGATATTATAGCTCAAAGAAGGAAAAAAAAAAAAAATTAAGATATATCAATTTTTCGTGTCTTAGATCAAACAATTCAAGATGGTAAAAAGGTTTCTATACTAGAAATAAATTATATTTTTCTCATGAACAATTTATAAATATCAACAAGTTCATTGAGTTAAGATTTAGTAATGAAATTGAAGATCAATGCATAGAAGAAAGATGTTAATAATGGCATTAAGTTCATTAAGACAATGTTTGAAATCATGTCTCACAATGAGTATTCAAATTTGAGAGAATTATTTTTTTTATTATGTAGAAATCCCTTAGATTCTTCTTCAATGATAAAGTTTGTTTCAATGTTTTATGTCTACTTGTCAATGTTACGTTTTACTGATTTTCTTTGCAATTGCTTCCAAGAATAATTTATTTATATAGGGTCAAGTCAAGAGAAATAATCTCTTACACCTTGAAGCGGTCTTGTAACGAAAATTATTTTCATTTATGACATCATCCTACTATAATGAATCTCTATTTATGTGCTATATAAATTACTCCTTTTACTTGTAAAAACAAATTAAATTTCCTCATCTCTTTAAACTTTAAAGCCTAAAAAAGTGAGTACTAATTTGAATAGTAATTTTATGAACCAATATTATCTATCATTGGCCTCATTTTATGATATAGAGATGTCTAATAATTTGATGTTTGATAGTAAGGAAATTTGTACTACTAATGTTCTCACCAAAATTGAGAATGCCAATGTATCGTACTAAATTTATAAACCCTCATAAGCCTAAAATTTAAAGAATCATTGACCAATTTTAATTCATAAAAATAACATTAACTGATATGAAAATAGATCTGTAGACATGGAAAATGTATCAATTGATCGTATGCACCTAATCCTGATTACTAACATCGCTTCGTCCTGAATCATCTCCTTTGATAGTCATTTAATTAAATAATATTTATTTAATTAAATTCATCATATTTCATCTCTTAATTAAATAAATCACTTCTTATCTAATTAATTCATCATCTCTTGTTAATTAAGTAAATCATTTTATTTAATTAGCTCCTATAGTCTCCCTTTAATTAAATAATTCATTTTATTTGATTAAATCTCTAAAGTCATTCTAGTAAATTAAATAAATTAATCTTTATTTGATTTAATCTAATATTATCCCTCTCTAATTAAATAAATCAAAATCTTTATTTAATTAAATCTAAATCATATTCCTCTCATTTTGATTTAAATTAATCCAAAAAGTCTAAGTCAAAATGGTCAAATCAACTAATCTCCTTTTAAATCAATCAAATCATGATTAATGCTAGTCTTAATCACTCAAATCCTCTAGCTTTTGCAACTTGCTCATGAAAATCATTTCAATTGATTTATTAAATCTTCAATTACTTTCAAAAAAGTGTCAAAAGGGAATATTCTCCAAGTTTGAAAAATCCCTCCAAAAGGGTTTGTACATCCAACAAGGCATTTAAATCTCTTACATGTCCTTTTCCTTGAGCCAAGTGGCATTAACTTCATCTTCTCCTCCCTCCAACTTGTCATTTCATCCATTTTGAAATTCCACCTAATTGCATTTAATTGCACATTCACCAAAATGTGCTCCACCTTTGTCCACTCACATGTTGACAAGTGGCTTCATGCTATTGGTTGGTATTTTGTCCCACATTCATCCCTTTTTCCTCATCCTCCATCTTTCACATCTATAAATAAGAAGCTCTCATTTTAATTTTGGATCCACAACTTCATGCAAAGACATTATCTTGAGATTTTGAATTTGTTCATCTATTGTTCATCCATTTTCACATTTTCATAGCTAGGCTATGCAGGAATTTCTCCAAGGAAGCATCAAATCTTCATCAAGTCATCATCCAAGCTTACAAGGGATTGGGAAAGGACCATTTTCCGCATCAAAATGGCACCAATTCCCCCATGGGATTGAGAGTTTGTTTGCATTAGATAGGATTTGAAAGCTTTTATTTGTGTTCATCATTCCATTTCTTGTTTTATGCTTTTCAAATGAATTCTATGGGGAATATTGATTTAACTTGCATAATGGACTAATTGTGTGATTTTTCTTTGTGTTTGTGTAGGTCTAACATCACCATTCACATTTTGGTGCTAGAAGGAGGGTGAACTTGAAGAATTTAACACGTTTTTCTTCAAAATTCCATAGTTTTGTGAACTTTTTATGTCTATAGGAAAACAACGCCGCTGACAAAGAAACTGCACCGCTATTAGTCCAATGGCACCATATAGCACCGCTATCAAACTCCAAACTGTGATGCTGGCTTCTTCTCGCCCAAAAATTTGAATTTCAAACTACAACACTTGGCCATTCTTCTGTCACTGGACATCCAAACTCCAAATAGTGTCGCTTGATCAATACAGCACTGCAATTGCACTCACTGGTTCTATCACAAAATGTCGCTATCAGTCCTAGCAGTGCTATACAGTATCGCTAACTTCTTCAAACTGTGTTACCTCTATAGACTATGCCACTATAGTTGGGTAAAAGGCACTTTTCATATTATTTTTAATATGTGCTTTTTCATTTTGGTTGCTTTTAACTACTAATTGGCTTTTGACCTCTGTTTCTATAGTTTTAACCAGTTTTTAGGTTGGCTTGATCAAAAGTGAAGGGGGAAAACAAAGACAAAGGCTTCTCTACGGCATCATCATTTCATTGTATCTAGTGTTTTTAAACACTTTGGGGAGGAATGATAATCCTTTTCTAAGGACTTTGTCATCTTCATGCTCTTTAGGACTCACTAATTTTTGTTTGGGCTGAAAAAGAATAAGACAAAAGGATTAAAAAGAACCTTAGGAAACTTACTAGATTTTTTTTAAGGCTTAATAATTGAACAAGCAACTCTCACATTTCCTTTTGGTGCTTAAAAAGAATCCAATTCTTTCTTTGAAGGGTTAAAATGAACATGTGCCTTTATGTTTTTGTAATCTCTTATCCAAAGTAATATCATTTAAAAGATGTATGCGCTTCTCTCATGCCTCACGGTGATCTTGAGAATCAAAAGGTTTTTTGTGATATTAAATTATATAAGTGATTGCCTCCACACTTCAATTTGGATTCTTAAAATCGAACAAAATCTTGCAAGTGTGAGTGGCGTATATCACGTGTGTTCTCTCTTTGTTTCTCAACAAAGATTGATCAAACTACGGATGTACTTGCTCACTTTTGTTTATCTTTAGAGGGCCTGCCTTGTGGGAAAAAGTAATCACCCAAGTGAACGACCCAACCGGGAACACGCTAAATCCAAGTGACTTCCAACTGGTATATAAGTGTGGGTACTTGAGGAAAGTTCAAGTATCACAAGGATTGTTCCAACAAGAATGGCAGCAATGGTCTCTTGTCATATGGATGATCCCCCATGAACGGAATGCCTATACTAGAACCTCTTGTATAAAGGAAAAAAAATTTAATCTGTTTGTTGGTGCAAGAACATTCGTTCTGAAGTTGCCCCACATTTTTATGGCTCTTAGTAGAGATGAGAAGTATGCCATGGGAGTTTCATGGGTACTGATGCTTGGCTGACCTGAGAAGTGTGTATCATGGAGGGGAGCCAGTGTGGTCAAGCATTTAATCATTTGCTAAGAGTAGGCATAGTTGGATTTATCCAAGTGGGGATTCAACAAATACTACCTTTTTATCCATAGGGTTTTGCATGTTCTTGGAATCAAAACACTTTGCTTGGATCTTAAACATTGGAAAACAAACATTCAACATGATCATCAAATTTTAAACCCTTCAGGAAGCAAATATCTTTGGAAAAATTCAAGTTTTGTTGTTTGCCCTATGGATTCTATCCTTAGAGGCTTCTAAGCATTTTAATTTATATCTCCATTTTCTCACTAAAGTCAACAATAGGGAAATTTTGCCTTAATTTCCTTGATTTCCACATAATGGACCTTGTAGGATGAGAAGAAATTGGGACATTGGGAATTTAGTTTGGAAACCTAATCAAGAATTGTTTGTGGTAAAAAGAACTCACTAAGAAAAGAAAAGAAACAATTGGACCTCACACATGTTCTCTTTCAAATGATTTCCCAAAAGGTCAAAATCTGAAAACCAAAGTCCAAAGGTCTTGTCAAAAAGCTCACGAGAAAAGGTTTTCTATGCTTTATGAGTTTAGAGAAAGATTGACTTTCAACTTTTACAAATGTGCATCAAGGAACAATCCAAATTTGTATTCATTTTACTATTGTCAAAATCCAAGGCTCTTTCAAAGGTTTGAGTATCTCACATAGGAAGTATTGCATGTTCTTCAACACCTTGGTCTAGTAAAAAAAGTCTCTCTAAGTCTCTTAGGATCAAAATAAAAACTCTCATCCATCCTTCAAACATCAAAAATCAAAAATCACCTCACCAACAACTCTTGTAAATCTTGAAAAAAAACCTCTATGCTAAACCTTGGGCAAATCCCCTTGAAATCAAAAATCAAAACAAATCCAAATCATCTTGTTTGACTATGTGTGTAGGTGAATCCTTCTTTGCAAACTTAGTCAAATTATCATATTGTGGACAAATCTACTCTAGGACAACATCAAATCTCTTAGATTTTATGATTTCATTATCCAAACCAAATCCAATCAAAATTAAAATCAAATCAAATCAATCCAAAATCAAAATCCAAAATCAAAACCAAAGTCCTAAATTTTAGTATCCTCTTCAAGGTTTTATAAGAGTTCCAATCATTCACCAATAATCCATATCTCATCATCTCATCACCATCCTTTTGATCCTTAGTATCTTAGACTTTCTTTTTGTACCTAAATATTAGATCAATCCAAAGAATTAGAGGTTCATCTCATACATTCTTGAAAATTGATCCCTATTTTATGGTTCAAACTAGATCTCAACACAAGAAGAACATGGAAACGAACAAATATACATCAACTTTGAGTGACTTAAGTCAAACCACTTCTGAAATCAATCCTATTGGATCAAACAATCCCCTGCCTAATCTTCCTCTATCATCAAAAAATCCTCAAGAGGAAGGTCAAGTGGAAGACGTCACCAATAATGTCTTAGGGATGACACAAGATGAAATTATTGAAATAGTCCAAAATCCTAAAACTCACTGAATTGTCAATACCATGAAGAGGCTCAATCCCTCCCAATACATGCTTGAATTAGCTAAAGAAGGGGCTAAACTCCCTTCTGATTATGATGTAAGCACTATTGTGGAAAAACCTGTTGGGATCATGCCCCCAATTTCATCCACAACCCTAATATCATCCACACCTCCATTTCAAAGAATCACTCAAACCATCCCTCAAATCACAACATCCATTGCTCCAACTCAACCAATTGTTAACAAGGGGAGCTCATTGCTCTAGGCACTTCAAACACACCCCCTTGTGAACAGCCAAGATTTGGATACAAACACCATCTTGGGTCAATTTGTTCCTCAAAACCCATTACAGCCATATGTGTCGCTTACATTTCAAGACCCCAATGACCCATCATCATCTTTTCACGCAACACCCACATATCCTCTCAACACACAAACCTCTCTCCCTATGACTTCGCAAGGAGAAGGTGGGCTATTTGGACTAGGGGGCATCTTTGACCCCTCATCTTCATGATTTCCTCCAAGGAATACACCACCCATTTTTCCACCACTTCCACCCTTGTCATTAAAATCCACACCACCCCTCAATTCGGGGCTACCTCCTTTACCACCACTCAATCAAAATCAAAGAAACCCCCCAATCATAAATCAAAACATTGTACCAAATCCTTCGATCTTTCCATCGATATCACAACAACAGATGGAAACCATCCAAGCAACCCAAGCAATCACTACACCATCCATAAACGTGGTCTCCCAAGGACTAAGCATATCAATTGCACCAGCCACTACACAAATCCCCACCATTAATACAATGACACCACTCATCACAACAACAAACACCATCCTGAATCTGCCACCACTACCACCACCAAGAACAAATTTTGCCAACTAGTATAGCATCACGTTGCAAGTAGCTCAATAGGCCTATCAAAAGGCATATCAGCAATTTCAAGCACAACAAGCCCAAAACACACAAGTTGCACAAGTCGCTCAACAAGCATAAGAAGCTCAAGCCACACATAAAGCGCAACAAGCACAACAAACACCTCAAGACCAAGTCTTATTACAACAACAGCAAGCTGCCCAAGTTGCTCAAGCAGCTCAAGCCACACAGGTTGAACAAGCCACACAAGCTACCCAACAAGTGCAAGCTCAGGCGCAAGCTCAAGCTTAGGTGCAAGCCCAATACCAAGCTCAGCAAGCGCAAGCACAAGCTCACTACCAAGCACAACTACAAGAAGCCCAACAACAAGCATATCAGCAAGCCCTATAGTAGTACCATACTCAACAAGAAGTAGCATTATTAGCCCAACAACAAGTGTTGTTGGTATAGCAATAGCATGACCAACAACAAGCATTGTTGGCATAGCAATAGCAAGACCAACAACAAGTGTTGTTGGCACAAAAACAAGCATTGTTGGCACAACAACAAATGCAAGCATATCAACTAGCCTTGATCGCGCAGTAGAGCTTGCAACAAACTCCCACCAACACACCCAACACTCCACCCATCACTCAAACACCTCGACCACTTCAAAACACATTCACTCCACCCCCTAATCTGCAAGATGACGTAACAGCACAAATCAAGTTGCTCTCACAACAAGTGCTCGATCTCCAATCAAGGAAAACAACAAAAACACTAAGCAACTTGTGTCCCTATCCATTCAACAAGATCCTTGCAATGGTACCATTCCCAAAGGGGTTTGAAGTCCCTAAATTTGACAAATATCGTGGGATGGGAAACCCTAAAGATCATATCATGGAATTCCAAGTACATTGCATGGAGGTCACATATGACGATACATATCTGATGTGGCTATTTCCTCAAAGTTTGGATGGTCTCGCCATGGAGTGGTTCTCCCACCTTCCTCCTTGCAATCAAAAAGTTCCAAGAGATCGTAGACGTATTCATAAAAAACTACGCCTTCAATATTGGTATGGATATTAGTCTAGAGGAACTATCTACACTTAAACAAGGTAAGGGAGAATCATTCGCTTCCTTCTTACAACGATGGCGATCCAAGGCCAATAGGAGAAAATGGGCCATGTCGGAAGAACAAAAAAATTTCACCATCATTACCAACCTTGAGAAAACCTTGGCATTCCATCTTAAGGTGCAATGTATCACCACTTACAACCAATTGATCCCCAAGGCGCTCAGCAATGAATGAGACTTTATTGCACAAGGGGGAACACCCACATATCAAGAAAATCAAGACAATTTTCCATCCACCAGCTATAATGAAAAACCTCGCACGTGGGCGAGGAACAAAAATGTCAGCAATGATGATGTGGTGGACACCAAGGTCATAATCAGTTCTCCCAAACAAAACACCCAAACATACTAACAACTGCAAAACAACAATTGAAGCAGTCATGAAGAAACTAATAAATGAAAATCTCATCAAAATTCCCACTTATGAGAACTATCAGGAACCCCAAGTGAAACCATAGTGGTACAAAAAGAATCACCTTTGTGATTTTCACAAAATCAAGGGGCACACAATAGCCAATTGCATGAGGTTGAAAAATCTAATCCAAGACCTCATTGATGACAAGATCATAAATGTTGAGCAACCTGCTAGAAATCAGGACCTAAAAATATACATGAATCCGATGTCGGATCATAACCAAGGGAACAACCATGGAAAGACCAAGTATGCCAATGCGAACCCTGTGTATGATCATGTTGTCACATCCATTGATGAAATGGTCATTTTTGTTAGCATCAAAGGAGCCAAAGTTTATTGTGGAGTCACCACATGCGATGAAAAAGTCACCATTGATGGACCATCACAGCCACCTAGGGCATCCACCTCCAATCCAAGATTTGTTCCTAATGGCTACAATGTCCTAGACCAGCTAAAAATAACCCTCACTCAAATCTCCAACATGGATTTTCTGAAGATATCACCCACACATAGAAAAATCTTAGAGGAAGCGTTGGCTTCATCTACCATCTCCATGGATCTAGATGCTAACCAGTTCCAAGCTATGGTCAAAAATATCACTACCCCAAGTCTCCTAACGTTCTTCGATCAAGACTTCCCTGCCCAACCATCTCACAATCGAGCACTCCACCTTGAAGTCTTGGTTCATAAAAATAAATTCAAAAGGGTCTTGGTGGATGGGGGTGCGGGTCTAAACATCTATTCCCTCAAACTAATAAAGAATCTAGGATTCTCATAGGATGCCATTGAAAAGGGTAAGGGCATCACAATCAGAGCATATGATGATTAGGAAAGAGTGACTTAGGGCACTATTCAACTCCCTATTTAAGTAGGGCCATCCATTATGGAAACCACATGCCAGGTCCTTGACCTTGATTTACCCTATAATATCCTTCTGGGGAATCTATGGATCCATGAGATGCAAGCAATCGCATCAACCTTTCATCAATGGGTCAAATTCCCATATCAAAATCAAGAGGTCACGATTCACAGTGATCTCAATCCCTTTGCCTACTGCAAAAGCCTAGAAGAAAAATACTATAAAATCCCCCAAGTCCCAAAGAACGATGAAGGCCCTACCACTCCGCATGTAGACCCAACTACATTAGCCTCCACTTCTGAGACAAAGAAACCTGCCATTCTTGATATCTTTGAAATCAAGTTCATTATCCAAGACAATGGGTGTGGGGATTACAGAATGAAGAAAAGTGTTTTTTTCATAGGAGAGTTACCTCAATTTCCTAGGACTCATAGGCAACCCCAACCAGCTGAAACATCATCCTATACCTTCAAAGCAAACCCTTCTAGATTCAGAAGTTGGGGGGATCTAAGTCAGGAAATAGTAGATGAAAAAAACATATCCAGTCTCCTATATCAAGATGAAAGGCCCATGCCTAATCTTCTAATGGATGAAAGTAGCAAAGGATTACAAATGATGCTTGTTATGGGCTATGACAAAAACAAGAAGCTTGGACATAATGACAATGGACTTCTAGTACCTCTCATTCTGGAAAAGTGTATGAGAAATCTTGGCCTCTGATGTACCCCTCTGAAGGTGACCATACTTGGAAAAGGTTCCTCGATTAGAAAGGTCAAAACTCCCCCTCAGCTATCAGCAGTCACCCTTCAATTACCAGTATCCATAGGTCTACCCTTCGACAAATTTACCTTTGAGATAACTAATTGTGTAGTAGTGATGAGGATCCCATAACTGACTTTCCTATGCTTTTTGAAGATTCCTCCCTACTCATGATTAGTACCTTGTCTTTTGATTCAAACCATCAAACCCATGAAATAAACCAAGTTTATCCTCAACTCATCGATTACAACCAATGAGGACCACCAATTTTGGATACATTTGAAAATGATGAGGCACTCTCAGAATTCATGGGATTATGGAATATGGTACCATATGGAGATCACAAGGTTGGGTTCGACATCATACTAGACACACACACCTATTACGGGGAAATGATTGAATCCTTAAGACGCAAAATTGAAAATATGAGAATAGTCTCTAGGTCTTTGAGTGAAAACCACAATGTGGCACTCTCTGACCCAAAAACAATAAAAATAAAGGATGTATCCAACAGTGAAAACCTCTCTAAGGCGTCGAAGGATGAAGGATTCAATCTTCCTCTCAATGCAATTCATCAAGAGAAGTCAGTGATCCTAGCGGAGAAGTGCAATCCAATCAACCTAGGAACAGAGGAATTACCACACATAACATTCTATGCATAGTCACTTCTCACAGAAGAACAAGAACTTATAGTTGTGTTCCTACAAGAAAGAAAGATAAACTTTGCATGGACCTATTTCGACATGCCTAGGCTTGATCCAGAGGTTGTGATTCATCACCTAGTTGTATACCCCGAAGCAAAGCCAGTGAGACAAAAGCTAAAAAAGATGCATCCCCAGATTGCATTGTTGGTCAAAATGAAATTGTAGAAGCTCCTAGATGCAGGGTTCATATGGTCGATTGAATATCCAAAATGGGTCTCAAACCTTGTACCTATTTCAAATCCCACTGGGGGCATTCGCATCTGCAAGATTCCAGAGACCTCAACAAGGCATGCCCCAAGGATGACTTTCCACTTCCAAAAATTGACATGATTTGGATATGATAGAAAGACATGAGATGCTATCACTAATGGATGGGTTCTCGGGTTACAACTAGATCATGATATCTAAAGAAGACCAACACAAAATGGCCTTCACTTGCCCATGGGGGACATATTGCTGGAATATGATGTTGTTCAGGTTGAAGAATGCAGGAGCTACCTATCAGAGGGCCATGACACTGATCTTTTATGACATGATCCATAAAACAATGGAAGATTACGTGGATGATATATTGGCTAAGTCAAAGAAAATATGAGATCACATAGCTCCATTGGGCTCCATCTTTGATAGGTTAGAGGAATATAAAGTCAGACTCAACCCAAAGAAGTGTGTATTCGGAGTACAGTCAGGGAAACTCATCAAGTACATCATGTCCATGAGAGGAATTGAGATAGATCCTACTAAGGTCAAAGCCATTCTCGAAATGGAGGCACCTAAAACACTAAAACACCTAAGGGGTTGTTTACTAATAGATTTTTGGTGACTCTGCTAGGGACCGAATTGAAAGATTGGTGCTTTATTTCCTCATATTTTAAATAATATCTCCATGTGTAGGGATATTGGAGACTTTGTTAAATTAAAGACCTCAGAAAATGGTTTAGTGCCAGACAAACCAAAGAAATAATCCTAAAGCCAGAAAAATACCTACACCAACAATTGCGATGATATTGGTTAGTGATGATGAAATACTCCAATCTTTGTGGAATGAATTCAAAGAAAGCATCTCTAAATCTGAAAAGAAGAAGTTGCATCCATCAAAGGATCACAAATCTTTTTTATTGCTAGAAAAGGTATGTTTCAGATACTATTTGATTGAAGATTTTAAAAAATAAATTCACCAGTTGCAAGATGCAGTGAGGAAAATGAAACAATCTAAAGGAACTGAAGATGATAATGCTCTTGCCAGTTCATATTCTTGTTCTTCTTTCAATTTCATTGTACTTGATGAGTGGACTACTGCAGAGACATATATTACACCTTAGGAAATTATGAAAGAGCCTAATCAAATTAAAATCAAAGAATCAGTAGCATCCATGATATGCATGCAAATGGGAGAATTTGAACCATCACTTGTTTCTCCTAAAGAAGAGGTATCATCTAAAGACTCTAATATTATTTTGATTCCCAACTGGTGTTTAGAAGTTTCAAATGATAAGTTTTTGTGTGGAATCGTGGATGAAAATGGCCATGTTACCGAAGTTGAAATGAATGAATTCATTTGTGACTCCACTAAGATGAAAGGAGGTATGTGCAATGATGCATCTTTCCTACATTATTTCCTGAATCGGAAACCTTTACTTTTGATATTCCTGAAATAGAACACATGGTAGAAAATGTTTCTGAAAAAGTGGTAAAGAAAGGAAAAAAAGATTTTTTGAGGCTTTCCTCTACACCGGAGTTATAAAATTTTAGATTTTAAACCATGGAAGATCTTAAAGAGTGTGGAAATAGAGCATTGGATAATCTCTTTAAGATTGACTTGTAGCCAGATTACACAACTTTCGAGTTTCATAAAGAAGATGGTGAAAAAGATTTGCAGCAACCTAAGGTTACTAATGAATTTTCCTTTAAGTCATCTCATTTTGAAGGTGCAATAACATATTTTGAGAATGGTCTATCAAAGAGAGTTTTTTATAGAAGTGAAATGAATATGTGTTCTCTTGATAATTCTTCAAAATCTAAGTTTTTAAAAGAAGAAATAATTTTTGAGACTAATGAAAAGCAAAACAATGGTCAAGCTAACAAAATACTGCAGCCTCAAGAACTTTTGAAGGTTTCGAATGATGTTACTCTTTGTGAAGAGGAAATTATACTATGGTTTTTATCATATGTTGTAGAATAAGATTCGTTGGTTGCAACTCCAGGTATTGACCTTGCTGCTTCTTCATTTGTGGATAAAGAGTTTTCAGATTCGGTTTCCATAAAGGAGGATGAAACCTCTTTAATCAAAGAGGATCCCATGTTTCATGAGGTTAATATTTCTTTTAAACTGGAAATGAATCAAGATATCAAGAGTGGTTATATGCATGATGAGTTTGATAGTGGGAGTATAGAGAGTCATGCAACTTTTATTTCTAAGGGCTCTAATTGTTTTTTCTTGCAATCAAAAAATGGAATGCCTTTTTGTAGTTTATTGTTCAGTGATGAAGACACAATCAACATTATATAGAGCAAACATCAGGAGGCTCAAGAAGAACCAAAAATCTTTGATGAAAAATGGTTGTTTGGCAGGCATCTTTATGAGTCATTTCATTCCAAAGGCTTCAGCTTTGCATTTATGGTTTTCAATATATCAATGATTTCGCAGTTGCTTCATTCATGCAGACCTCTATTGCACAATGGTATTTATTTCTCCTAGCCTGTGAATGGATTTGCATGATCATCTAGGAGTCACTGGAGGTACATTCTTCATGACCATGTGCATATGCTAGATTTTTTTTGTTGTGTCGATAGTGTAGTTTCCTTTCCTGTTTTGCCTTGTTTTTGGTATGCTCTGGCTCCTTGTGTTCCCCTGCTATTTCTTTTGACTCCCTACCCAATGGACAAGGACTGGTATGCCCCAATGATTATGGAGTTCTCTAAATTTTTTGTGAAAATACAGTCCCCAGTCAAAGCCGATGTTACCCCAAAATTTGAAACTTGAATTTTTTAAAATTTTCCTAGTATTCACCTATACACCCTGAGCCTGCCAAATCATGAAAACAATTAATTTTCAAAATATGTGTGAGCTGATGCAAATTTCTCTTATAGGGATTATCATGTTCCCATTTCATCCACTTTGGCAAAATTTCATGCTCATATGCTTCACCATTTGCAATATTTGTAACTTCACATTTTTCGGCTTGTGATCCACAATTTGAGTCAAAATTTTCCGTTTTGGTTATTGGAGATTAAATGGTGTATGGGTTTTTCTCAGAGCATTCAAATCATCTTGATGTCCAAATTTCAAGAAAAACGGAGCTGATTTGTGAAAGATAAGAAGGTTTTTATCTTGTAGCCAGAGCATAATGTTGGAATAAATAATAGATGCATTTAACGTCCATATGAAAATTTAAAAAGGCTGGAAACTTAGATGTTGTGGGTTTCTCAATTTACATAACCTTTGTCACGGATTTCTCAAGTTTCGTAACCTATGTCGCAGCTTTCTCAAGTTTCATAACCTTGGTCGCGGCTTTCTCAAGTTTCATAACCTTGGTCGCGGGTTTCTCAAGTTTCATAACCTTGGTCGCGAGTTTCTTAAGTTTTGTAACCTTGGTTGCGGGTTTCTCAAGTTTCATAACCTTGGTCGCGAGTTTCTCAAGTTTCGTAACCTCCTCATTTAATGATGAGTATGACATGGCTTTGTTTATATTTTATGATTATATAGAATGTATTTAAAGCAGAAAATCAAAAGTCAGTCCAAGAGATTGTTACAGCAAGAAAGAAGTGGTCATTGTAACTTCTTCAAGAAGCGATTAATATCAAAAGGGAGAATATTCTTTTTCATTTGAAAGAAACAGTTATGAGAACTGAAAATTCTCATGGATGAGGCTTATTTATTATAAAAATTCTTTCTAAAGGGGATTTTTTCTGCTATTCTGGGAACAGGGGGAAGGGGTAGTTTTATTTTCTCTTTTAACACAGTTTGTTGTAGCAGAAGTTGGAGTCTGTGAACTCTTATTTTGATATTGGAGAATAAAGGGGATATTTTCAATCTATGCATTTGTTTATGTTCTCTTTAATTGTAAATGAACTTTGTGTCATTGCAGTTATTCTTCAGTCTTTGTTCTATTATAGTGAACTGTGTAGGCATTACTTTCGAAGCTTTGAATTCAAAATAATTCATCTGTTGAAGGGAGAATTTTTTCTCATTCTTTTCCTGAGTATCATTTGTGGGTGTGAGATAAGGGGGCTTTGTCTCAATTGTCTTCATTCACTTAATCTGAATTTAAATCTTTCGCATCTACTTTCATGGTTATGGGTAGGTGTTAGTTGCCTTTTCTGCTTTCCGGTTAAAAGCATACCCTAAGTTTTCATTCATTGCATATCTTTCAAAGGTAGTTGTGCCTTGTAAAATAAGCAGAGAGCACTTACAAATACCATTTGCAAGTGACTCAACTGTTAGTACTATTTTTTCTTCTTACTGGGCATTCTAAGTCATTTTTCTTGCATTCATTTTTGAAGGACAAATCTATTTACTAATAGGGTTTTACAAGGAAGGCTCCATTCCATTCATCAATTCATAGCAAAACTAGCAGACAAGGATGTCCCCTACTATCATCTGATCCACAAGGGGGTAGAATACATGTGGGATGAAAAGTGTGATCAGGCCTTCAATAAGATCAAGGAATACTTACTCACATCTCCAGTCCTCATGTCGCCAATTCCAGAAAAACCCTTGATCTTATACATATCAACAACAACGGTAGCTCTCGGCACTCTCCTAACATAGCATGATGAAAATGGAAAAGAGAGAGCTATCTATTATATTAGCAGAACTATGGTGGGCCATGAACTGAACTATACATCCATTGACAAAGCCTATCTAGTAGTTTTATTTGGAGCACAAAATTTTAGACATTACATGCTAGCCCATCAGATAAAGCTCATTGCAACGATAGACCCCCTTAAGTGATTGCTTTCCAAAGCAACGCTTACAGGGCGGACAGCAAAGTGGGTTATCATCCTCACAGAGAATGAAATTGAGTATGTGGAGTGCAAGGCCATCAAAGGACAAGAAATTGAAGATTAGTTGGCGGAGGCACCGATATACTTAGAGAATCCACTTGTCTCAAAATTCCCCAACAAATCAATCTTCAACCTTAGTGTGGCGGATCACTGGAAAATGTACTTTGATGGATCCTACACGCAACATGGGTCAGGAGTAGGAATCTTCTTCATCACTCCACAAGGGGATTGCATTCCAAAATCATACAAGTTGTCATTCCCTTGCACAAATAACATAGCAGAATATGAAGCTCTTGTCATAGGGCTAAGAATAGCAATGCAATGGAAAATAATGGCACTTAAGGTCTATGGGGATTCACAGCTCATAATCAATCAAGTCAACAATGAGTATCAAACAAATGATGACAAGCTAACTCCATACAAGAAATTGGTGGAAAGCCTCAAGGAGTTCTTCATTGATATCACATTTGAGCAGCTACCAAGAGAAAACAACGGAGCAGCGGATGCAATGGCTACAATTGGATCACTCCTAGAAATCCCACGCAACATCCCAAAGCAAGAATTCCTCATAGAGCAGCTTCTCTTGCCCACATTTGAGGTACCGGAGTCCAAATTTGTGTGAGAAATCGTTGGTCCCGGTGATCCCTGGTACCATGATATATACACTTATCTAAGTATAGGAGTCCTCCCAGCTGACATAACCCCAAACCTCAAAAGAGCCTTTGTCAAAAAATCATCCTATTTTGTCATCCTAAGAGATACCCTATACCGTATAAGTATTGAAGGGACCCTGTTACATTGCTTAAACACTGAGGAGGCATTGACTTCCTTAACCGAGGTACATAACGACATATGTGGTTCACATTCGAGCGATATGACCTTAGCCAATAAATTTCTAAGGATGGGGTACTATTGGCCTTCAATGGAAAGAGAAGCACATGACTGTCAAAAGGTGTCTACAATGTCAGCGACATGGGGACCTCATTCATGCACTAGCTCAAGAAATCCACCCGATTATCACACCTTGTCCCTTCTCACAATGGGGGCTCGATCTCGTTGGAAAAATCACCCCCACCTAATCTAGTGGACATAAGTTCATCATCACTGCCACTGAGTACTTTACGAAGTGGGTGGAAGCCATTCCCATGACTTATATCATAGGAAAGCAAATATCAAAGATCATCCTAAACTACTTAATTTTTCATTATGATGTCCCTCAAGCTATTATCTCAGATAATGGGACACCTTTCAAAAATCAGGATGTTCGTGACCTATGCCAAAAATTCAAAATCCAACATCGATTTTCCACTCCATATTATCCCTAAGGAAATGGCCAAGCTGAGGCTACAAATAAGACTATCTTAAAAATCCTTAAGAAGACAGTCAATGAAGTTGGTCGTGATTGGCATCTCCAATTGAATCTTGCCCTATGGGCCTATCGAACAAGTATCTGCACACTGATAGGTGTCACCCCCCTCTCCCTGGTCTATGGATTAGAAGCCATATTACCCATTGAGATCAAGCTCTCATCACTGAGAATATCATTGCAAAATCTCATCACAGATGAAGAATACTAGGTATCACGACTGAATGAGCTAGAATTACTGGATGAACGACACATGGATTCCTTAAACCATTTACAAGTCTACCAAAACCAACTCAAGTGAAGCTACAACAAGAAGATCAGGAGTCGAGTCTTCCAAGTTGGAAAGCTTGTGTTAAAGGAGAACCAGAAGAATGTTCCAAATCCAGACAACAAGGAAAAGTTTGAACCCAATTGGTTGAGACCCTTCATCATCACAACAAGCTATAAGTCAGAGGCATATCAGTTATCAACACCCAAAGGGGAACCTCTGCAGGAACCCATGAATAGCTCTCATCTCAAAAAGTTTTATGCCTAATCTTGCAAGGTATAAAACCAAAAATACAAAAATATGAGAAAATGTCCTAAAAAATTGGTTGCCCTGATGAAAACCTGGAAAACAAGCATCTTGGTGACAACAAAAAAAAATACAAAAATCCAAAAAAAATATGAAAAGGGATTAAAAATAGTAAAGATAAAAATCGTCCTCTAGTGAAAACCACTTCGGTGGCGCTTTGGGCAAGTACCTTGGTAAAAACCTGGAAAATAGGTGCCTTGTGTAAATAAGCACTTTCCATCCACCAGGATCTTTATGGCTTGTTATGCATCATCCATTCATCTCCATCCATCAGTCATCTATGTCTACATCATAGCTTGGTCTTGTGTTCATGTCATGATCCCTCCCAGTACTACTCGGCACATTCTTAAGGTCAGTTTGTCCTACCTATATCAGAGTAGCCTATTGCATCACATTGGGGGCATGTTCTCATCATATCGGATTTGTGTATATTCTTGAAGTCTTCCCTAAATCAAAAAATCAAAAAAACAAAAAATCAAAAAACATTCAGAAAATCAAAAAAATCCAAAAACATTCAGAAAATCAAAAAATCCCAAAACATTCAAAACATATCAAATTCCAAAAAACAAGTCAAAAAGTTAGTCGAAAAAGTCAAAAACAGAGTCATTTGTCGAACTGCGTTGTCTTTGAGCTTTGAACATAGGTAAGGTTGATCTTTGATCATCCCCCGAGACACTTAGGTTAGTCCTTTAGCAGTCTGTCACAATAAACTAGCAATCCATTTGTTCATATCTCATCAATAATCAAGTTTGTGTTAGTCAAACTATGTGGTCTTTATGTATATAACATAGGCAAGGCTAATCTGATGATCAGCCCCCGAGGCCCCTAGGATAGGTCTTTAGGTTAGTCTCTTGGTCAAAATCTAGGAAAACCCTAAAACATTGGAAAATTGGAAAATTTAAACATTTGTAAAAATCTCAAAAATACCAAAAAATGGCCTCAAAAACATCAAAAAATATCCAAATATTTGAAAAAATCCATTTGTCCCATCTTGCTTTCACCCGCAATAAACATCACTCATAATAAACAATCGTCATCCTCAACCTTTGGTGAAACAATCAAAAACAAGTCTAGCAAGTTCAAAAGTGAAAACTAAAACATCAAAGTCTCAAGTCTAGGTTAGTAAGTAAACAAGTTAGTCAACTCTTTGTATTAATATCCTATCATCCAATCAGTCCCAAATCAATCATCTAATAACATCATGTCCTAGGATGCATCCTTCCTACAATGGACATCAACATCAGGAATCACCGTAGTTTAGTCTTGGCTAGCAGTATTGAAGAACATTAGCTTGTTTGTTTACTTTATCTTGGTCTTTTTGACTTATCTTATTGTGCTCATTTCGATGACCTCTCGATGATGTCCCAAACAAAGGGATTTAGAGAGAAAGAAGTGGGGCAACGATCATTATCTTTTTATCTGTTGTGTTTGTTGGATATTCTTGTAATATAACATTGGTCATGCGTGCTTTGTTTGGGTGTAGGGAGGGTGTTTTAGGTATCTTGTTGACCACATAGGAAGGCTTTCCTTTTTATGCTTTGGTCTGAGATGTTTGGAATATCTAAACTGCATTTTGAATAAGGTTATGTATGTCAGGTGTGAACAGGAGTACTCCTATCTGATTGTCGAGTCAAAGTCCATCACACTAGGTGCCACGCCATCTTGGTTCTTCACACCTTGATGCATTGTGCCTATGTGTGTTATCAAACATAAGGTAAATGGCCCTTTTAAGGTCCAAACTCTTGGTAAGAAAATCATCATCATCATTGTCATCATCTTTTGACTTGTTGGATTCTCTTATTTCCTCTTCCTTCTCTCCACACTAACATGGTACCATGACAATTAATCAAAATAATCACTATTCCATCCATCCTGCATCCACAAACCATCAACATAATGCATATCATACCATATCATATAGGAAGCACTAATCACCTCACATTCATTACATTTCATAATTGCATAATATAGATTGGTCATTCTAAGCATCTCATAAACCATACATTTACATCCATTACATAATCATATTTACATCACATATACATAATATCATCCATATGCATCATCATATAAGCATTTTCACCACATATATATCACATCATCATATAGGAATCATTATAAAAGCATCATCACATCATATCATGTGCACCATCATGTCATCCATATACGCATCATACATAAGAAAGATATTGAAAGAAAAAAAAACAATATGTCATTGCATCTCATACATTCATCATCATCCATCAGTGCATAATATAGATCAGTTAGTCTAACCATTTTCATATCGTAACATTTGCATGTGCATCCATACATCATCATAAAAAGTGCATAGAAAGATAATGAAAAATAAATACATCCATGAACATCTGCATAATCATTGCATCACATCATAACATCATATAGAAACATACATCGCATTGCATCACATAGAATAAAAATCATACATGTATCACATAAGATAGATTCATCGCATCAAATATACAACATCACATATAGAAAATAAGATACATCCATCCATCATGCATAAATAAGATAGAACACATCATATTGGATTGAACCATATCATCTCATGTATCATCAAAATAATAAAGATAATTGTCATGGTACATGAATCAGGATCAGATGTGTGTATGTCAATCAATATAATACAATCGCCCATGGGGCTATCAAAAAAATAAGCCCGTGGATCTCAAAAGAATAGTGTCTTTGATAAAAATGAGCTAGCCTTGCTAGCTGCTCCCCTCACCACCTTGCCCCTCCCCATCATCCTCTGGAGGCCTATATCTAGTCTATTGTGAATAATCTAGAACTCATGTTGCTCGAGGTATTTCCTGGTGATAATGCACCCTTTAGTACTCACCCTCTTGTATGGCCTCTTGGTACACCCGCATGGACACTATGCTCCTAGAGGAGGATGCAGCCATACTCTCCAGCTATTTTCGTTGGCCCATCTCCTGCGTTGCCTGCAGCTCGGCAGCCTGCCGCTGCTAGATGGTTTGATCTTGCTCAGTTGTCAAGGCCAAGACCTGCTATCTCACTTGATCCCTCTCTATGATAAGCACCTATATCTGAGCCTGTAACTACAAAATCTAACCATCCCTCAAGTCTAATTGTGGTGGTGGCTAGATTGGTGGTTGGTCCTGGTGACCATCTCTCGGTGGGTCCTGCTACCTATCCTGGTCCTGGCGACCATCCCTGGGCTAATCCTGATGCCCATCTCTAGGGGCATCCCTCTGATCCCTATGCTACTCAGGTTGCTACTATGGCTATTGTGGAGGTGTCCCACCTCCTCCTCCACCCCCTCCTCTTCCCCCACTGCCATCTTCATCACCATCCCCATCTCCTCTACCTCCTCACCCCTGCCCCCACCCTGTTGATCGGCCTCTAGTCTCCTCTGCGATATTTATGCATTGGGAACTATCGATCTCACTGGAGGATGGAACCAATCTTTGTATCCTTCTCAAACCCCTGCATCTACCAGCCCCTAATCATATGGCCATAGTCTGGCCACCAGCTGTCAAAAACTTTCAACTGTATCCTCGGCCAGAATTGGTCGACCCCAAGTGGTCTCCCTCATAGTACACACAAAGATGGCCATGTACTGGTCATCAGTATGGTCCTAATTCTCTCCAAACTATCGAGCAACTCGGTCTAGTAGATACCACTCTATCATCATGTGCTCTCTACCCTACATCAAATGGTCATGCCTAGTGAAGAACAACTATTGAACATTGTCATACCAGGCAGGTATACCAAGCCAAGGCCTCCAAGTAAAAATTGTCATCTCGTCGATGACCGTTCACTAGTGTCGGACATCGATTGCTCTCGTATGTGTAAATGACATTCCACCCCTGTATCTCCAAATGACTAGGTCATCTAGCTCCATGTCGACGGGTGTTACTCATGGGTGAAGCACTATAATGTGCTCCCAGGCCTAGATGTGCAGTAATGTAACTCCTACCCTGATAGCCCGGCTATCGCAGTATGCAAACTCATGAAGATCGTGGTAGAGGGAGGCTAGCATCACTATCCCCCATGCAAAGCACTTTGTCTATCAAAGCATCTGCTCCCAGGAAAGACCTCATCTTGGGCTGAAATATTGGTCGTGTCGATCTGGTGCCACCAGTCCTGAAATGATCGCAACTACAATCAATCAAAAAGATGATACATGACCTCTATATTGCTCTAGCTCTATTTGTCCCTCTAAAAAAATGATCTCGTCCAGGCCCATGACATCATAACAGGCCTTTATCCCTACATCCACATCATAGATGACCCTCTCTCCATGGATCAGAAATCAAAGAATATGCCACATCCTCTAGGGTCACTGTCGCCTCACCTATGGGGAAGTGAAACAAGGACATCTCACTGTGCCAGCACTCCACCAATGTTGTCATCATGCCAAGGTGTGTCTGGATGGTCAGGATATATGCAACGTACCAGAGTCTAATCGCTCCCAAGTGCTCCTAGAGCAGCTCATGCAAAGGGGGATCCTAAGTCAATCTACTTAGAATTGAGGACCTATACTCCCGTGAATGGATTGGCTTCATGTCCTCCTGCATCAGAAAGGTCACCGCGTCACGTTTCATAAAAAATTGAGATCTTGCTTGGAATTCGCACGCCTGAAATAGCAAATGTGTCACTGTTTGCAATGGTGGTGCTATTTGGAAACTCCAAACTATGCCGTTGGAGACCAAAAAGTCCCAAACTTTTCCATTGCGGTGCACTTTGACCACATGCTAATTTGACGCCTAAGCCTAAATTGCAAACTGAATCGCCACAGCGCTATTCGCAAATACAACTGACTTTGATGCTAAACCCTAAGTCCTAAATTGTGCCGTCGTGGTGCAACTCACACTAACGGCACACTTTAAGCCCGCTCGGCACCAATTTAAGGTTTTCAGCGGTGCCAAACTACATCCCTTGACTTGGTTGACCTTTAAACCCTAATTAATGCTCTCAAAAATTAAAAAAAAAGGTCAAGAAAATATGACATACCATTGGTCCTATGCCTAGTAGTCGCTAGTACACTCAAATGCACTCAGAAATGTTGTGGAAGCATGCATTGTGCCATCTCAATCAATGCTTAGAGCTCAAAACACAAGAATCTTCAAAGTCTAGGTGTGCAAATGAATTGGAAGTGGCCCCTTGAGGTCTATTTAAGCTTGAAAGTTAGGGGTTTTTTACCCTGTTTAGCCGTCTAGCTAGGGTTTTGGACCCCTGAGCCCGTTTTTGCCCAACCAAGGGTCGTTTTACATCATTTTTTGCATTTTTGTATGTTTCTTCTCGTCAAGGCATTAATGGGGCATTTAAAAAATAAATAAAAAATGAATTTTGATCATGGCGAGCTTATTGTTTGAACCAACGCAGTGGGTACATTGCTTCAAAGAGGGCCAAAATGTAAACACGAAAAATGTACCGATTGATCTTATGCACCTGATCCTAATTACTAACATCGATTCATCTCGAATCATCTCCTTTGCTAGTCATTTAATTAAATTCATCCCATTTCATCTCTTAATTAAATAAATCATTCTTATCTAATTAAGTCATCATCTCATGTTAATTAAGTAAATAATTTTATTTAATTAGCTCCTATAGTCTCCCTTTAATTAAATAATTCATTTTATTTAATTAAATCTGTAAAGTCATTATATTAATTAAATAAATTAATCTTTATTTGATTTAATCTAACATTATCCCTCTCTAATTAAATAAATCAAAATCTTTATTTAATTAAATCTAAATCATATTCCTCTCATTTTGATTTAAATTAATCCAAAAAGTCTAAGTCAAAATGGTCAAATAAACTAATCTCCTTTTAAATTAATCAAATCCTGATTAACGCTAGTCTTAATCACTCAAATCCTCTAGCTTTTGCAACTTGCTCATGAAAATCATTTCAATTGATTTATTAAATCTTCAATTACTTTCAAAAAGGCATCAAAAGGGAATATTCTCCAAGTTTGAAAAATCCCTCCAAAAGGGTTTGTGCATCCAACAAGGCATTTAAACCTCTTACATGTCCTTTGCCTTGAGCCAAGTGGCATTAACTTCATTTTCTCCTCCCTCCAACTTGTCATTTCATCCATTTTGAAATTCCACCTAATTACATTTAAGTGCGCATTCACCAAAATGTGCTCCACCTTTGTCCACTCACATGTTGACAAGTGGTTTCATGCTATTGGTTGGTCTTTTGTCCCACATTCATCCAGTTTGCCTCATCCTCCATCTTTCACATCTATAAATAAGAAGCTCTCATTTGGATTTTGGATCCACAACTTCATGCAAAGACATTATCTTGAGATTTTGAATTTTCCCATCCATTGTTCATCCATTTTCACATTTTCATAGCTAGGTTATGCAAGAATTTCACCAAGGAAGCATCAAATCTTCATCAAGTCACCATTCAAGCTTACAAGGGATTGGGAAAGGGCCATTTTCCACATCAAAATGGCACCAATTCCCCCATGGGATTGAGAGTTTGTTTGCATTAGATAGGATTTGAAAGATTTTATTTATGTTCATCATTTAATTTCTTGTTTTGTGCATTTCAAATGAATTATATGGGGAATGTTGATTTAACTTGCATAATGGACTAATTGTGTGATTGTTCTTTGTCTTTGTGCAGGTATAACATCACCATTCACAAGATCAAGTTAAATTTAAATGTAAATTTGAGATCAAAGGAACTTTGGTACTAATGTATCTTATGATTGTATTGATTTATCACTCTATTTTTAAAATCTATATCTCAAAATATCTTTGTTCTTTCTATTGTTCATTTCCTATGAAAATAATAGTAAACATCAATATTATTCCTTCATAATTTATGGTGAAGATTTTTTTGATTATTTTAATTATGTAATTATCATTTTATTATATCATTAATCTTGTTACTTTATTGTTGCCTCTTGAATATTTATCTATATTAGATCTCTTTAATATTAGATTCATCTATGATACTTTAACTTTATCTTGACATTTGCTAGTAACCTAAGCATATTTTATTTTGATTGCATCAACCAACACCTAACCTTTTTTATGAAAAAACCCATCCTTACTACTCATAATATTATTGATGGTGGTGTTATATTTTACTATTGCACAATCTATATGTTTGACGATTCTAATAATATTAAGTTATTCACCAATTTTGTATGGCCATCTCCTTTATTGACTACCATATTCTAATCCCACACATTACTTTCATACTAATAGTTCATACAGTTGGTGCCCATGTTCCATTTGTGGGGGTCATTGAGCCAGCATGGCCAGATCGGCTCATGGGCTTTCTCAGTGGCAGAAAGTACGATTGGTGTTATTCACCATAATTTCCCCCCCATCCGGTCGAACGTTTCCAAAGCATGTTTTAAAACTAGCATTCAATGCCACACATAGGAGAGGTATTAATAAGAGCTGACAAAGTGAGTTTCTCTAGGGGAGACAGCTTTGGAGAATGCAAAGTGAAAAAACCAAGATAGCTCAGCTCGATCGGAAGTACGCCGAGCTTACATTTGGTTTGCCCCGTACTCTCTCTTGACGATGGAACGTAGGGTGGTATTGATGGAATTTATGGAGGGAGATGGCCTTGGATCCTCCTCAGATGGAGTGGGATTATTTAAAGGTGGTTTCGTTGGTTTACAACACAAAAATGGAGACCCCCATAAAATTAAGATGCAGGAAATCAAAGGTGGATTTTACTTGGTTCATCTCGGACCAAAGACTGAAGAACATTTTCCTGAGTAAGGTTGTCCTATGCTTGGAAGCCATCCGGATGGTGCTCGGGAGGAAATTTTGTTTCTCCAACAACAAAACAATGGCGAATTCAGACATTTCCTCACGGTTTCTAGCTTCTTTGCTTGACCTAAATCTGCCCAAAGTGTGATGTTTGGTAATTCTTAGAATGGTATTTGATGCTGAAATCATGGAAGAGGACTTGAGCATGGTGGTCATAGCGAGGCTTGGAGTGGGAATTTCATTCCCAGACAACATTACGGTGATGTTTCAATAGGGTGTAGAAGTGGAGTGGCAGTCGTTCATTATGGATGCGACAGGTGAGAAGTTGGAATGTCATCGCTTCTAAGCACAGACCGGAGTTGATTTCCTCTACAAGAGGTAGGGTGTGATTGAGGTGAATGTTTTACAATGGCTCAAAGAATTCGCTGACCTAGTGGAAATAATAAAATTTTATGATGAAATTGTGTAAAATGTGGGCATGGGTAGTCTATTTTTTGTAATTGTTGGGGGTGAATAGTTTGGGCATGGGTAGTCTGTCATGAAATCATGGATTCTAGTGGTTGGCATGGCCTAGGTCCAAGTTCATTTTGTAATTTTTTTCTAAATTAATATATGCAGCTAGTCTGTGTTTTACATATCAAAAAATAATAATAATAATTCATACAGTTGGTTTAAACATTACTTGACACTCTTTGTTCTAAAAGGTAACACCAATTTTTGATTGGAGGTAAAAAATGGGTTTTGACGAGGCCTAGAACCCTTTACAAAATAAAGAAGCTCATAAAAAAAAGAAAAAAAGAAAATGTAGCAATCAGCCCAACGACAGCAAACCAACAGCCAAAAAGAAGGTAGTCATCCAGCACCACTACATATTGGTCAGAATCTCAACAGCCTCCATTTCACTAGCAGCCATCTTCTGCACATTATCCACAGTATCAGACACCTCTATACCAGAGGCCTCGCCCTAAGCTTTCATTCTATTTATAGTTATAGCCCTCGGCCCACCATTTTTTACCTCACCACTCAAATCACTACCTTTAACACCATCCTTCTCACCAACGCAATCCACATCCAGTAGCTTACCCATAGAAGCAATATCCTTAGTAGACACAATATCCTTTCTCTTTTTCATAGTAATCATAGGGGAGATCACCTTGGAAGATTCAAAAATTTCTAAAACCTTAGGGACATCTCCACGCTTCATCACAATATTCCACATTTTATCAATTTTATCCTCAAGGGATAAAATTCTCCCTTCCAAGCTTTGTTTCAAATTGATGGTTTCCTATGCCACAGTATTAGCCACAGTATTAAGAGATTCCATCAAATAATCAATTTGGCTTTGGACAGAAGGATCCTCAGCCTTACTAGTAATACCTCTAATTCTAACATTAGTCCTGTTAATCTCATGGAAGAAGCACTTAAAAAGTTTAAACAGCACATTAGCACTATCACGAGCTGAGCCTAACACATCAGACAACTCCTCTCTATCAAAGTTCTCAATCACTTTCCCCACAGCAACATCCTCATCAGAACAACTAACATGAACCTTATCAGTAGAAATATCCTTACCTTTTCCAATGGAGACAAGAGTCTTCATCTTTCGAATGGAGCAAGTGATTTCCTCCGCAATATCTTTCATTTTCATCAGCCTATCCACATCCACTTTGCTAGTTCCCACAGTATGTCCTCCACCCACAGCCCTTTCCTTCCCTTGCTTTTGCATCCCAATGTCAGCACCTGAAGAAGCCTCACCAAAGATACCTCCAACCAGGGAAAGAGGGAAACCCTTCTCCAAGAGTTGGCTAGCAGTTCTCAACACCCTTCTCTTTCGGCTCCCATCCTCATTCTCTTGCAGTTTTCTAGTCGCTAGGGGAGGAGAGGAAGCTTCCCCATAAAGTTCATTTATGTCCTTAACCCCCTTAGAATGAACATTCATTTCCACCTCATCACTGCATGTTGTATAGCCCTCTTTGTCATCCGGCTTCCTTTTCCCAATCTTACCCGGAATAGGGGAGTTGGGGCCCTCCTCAAAAGAGGCATACAAATCTAGGACATAATCAACATCAACATCCCTATCAGACTCAGAATCTTTGTTCAAAATAATCCTCCTCTTCTTATATTTTTTACTAACCCTTTCCTCTTCTAACACCGTCTCATAACCCTCCTGGGGTTTAGCAATATCTTCCTTCAGGGACACAAGAGGTTTTTGCACCTCATGAACTTTGACTTTTTCATATATTAGGAGAATTAACCCCACATGCAGGACAAGGTTTTTGGGGTTTTCATATGATCCTTAATCCCTGAGTCAAGCAACATCAATAAATAGTACATGGAAAGGAAATCCATTTCTTATGCCTAAAATGGTTAAGCAAAAGGAAATGGTAAGTGTTAATCATCGTATACTTGCCTTCCAAGGTGACATACCTCATAATCTCTTCAATAACATCACGCCACAGCACTTTTGAGGAGCTCCTTTGATAACCACCACTCTTCGCCATCTTCAAATCAGCAGCCTATGATTTTTTTTATCTCTGAACACCTTCATACCATGAATAGCCAAGCCAGTAATTTGAGCTATGAATTCTTCATCAACCACAACTTCCCTTCAGCCAAATTTAGGGTTCTCTCATTCCACCCTTGAGCAACCAAATCAATGACCTAGGGGTTGTTACCATGTAGTTTCTCCATATACGGAGTTAAGCCACCCTTCTCTAAAATCTCCCACACCTCCTTCTTCTGTTTAGAAGAAACCCAGGACTTAGGCTCGACATAGTTTTTGCCCCACCCATCGCAAAAGACTTAACAAATAGAGGCCAACCACAAAGCAGAAACCTTAGGAAAATAAGACAAATACCACCCAGAGTAGAATTATAAAATAGAAGACTCTAGAATCTAAGACGAATATCACCCAAAATCTGTGCAAAGCCAGCAAAAGGATAGATATGAAATGATGAGCTTGAACTCTGGTCCATGTGAAAGTCATCCCCCATACTTAAAACTTGAACATCCCCATTCATAATATTAGGCCACGTGATTAAGGACATGCACAACTCAATGCAAAATAAGATCAAAAGAAACTTGAGATTATCATTCATTATTAATAATAGTTGTTTCCTCAAAAGGAATAGGATCATTTAAATCCCACTCCTTTCTTTCTCTAACACCAAAGTTAGCGAAGAAATCAGCTAACATATTTCCCTCTCTCAATATGTGGGAGATATAAAAAGTATCAAAGGAATTGATAATTTCAATGGAATCCCTAACCAAGGCCTCAATAGTCCAAGACGAAGGTGAAGCATTCTTCAAATTATTTATAATGTTCAGAGAGTCACCCTCCAACCAGAACTTCCTATACCCTTTGCTTTGAGCCATTTTGAGTCCATTATAGGCTGCAGCCACCTCCGTGTAGTGATTTGTCTAGATTCCCAAAGGGAGTGACACAGTTGAGATGAGCCTACCATTAGAATTTCTAATCACTTCCCCATATCCTACAGATCCTGGATTTCCTTTTTCCACACCATAAAAATTTATCTTAACCCAACCATCCGGTGGCACCTTCCAAGCAACATCTTCTCTTGAAGATTTCCCTTTAGAGACTAGAAGAGAAATATCACAAGGCAACTTCCACTTTTGTGCAATAGAGATATCATAGGAATAGAGAATAATCTTTTTTTCAGCATAAAAGGAGATCCCAGAAAGAAAGTTTTCCATAATATCCGCACAAATCTTATGAGCCACAGATAAAGCCAGAAGAGTAGAATTTCTAAAAAATTTGTTGTTGCGCTCCAGCCAAACCCCCCAAATCATATGAGGCAAAATGAGAGACCACAAAATTTGTAGAGTTGGATTAGATGAGGGGCCAACCCATTGATACCATAAATCTTTGACAGAACCAGGAAACACCCAGCTAAGATACCAAAGAGAGAGCATATGATTCTAGATCACACTAACATATTTGCACCTAAATAGAAAATGACAAGTATTTTTCGCTTCCTCTTCACAAAGAAAGCATCTATTGGGCATAAAAAACCTCTTTTAATCAGATTATCAGTAGTTAAAATTTTGTTCTAGCAAAAGATCCAAAAGAAAATGTTGACCTTAGGAATCAATCTAGAGGACCAAACTAAGGCCCAAAAAGGAGGCGAACCAATAAAGGATTCATTGAAATGAAAATCCAAAGCAACAGAGAAGTTACCTGAAGAGGAAGGCTTCCAAACAAACCTATCAGGAGAAGGGATAGAAGGAATATGAACCAAAGAAATAGCCTTATAAATAATTTCTAGACCAGGGTCCACCTCATGCAACTTCCTCCAACAACCTCCATCAATATAGTCAGCAACAAATCTGCCAAATTGTCACACACAGAGGTCCATAAAGGGTTGAGCCCATGGCTCATCCTTTAGAGTCCCATTGTCATACCAATTATCATCCCAAAACAAAATACTCCTCCCATTACCCAACTGCCAAAAGAGACCCTTAGTTGCAAGCCTCTGAGCCTTCAACATACAATTCCACAGCACATAACCATACGAAGGATTAAACCCATGAGATAAAAAATCTCTAATCCCATCAGCACCATGTAAGTATTTGCTCCAAGCATTTTTCTCCCACTCACTTTTGGCTAGCAAGAGATTCCACAACTATTTACCCAAAAGGGCCATGTTAAACATTTTGATTTTGCGAATGCCTAGCCCACCAGCCTTTTTAGGCTGACATACATCATCCCAAGCAACCAAATGAGTTCATTTTTTATCTTCAACATCTGTCCAAAGGTTTTTTTCTAAATTCCTTCCAAGATATCCACAAATTTCCTCAACATGTGAAAGAGACTAAGAGCATAGACCAGGATATTTTGAAAGGTAGATTTAATCAACTGAACTTTGTCAGCTTGACTCAACAAAGCCCCCTTCCACCTAGGGAACATGGAATTAAATTTTTCAATCAACCCCCTCCATAAGGAATTCAGAGCCTTAGAGCATAAGGGGAGCCCTAGGTAAGAAGCAGGAAGTTCACCAATTTGACATTGCAAAATTCTAGCTATCCTATTTTGTCTTTGAATTGGAGTGTTAAAAAAGAAAATCACACTCTTCCATAAGCTAACCTTCTACCCAGAAGTAGCCTTATGCATTTACAAAATTCATTTGATAGCCTTAGCTTCCTTAATAGATTCCTACCCAAGAAAAAGAGAATCATCCACAAATTGTTGATGAGAGCAAACAAGGTTAGCAGAAGAAGGGACTAACCCAGTCATAAGACCAAAATCAACAAATATTTGGATAAGACAAACCAAGGACTCAACCATAATGATAAACAAGAAGGGAGAAATAGGATCTCCTTGTTGCAAACCCCTAGAGCAATCAAAGAGAGGAGAAGGAGACCCATTAATGAGCACAGAGAACCGAGGAGTCAAAATAAGTCGATGTACAAGAGCCACCATTTTCTCCCCAAAACCAAAAGAGATAATAATCTTAGACAAAAAACCCCAATCCACTCTATCGTAAGCTTTAAGTAAATCAAGCTTGAGGATAAACCCGGCCTATTTATTGACAGTAAGAGAGTGAATATTCTCATGAACAGTGAGAATAGAGTCCAAAATTTGCCTACTAGCCGCAAATTTGTTCTGCTAAGGAGAAATGATGAGAGGCAAAAAAATTTGAAACCTCAACACCAAAACCTTGGAGAAAATATTATAAATCGAGTTGCAAAGACTAATAGGTCAGAACTCCTCAAAAGAAGCAGGACCAGGCTTTTTGGGAATGAAAACAATAAAGGAGGACTTCAACTCCTTTAAAAGGGAACCTGATTTGAAAAACTCCTTAGTAGCCACAACAACATTTTTCACAATAATTTCCCAAAAAGACTGAAAAAAGAACATGGGAAATCCATCAAGGCCCAGAGCCTTATTACCTTCAAAGGAGAAAATAGCACATCAAATTTCATCCACCGAAGGAATACAAACTAACTGCCTATTGAGATCATCATCCACCAACTGGGGAATATCCCTCAAAATATCCTCTTGATAGGCCAAATCAAGCTCCCCCTCCCCTAAAATCAACTGAGAGAAATAGGAAGCAACAACAAGCTACAAATCAACATCCTTCTCCAAAGCTTTATTATTATATTTAATCAGATTAATCTGGTTAGAAGCCCTGTGTTTCAATGTAGAGATATGAAAAAACTTAGTATTACGATCACCACTTTTCAACCACATGATCCTCGAATGTTGCTTCCAAAATTCTTCCTCCTTCACAACTATATTATGCAACTTGGAAAGTAGAACATTTTCCTTCAGCATCAAATCCTAATCATACCCAGATGATTGAATGACTTGCTGAACAGAGTGAAGCTCCTTAGAAACCCCATCTTTCTCCATAAAAATATGACCAAAAGAGGTACGGTTCCATTTTCTAACATTATGCTTAACATTAGCCAACTTTTTAACAACTCTATACATAGCCAACCCCTCCACATTAATATTCCACCAGTCCTTAACCAAATTACCCAATTCAGGATGGCAAGTCCACATTTTCTCAAATCCAAAAGGAAATTTCTTCTTACCACCCAACAAATCCACAGACAGAGCCAAGGGGAAGTGATCCAATCCCAATCTAGTAAGAGTTGAGAGGGAGTAGGAGTAGTGGAATAACCACTCAGGGGTTAAAAGAGCATGATCTACCTTAACCTGGATATGGGCATTACCCACACGTCTATTCGACCAGGTAAAGGAAGCCCCTTTTAGATCCAAATCAAGAAGAGTCGAGTCATTAATGAACTGCATTAGGTCTTATCTGCTATCATCCACATTCTGTGAGCCACCCATCTTATCAGCATCATGCAGAGGAGTATTGAAATCTCCAATGACCAACCAATTACCAATGTTATGACAAACTTTAAAAGAAGCAAGATTCTCCCAAAGCCTTTTTCTAGCACTCTTACAATTAGGAGCATAAATATTAGACAAAGTCCAAAAGAACTTATCATGAAGGTGGAAAAAAGAGGTAGCCACATGATTACTGTCATTAAGCACCTCCACACCTCTAATCACCCTAAGATTCCAAAAATTCACAATCCCACTAGAAGCACCAACTTCCCTAGAACAATGCATCCCACAATCCTTGAAAAGATTCATTTTCAACCTAGAAAGTTTATCCAAACCCATTTTAGTTTCTTGAATTAAAATGATATTAGGGTGATGGTCTCGTACTAGATTAGCCAAGAGATCATGCTTATGAGGGTGATTCAAACCCCTCATATTCCAGGAGATAATCTTCATGGGAGTTTATAGGAAGTGCTCTTAGAGAACATATCTAACAGAGTTCTCTATGTGCCATCAGCTATATCCATCTGACTCTCCTTCTCCCTAGCAACATTAGCTGGAGGTCGTCCTCTACCATGTAGGTCAGACCCACAGTCTGACCTCTAGCTATTCCTTGTCACAACTCATGGCGAGGGAGAGTGTTTCTTCCTATTACACCCATGGACCTGAGTGTAAGGAAGATTGTACACTTCCTCCAACTCCACAAACTCCATAACATTAGACCTCATCTCCAACCCCTCTATTTTTGACACTTCACTTTGAGGAATCCCCCCCAGGAAGAGATCTAGATTCAACAATCACAGAAGAATGATTTTCCTCCAACATCACAAATCTTTCCTCAATAAACACAGGGGGCGAGCAATCCTTTTCAACATGTCCCATATCCTGATTCATTTTCCTTGAGTAGGTAGACATTCAGAAGAATCCACCTTATTAGCCTCATCCAGGTGTGTGTCCTCATGAACCTCCGAGGAGGGCACACCTTCAGGCTCCACCTCCTGAGTAGGAGGTTTTATAGACTCCACCTCTTGAACTAGAGGTTTCTCTTTCTCTCTCCATTTTTTTGTCATCTACTTAAGTACTTTGAGAGGGAATTTTTTATCCCAGTGGCCAATTTTTTTACAATGGAAACATGCAAAGGGATTCAACTTGAATTCAACCATCTACTCCCACACCCCAAGTTTAGAGTTAATCTTAATCATAGAAGGAAAATCAATTGATTGCTCCACATTCACAAAAAATCTAGCATAAACCAGTTGCTTCCTAGAATCCATCATTTGGTCTATCGACAACAAATATCCAAACGTGTTGGCTATCCCCTTAAACACCTCCTCATCCAAAAATTCCAACGGGAGGCCAGGCAATCTAACCCAAATCGAAGCAGCCGAAAAAGAGCACGAGTTTGGATTGAAGTCTAGTTCCCACTTCTTCAGCATCAAGGAATACTTTCCAAGGAACCACATGCCACTCGTCAACGCCATCACCATATCATCTTCACATTTGAAGGAAAAAGAGAAGAAACGTTTGTCCATAGCAGCCACATCAACTTGTCCTTTAGGTTTCCAACAATTTAAAGTAAACTTGTGCACCAGCTCAATATGAGGCCGAGGACCAACAAATTTACCCAACAGAGCCATGTCCATATTAGACATTCATTTTTCAACAATACAGTACATAATAGAAACAAAGTACTCTCTTGTCTTTTTATGAGCAACAAAAGGCACTAGAGGGGAAGTACTTTTTCCTTTAGGCTTAGATCCAAACAGATTTTACCATTTGAGAGAAGAGATCAACAAGAAAGCATTCTTAGTCTTGTTAAACCCAAGACCATCCATAATAGGAGTCCCATCACACCCATCTGAAGACAGGCCATTCCCTGACTTATCAGAACCAGGTACCACTTTTTCAGAGCTAGGCACCTGGGAGTGCGTCGGACACATACTCTTTGAAGCCCCTTTCCCATCAAAAAAAATGTTAGCCATAAAAGGGGACCCACACAGCTTACCTGCAGTAAGGGCCCTGCCTAAAATCACCCTCTCATCAGCACACTATTCACCATTACCGCCTGAAGCATCATCTGGATCTCCCATCTTTTCATAATTTGAAAAATCACCACCACCATGACCATCACCCGAGGAGCTTCCCATTGTTCTTTTTAAAGGTAGCACCAAGTTACTAGCAATGTTAAATATATTTTGTTAAGCTATATGAAGTATTATTCCATATTTTATATATTCCCAACATCAAATAACCTATTCACCATGTCATTTTTTTATGTCATACATCATAAAAACTACACCATCTTGCATATCTTTGATATCATTGATTATGGTATCGAAGGGCCTCCCTACCACTTTTACCACAACAATATGGTCTATTTCACTCACATTTTTATTCCACCAAGCCTTTATATTATCCAATTATATGTTGGATACCTACAATATTATATGGTATGCCACTCATACATGTAGCACCCTTGATTCTATATGTGCCAATCTCATCATAATTTGTCTACTGGGAAAATACATTTTTGTTGCATTATGATTTTAAAATTAAATATACACATAAACTAAATGTTAGATTAAATTTTGTTAGATTCATATATTGATGCAAAATTTCCATCTAAATCATCATTATTGGTCCTTATACATCTTTGTTGGCCTATAAAATATCCAACTAGCTTTCAACTTGATCGTCAGCACCAAATTTATTTCTAATACTTGTACTATGAAATGTATAAATGAAACATCAATGATAGGATTAATCTTCTTCTCTCCACTTAATTTTGGTTAGTAAATTCCATTCCATTGTCCTTCAAATAGATCCTCTACATTTTATTTAAAAAAATCTCCTCAAATTAGAAAACTATGCTTAAAGAAAAATTAACGCATCTGACAAAAATTTATGGATAAAATTTAACTAAAATAAAATTATATCATCATTTGGTTATCACCTAATAAAATATCTAAGAAAATACTAGAAAGGATACCCCACCTATTTATTAGAGAACTTTTATAGATATTTGATTCTATAATTAATAGATGATACCTACTACTTTAAAATATGGAAACCCATACCCACAAAAGTTTGTGACAATCATATACTTTAAAAACATTTTAAAATGAGGATGGACTAATCATTATTTTTTGAAGGATATTGACTCAATTTTTTTACTGTATATCAAGTATGGATAACTCACTTATTATAAGAAAATATATCATGTAAAAGACCAATCTTACTTTAAAATAAGTTTTATTTATCTCAACATATTTAGACTATTTATTACTTATATAATAGGTATTCCATATACAAATTGTTATATAATCATTGAAAATGATAAATTCGGATTTAAAATATATTGAATGTTAATTAATTATGGTCTTTATTTCTCCTACACCAAGAATAAAATTTATTTGATTAGTGTGCTGCTAAATATGTTAGTGAAACTTAGAATATGTCTTCAAAATAAAATGGAACGGGTGTTATCCCATGGATGGAGTAATATTTAAAAAAACTACCTTCTATATCTCTTTAATCAAAATGCTAAAGATAAAAGTAGCTCCAAAAGAACCAATATGACTTCAAAGATCAACAAAAGAGTTTCATCTAGGTACTAGTAAAAATAACACTTTACTATATGATAGCCAACGTTATTTTACTCTTACCAAACACTCTTATTTCCAAAAAGTAGAGAGAGAAATGAACATTAAATATCATAGTCACTTCACTCAAGGGAAAGTATTCCATCATAAAAGTTATATCCAATTTTGTTCAACTAATTATCAAGTGGTATGTACTATTATCAAGAACAAATAGATTGGAATCTTAGCCATGACGTATCAAACCTTTGTGCAGTGATTGGACTTAAGGTGATTCCATTGAGGGGGAGTATGCATGTCAATGGCACCTCCTAATGGCTAAATCTTGGATGTAAAACCTAAAAAATAATAACATAAAGCCTCTAGGAATTATATGTATAAGTTCATGTATTTTGTAAATTCTTCACTCTATAAATCTCCCATTTATAAAAGCATTGCATTATATAAGATGTACAAGAACTATGTAATGAACTTCTGAGAGGTTGATTTTAGGAGTCTCAAGCACCAATAAAAAAAATATAAGACCTCAAACATAATTTTTTTAAATACTAGTATTATAAATTATGACAAGATTAATTTCATGTACAGTCTAGAATACATTATCTTTATTTTGGCCTATATTAATATCCCTACTTATCACTATTAGATAAAACCTATATTACTAGGGTAAGCTTTTTCTTTTATATAAATGGATAGATAATTCCCCACTATTAACATTAAGGAACATGATAGTGAAAGGAAATTTGAGTGCGGAAATGCTTCCCTAATGCAAATCAATCAAGGAAGAGGTTGCAAAAACTTTGTTTCAAATCTTTACTTTTACAATTAACTTAAGAATGTGCATGTAATTAATTATTGTTTTTTAGATTTAAAGAATTCAACACATAACACAAAATTTTATGTGGGAAAACCCTTTTGGGAAAATACCCACACACCAAACAACAGATCAATTGTATTACAATAATATGGCAATTACATATAATAGTTAGATTTTATGCTCTTGCAGTTGTTGTTTCACTGTGATACAATTCTAGAGTGAATCTGGTAGCATAACGACATATAGATATTACAATCACATTACAATTACAAATGCACTAAGGCATCAATATATATCCTTCTCATACATGGGTGTTGATTTTTGTCATGTGTCAATCTCCCACTCTCTGCATGCATGCAAACTAAAAATTAACAACATGCACGAGTCCCAAGTGATTAAATTAGCAACCTATCAAACAGGGAAAACTTTAGTGGAAAATCTTCGATAATTGGCGAATAATTGAAATCAAGACCTCTAGAAATGGAAAATAATACAAGCTAAAAAGGATGTTGAATCGCTAGGTTTTTACAAAAAATTAATTTTGTCTCGATTAATTCACATATGCATTATTTTTTAAACGATGTGTCATTGGAACTGATTGCCAGTAGTTTATACTGTAATTACAAATATTAATTATATTTGCTAGTAATATTATATTCCTACCATTAATTTTGGGGAAATATAGCCACTAATAATAAATTACCATTTCATTTTAGGGATATTTCAGCCTTGAATAGGGCTTTTATTTATTGCCATCGATTAGCATTTTAATCGGGTGGTTGCAGGTTGATTTCGCGACCTATATGCACGTGCCTTTTAAAAGGCTTGTTGAGGCCCATAATTTGTTTTGGGCCACATGATTATAATCGTGTGGCCCAAAACAAATTATGGGCCTCAACAAGCCTTTTAAAAGGCACGTGCATATAGGTCGCGGAATCAACCTGCAACCATCCAATTAAAAAGCTAATTGATGGTAGCAATTTCACTTTTCATATAGTCTTTTTTTTTTAAGTGAGAATTTAAAAAATGCTTAATCCATGTGTGCTTCAATGCATTTTCTATAGCGAATTTATGCTTGGTGGCGAGGGGCTCTGCCCCTCGACCTCGCCTCTATAACGACAGGAGTGTGCCAAGACCACTATCCCCGAACCCCATGAGGGGGCGTTGCCCCCTCAACCCCCACAAGGGGGCTCTACCCCCTTGACCCCACTAGTGGCTATCGCCCCCAAGCCCCTACTTCAATATTACAAAAATATATATATATGGGGAAACTGCGCCGACCAACTATGCAAATTTTTAAAGGAGAGATTCGCCATTGTAATTAATATTTTTAGTGATTTTTCACTAGGATTCGCCACTGATTATTATTTTTGCCAATTATTCATTAAGATTCGCCAATATTTTGCAATTTTTTTAATAATGTGCATAGATTTTTTAGGAAAATTAATATTTTTTTTCGAATAAAAGGAAAGATTCGCTAGGATTTTACACCTTCGTCAAGGGGGGGTTCTTAAATTTATCCCTACTATCAAACATGCATGTACATGCACCAACATGAAATGACATGCAAGTGCATGCAAATCTGACAACTAAAAAAATCAAGCAACCTCACATGTTAGGCATCTCATAGAGAAAATCAAATTTATTGCCAAAATATAACTCACCCATAACTCCTAGGCACTTTGAGTGACAACTTAGTCTATGTTAAGAAAGTTTCCCTTCAAAGCTTCATTCAAAAAGTAAAATTCATACCACATGGCATAAGGGTGCTCCTCCTTGACGCTTTTACAATTTATAATGTTCAAATGTGCCCCAAGATGACAAGTGTCACCTTTCCTTGCTTCTACTTTTCTGAAGAGATAAACTCCCACACAAGTGGACCCCGCCAATACTTATTTCCAAAATACATTGCCACATGTCAACTTCGCTCCCAATTTTGATGTCTAAATAATTTCATTTTCCAATGGATTTGTTGGATAGGACAACTGAGAGGGGGGGTGAATCAGTTGTCACAAAACTAAAACCTTTAAATCATTCACCAGAACTAATCCTTAATACTACTTAAATGAATAAACATTAAGTGCAAGTGTAGAAACTAAAAACCATCACACACACACACACACACAACACTAGATTTACATGGAAAACCCAATAAGGGAAAAACCACAGTGAGGATTAACTCACACTATAGAGAATATCAAAACTTATTACAAAAGGCTCACTGCCAAAACAAGGACTCACTATCCAATTCAAGACTCGCTATCCAATGGGGCTAACAACCTGAAGGGCTCACTACCACAGAGATACAAAGAAGATAGAGGAGATATGTTATAGAGAGAAGACAATCTCAATGCAACAGAGAAATTCACCACAATTTTCTCAACCATTCGTAGACATGCATGAATGATAGAGTACACCTTTTTCTCACTACATTTGAAAACTCAGCATTTAGGCTTTGCACTAATATTCCACACTCGCATCACACACACTCATTTATTTGCATCTATCTATTATATTTCTTTGCACTTATCTCTCTTGTACTTTGTTTCACCACTAACTCATTCTGTATTTATACCATCTTCAACTTTTAAACACATCCAAAGTCGGTCATCCAACATTATATTCAAATTAGGTCGGTGCCAAAACATCCTAGGGTGGAATTAGAATGAGGGTGACCCAAACACACACTTGGTGAGGGCCCAAACAGATCCAACACACTACATCAATTCTGAAGATAGTGTTCAACACAAGGTCAACCAATCCAGTGTAAAACACATAGAACAATTAAGCACAAACCTTCCAACTATCAAAATTATCTTCAATACAAACATAACAACTCAACTCTAGAACTACAAGTCATAAGACTTCACCAAAGAGAAATCCGGACCAACAACTTTTCTCCCAAACCTCAACTCGAACACAGAAAACAATAGTTCATAATTGGTGAACATAACTTGCACTGTACAATGAATCATGAGCCAAAAATCTGGAAATAGCAGCTTCCAACAACCATGAACAACATATCTGAACCACACAATCATAGGAGAAAATCTCGGAGCAACCACTGACCACTTGCAACCTTTCTTCAATACAATTTTCTCAATATCCTCAACATATACATCCAATAACCTACAACCATGACATCAATGACAACATCAACCAGTTGAAAACCAATTGACCAGTTGACATCAATGACAACACCTTCATTATTTTCTATTCTTGTAACAATCTCCCCCTTTTCATTGATGGAAACACATGATGTGAAAAACCATCAAAGACAACATACTAGATCTAAATACACTCAATATTTTTCTTTTTGTTTCTCCCCCTTAGTAGATAATATTTTTCTATTTCTTCCTCTTTTCTTTTTCACATTCTTCCTCTCCCCCTTTGACATCAATGGCAAAGGAAAAATATATTTTACATTGATTTACCCTTTTACATAGAAAATGGAATACTCATACAATGACAACACATGACACAACATGCTCCCCCTGAGAAGTAGCCACCAAAACATCAGTCCAAAAGAAAGATAGATCCATAGATCCACTAGACTGATGCATCTCCATATGCATCTAGTTAATGAAAGGAGGGGCATTGAACCCTAACTTCTCTCGGAGATACTCAAAAGTATCTTTAGGAAGAGCCTTCATAAATATATCAGCAATTTGATCCTTCATAGAGATATACTCAAGCTTTACTTCATTCTCCATGACCTTCTCTCTCAAGAAATGACACTTGATAGATATATACTTTTTCCTCGAGTGCATCACTGGATTCTTTGAAACATTAATTACACTTGTGTTATCAGAAAAGATAGAAATAGGATCATCATACACCACTGTGATATCTTTTAATGTCTATTTCATCCATAGAACTTGTGTATAGCAAGATGCAGTAGCAATATACTCAGTTTTACCTGTAGACAAGAAAACTAAATCTTTCTTTTTACTCAACCATGCCACCAATTTGCAACCAAGAAATAATGCACCACCATTTGTACTCTTTTTTTCATCTACACATTCATCCCATTCTGCATCTATATAAGCACTTAATGTAAAGTCAAAGAATAGGTGTTGGCATGTCCATCATGTACTGCTCATCAAACAAACTACCATGGTCTACCTAAAAACATATGACAAACATCCATAGGAATAATATCACATAATACCTCATCATGGTAATTTCCAATCTTGAACTTTACCATACATTGTTCATTTACCAAGGCTTTATGGTCCTTCTACAACCAAGCAATCCGGTATGGGTTCGAATTCCTTCTTCTCTCCAACTACAACTTATTAACCATTTCTTCTAAAACAAGGTTATCAATACTACCTCCATCAATAATAACATTGTAAACTTTATATTCACACTTACATCTAGTGCGAAACAAATTCTTCCTTTGAGTTGGCTCCTTCTCCTCATTCAACAAGGCTCTTCTAGTAACAAGAACCTCTCCTCTTTCTACAACCTCAGAATGTGAAGACTCAGCATCTTCATCAACATGTGCAACTCGTGCATTACCCTCAGGTCTTTTATTTTTCCTTCCTTGATGTTGAGGACACTCATAGGCTCTATGTCATTCTTCTCCACACTGGAACAGGTTCCATGAAAGCCTCCTCTTCTTGATCCTTGTCCAAATCTTCCCATTCCTCTTTGGTATCCATTATTTTGATCACGAGGATAGTAGGTGTTGTCTCCTTTCTGCTTTTGGCCGCTACTAGAGCCTTCACCCTTCTTTTGATCTTCATTTTGACCTCCATATGACTGTCCACCAGTCTTTCCTCCACGGCCTCCACCTCTTTGTTTGCTCTCAAACCTCTTGTTCAATCATTCTTTAACCTTTAGATAAAACTAATAAGTGTCCTCAATGGTGATCATTCTTACCAGTGCCAATTATTCCTATATGCTTGGCTTCAACCCGTTAATTTTATGAGCAATTTTCTCTTTATTCACCTCAGAATTTCTTGTCTAAATTAGGATCTTGTGAAATTCCTCTATGTATTTCACCATCCATGTCCCTTGCCTCAAGATCTGCATCTTCTTGAGTAGCTCCAATTCGTAATCGACTGGAATAAATTTTTTCTTCAATTTTGACACCATTTTGCCCCATCTGGAAATTTTATCTTTCCCTTGTCTTCCTCTTTCTAACTAGACCTCTCTCCACCATATACTGGTGTGACCTTTCAATTTTTTCTTTGAAAACCTCACTCTGTGAGGATCTTCAATCTCCTCAAACTCGAAAACTTCCTCCATGTCATTGATCCAATCAATCAATTCTTCAGGATTCAGATTTCCACTAAAATTTGAAACCTTCATTTTAGGTCTCTTCCCAATGCTTGAGATCACTCGCAGCAATTTTCTTTCTCTAGGATCCATTGGATTTTTCTCTTCCACTTCCTCTTTTGTTTCATCTTCACTATCATCTCTATCTCGTTGCACATCTCTTCTTTGAACCTCCTTTGCAAGGTTTCTAATTGCCTTCTAAGGGCTCTAATTTCATCTCTAGGTGGATCTCTTCCCTCCACCTCCTCGGCCTCTACCTCTGCCATATTGGGCAAGTCTTGGAGGTATCTTGAACTCAATCCACACTTATAGGTCCTACTACAACTACCTCATGTTCGGCACTCTGTTACAATCTCAGGAACTCTTGCTCTAATACCACTTGATGAGGGCCACACCGCCCAAAAACCCACAGAAATCACAACAACAAATACCAACATAGAAGATGTGAGACGGAAAAATGACTCACTTTCAATTATTTTCAGAAAATTAAATTATAGATTCAAATCTTACATGCTACAGTCGGCTTGATTCATTACAACAAAATCAACTCTAAAAAGAAAATCTACTATTTGGAACCACAATCTACACTATCGGGGCCACCTTCTACAACCCCCACTTAACCCTTTTTATTTTCCCCAATAACCACCCTACAATGTTCTAGAAAGTTCAAATTTCCCCTTTTGTTTTGGCACCAAAAGTCCCACCATTTGATTTCTAGCCTAGGAAGAAATTTTTAATGAAATTCACTTTTTAGAGGACCAACTTCGCGGGGCCATAAATTTTTATCTGGGTGTTCGATTTTCTATTATTGCATATCATTGGAAATATCTTGACGAGCTCTACAATGTGTGAACCACCATAGGTTGGTTCAGCCACTTTTTCAGCTATTTCGGGGCCTCTAAAGTTTTATATCTAAATTTGAAGTTGCATTGGAGAAAGTTCTTGAGACAATTTCTCCCAAACTGTGCAGGGTATTGAGGTGATTCTTTCATGACCACAATTTTTTTTCATTTATGCTCCTTGGGGTAGATTTTTAGGTCCATATGAGCCTGTTTAGGCCAACTTACTAAAAATAGTGTGTGTCTAATTTTTGCTATTTTTGACGCCTGATTGTCTTACACCCCTTAAGTGTCATCATGGGACTCAAAAAAATTGAAGGAAAAAAAGAAAAAAAAATTGGGTGATGCAAGATTTCCCTACACCGCTGGATGCTCCTGCATCATGCAATCACTGACCTTTTGTAGAAAAGTGGAAGACTCATGAATATCAATAGAAACATTCAAGATTTCAGATAATTTGTGGAAAAAATAAGGGGCATAGATTACCAAACTTCAAATGGAATATACACATGGACAAACTGCATAACAAGTTTTACAAATATTAGGAAAAGATTGGATAGATTTTTAATCTCAACAAAATAGATGGAAGAAGCTATAACAATGGAAGCCTCCATACTCCCAATCTCAGTCTCTGACCACTTCTCGATTCTCATAGAAATGAAAATTGGACTAAAACCAACAAAAACTTATTTCAAATTTGAAAATATGTGGCGGAGATAATAAAGTTTGATACCTTCTATAAAGATATGGTGGAAAGAGTGAAAGGTCAAAGGTAATCCCAGCTATGTTTTTTATGGAAAATTTGCAAACAACAAAATCAGAGCTCAAACAATGGAATAAGGTTACCTTCAAAATTATTTTCCAAGAAAAGGAGAAGGTGGAGACCGAGTTAGAAGATCTAAATAAGAAGGTAATAAAAAATGGTATGTTTTAGGAGGACTGTCAAAGATAACAACTCAAGAACTACCATAAAGAAATTTTGGAAAGAGAAGTATATTGGAGAGATAAAGCTAGGGAAACATGGTTAAAAAAATGGGATCCGAACTTCAAATATTTTCATGCCACTTCCAAAGCATGAAGGGCCTTCAATAGAATTAATGAAATAAAATCAAAGAATGATAATATTATCAAAGACAAAAAATTAATAGATTTGGAAGCAGATAGCTTCTTTGAGAAAATATTAGGTTCAGAACACAACTCGGCACCATTTAACAATGAAGGAATGTTGGACTACATTCCAAAGTGTATTATAGAGGTTGATAACTACATGTTGAATGAACCAATCACAATGGAAGAAATTTTTAATGCTAGCTTCCAGCTACATCCAAAAAAAATCACCTGGTCCAAATGGATTTCCAATAATTTTCTATCAAAAATGTTGACATTTAATATGGATGGATGTGTGGAAAGTGGTTGAGGAATTCAGGTGTAAGAATTTTTTTGTAAGAGATCTCAATAAACACTATTATCCCTCATCCCAAAAAAGAAAGTATGCAACTCCTTCAATGATTACAGTCCAATCTCCTTATGTAACACAATGTATAAAATTATTACCAAAGTGTTGGGTAACCATCTAAAAAGATATTGAACTCTATTATCAGAAGAGCAGAGTGGTTTTTGTCTAGGCAGGGAAATCATTGATAGTATCATAGTTTCTAATAAAGTAGTGCACATGATGTGTACAGAAAAAATACAAGGAATGATGATTAAATTAGACATCAATAAGGCATATGATAGGGTAAAATAAACTTTTTAATATAAGTTCTTAAGAGGTTTGGCTTCAATGAGTCTTGGATAGAACTCATACAACAATGTATATCAATAATAAGATATTCAATAAATGTAAATGGCTCAATATGCGGTTTCTTTTTTTCCACAAATGATCTAAGACAAGGAGACCCATTATCTCCTTTTTTATTTGTTATAATGGCCAAGGCCATGGGATGGTTATTCAAGAAAATAAGAGAAAACAATATATGGAAAGACATAAAAATAGCTCAAAGACTTAATCCAATCACACATACCCAATTTATTGATGATACAATAGTTTTGGGGGAAGCTAAGATGAGAGAGGAAGCATTAATAAAATAGGCATTGGAGGAATATACCAAGTGTTCAATCTAGCTTATAAACAAAGAAAAAAATTTAATACATTTTTTTAATACCAAGAAGGTAGTTCAAAAAAGAATAGCAAATCAGCTAGGTTTCACAATTGCATTAACCCAGCGAAATACCTAGGTGCACCATTAATATCTGGTGCATTTCGCTCTTAGTATTGGGAGGATGTTTTGGAAAAGTGCAAAAATAAGGCTTTGGCATGGAAAAATAAATGGTTAGTTCACTAGCAAGAAGAATGATAATGATCAAATTTGTTCTAACTGTTGTGCTAATATATGTAATGTCCTACTTTCATAACACACACAAGGCAGAATCTAACCTAGAAATTTTCCTTAAAAATTCTTATGGGAAGGAGCCAAAGAGGAAAATAAAGTCCCTCTAGTGCATTGGATTAAGGTATGTTTATCTAAATCGACCGAAGGAGAGAGACTGAGAAAAATGAAAGAACAAAATAAAGCTCTAGGAGCCAAACAATCATAGAAAATGTATAGGGAACCGAATCGGTTATGTTGTAAGATATCTCAAAATAAATACTTGGATAGCTTAGATCCTAAAATAATCCTTACTATGGGGACATCAAGTAGAGGTTTAACCATATGGATATTCTTATGGGACAACAGAAAGCTCAAAACCGAGCATCTAACTTGGAAGATTAATAATAGAAAACAAGCCAACTTTTGGTTGGATACTTGGAACAGTTACAAGCCATTGGAAGATTTAGAGGGAATCAAGGAATACATAGGTCCAATCACATACTTAATCGGGCATAAAGTGAGAGACTACATTTTTTTGGATCATCTTAATTATGGCAATCGACATGATTGGATTGATGTTAATTTATTGCCAATTCTTATGGAGGTAAAAACAAGACTAAAGCAAGAGTTGGTTGATAGAAGGTTCATTTTAACAAAAGAAGATGAAAAATTGTGGTGTGGAGCCCAATTTGGAGAATATTCAGTCAAATTGGGTTATCAAATACAAAGTGCTATATGTATAGACCCTACTTGGCCAACTACATTATGTTGGCACCTATCAGTCTTGCCTAAGGCAGGAGATTTTTTATGGTCAACACTACAAAAAGGCATACTTGTAGTTAAAATATTGAATGCCATAGGCATTCAAGGCCCCAATAGGTGCACATTATGTTATCAAAACTTTGAAACAATTAATCACCTCCTTTTAGGATGCACATATGCAATGAAATGTTGGGATTGGATCCAAGGTGTGTTAGGTTGGAATGGAGCAAGGTATGAAAATATTAATGAATGGTTGATCAATCAGCCAAAAGGAAAAAAGGACATTTTATGGGTAGATTTATGGATTTTGGCACCCTCAATGATCACATGGCACTATGAAAAAGAAAGGAATTGCAAAATATTTCAAGAAAAGTGTATGGATGAAGGAGAGTTAATACAAAAGATCGAAGAGAGTTTATGTGAGATACTAAATGCAAAAAGTGTGATAAAATTAGGCACTAAATTCACAAGATGGGATGATAAATTGTAGAAAAAATGGATTAATCTAAAAATAACCAAAATCCATCTTAAGGACAAGGTAAACATCAGAAGAGGGGCTAAATGGAAGGGCCCAACCAAGGGAAGATACAAACTTAATTTTGATGGATCTGCAAAATGCAACCTTGGTTCAACAGGGGTCGAGTGCATCATAAGGGACAACAGGGGTCAAGCTAAGATGGAGGCCCTAGCTCTAGGGTTATGGATGTGCAAAGAAAAGAATAACGAAAGTTCATACATTGAAGGTGATCCACTACTTTGTATTCAAACAATAACAAAACATGAAACACCAAATTGGAAATTAAAAAGTTGGGTTTTGAAGATTTGGCAATATTTAGAGGACATGAGGGACTTCACAATTTCACATGTATGCAGAGAAGCAAATGGAGTAGTTGATCTCTTGGCCAATTTATGGGTTATGCAAGATAAAGAACTTATCATGGACTCAAACCCTAAGAAGTGGGAGGGATTGGAGGGTTGGATAAAAAGGAACAAATAAGGAATAAATAAGAGTTTTTTCCCAATCCCAAAAAGACAAGAACAACAGAAAGGAATAAGTAACAATCATGGAATAACCCAAATCATAAAAGGTATACTATTTTAACAACTCAAATAATGGAAATCAATAAACTCCTAGCCTACATGATCTCAATAATGCCCATCAATTATATAATCAACAATCTTCGCTTGACTTAAACCAGAGTTGCATAAGTTGTTGGCACATTGTTATCATCAAATTGAATGTGCCTACATTTATGATGAAGGGTACTCCCCTTACAATCTAGAACTCACAACATCAACAAAGAATTGCACAATAAAATGCAAGAAAGAAACAAAGATCTTCTATTATCACTGGAATGAAAATGAAATTACTTCATTATAATTACACCACATGGGCTTTCTGATTACATAAATCTATAAAGTCTTGAAATTTGAAACAAACTCTACTCTAGGCTCGCATGCCTTACCACCAAGCTAACCCTACTTCCCCTTTCTAATGGAATTATATCTTTACATCTCTGGCTTCACCAGCAAGAAACCTTCCTTTCCTTTATCACTACAATCTCGTCTAGGTTCATTGTATTTTTAATTCTTAGAAAACTGTAACCTAGGTTTTGTTCTTCATTTAATGTGTTCCTTTGTATTATAGATTTATATTAAATTCTTTCAACCTTCTTGCCTTGGTAATGTAATTTACTTCCAATCAAAAAAAAAAGGTAACTGGAGTGGTTATCTCTTTTTTCATGCCATCATTCCATGCAATCCATCAATCTAAATATTAGTGACATAAACCATCGAATACATTCATCCATCTCACCTTTAAATTGTCATCATCCAATCAAATCATAGATCATCGATGATTCACAATAATGATGTGAATATTCCCAACCAATCACTCTCTACCATGTGTCGCAACACCGCATTCCCACATTGGTCAAACCAACTCAAAATATGTTTCCTACAAAATCGCAAGATTCGGCCACATGTCACTTATCAGGGATCGAGGTTGCTAATCCCTCTTACCCCTATTGGCATATGGTTTCTAGTGTTGTCATTGATGGAAACTAAATTCATTATTTTCATCCATAGATCATGATTTGCTCATACCAGCAAGAAAAGTAGAGAATAGTGTTCTACCAGTAGAAAGCAGAAAGAATAGGGTATCTAGTTAGTTAGTCAATTTGTATGCTTCACTGGATCATCAGTTTGAGTTGTGGATCCCTAGGATAGATTGTTGAACATATATGTTATCTTACTGTTAATTTTTGTGATGTTTCATTAATAAGTGTACGAGCTTGGAGATCCGGCAGGATTTTTTTTGTTTATTTGCTCTTTATGGCCGACCTAGTGAATGTCACATGTCGCGGATGTATAAGGAGTAATTGTTTAATTGTTTCTTGTGTTGGTTATTTTTTTTTAGGTCGTAGCTATAGTCTAACCAACTTGTGTGGGTGTACATTAAAGATTGCTCATGATTTGAGCTGACATGTGGAGAATATTTTTTATTTTATTTGAAGCTAACATATAGCAATTGAATTCTTGTTGGCGGATATATATGCAAGTTCGGGAAATTCACTTTGGTGTGTGAGTGGGTGAAAAGATCAGAGCAGATACATGTGTGAATATCAAAAGGGTAGTTGAATGAATTTTTCTTGTGTAGAAGAGGATTTTGTGAAGCGAATTAAGGCAGAGCAGAGCTAAGTGTAGAGTCTAACAGAAGCTTTAGAATTTGATTCATGTGCTTCACCAGAACTGAAACCAGGAATTTGTAGATGCTAGCTTCTCAATTCAACATTTTGTTGTAATCACAAATATTTTGTAAGGTAGTGAGCCTTCCTTATTTTGAGTAGTGAGCTCTAGGTAGTGTACCTGAATGCATGTGCATTCCCTTTTCTTCATACTCTTAACAGAGTATATAAATTGTGGATTAATCTCCACCGTTGTTTTTCCCCTAACAGGGTTTCCACATAAGTGTTATGGTGTTCTAATTGTTTCTTTCATGTGCTTGCATATTTAATTATGTTTAAATGTTGTAGATGGTTTATAATCTGAATTGAAGTTTAGAATATTGTTGAACACTAATTCACCCCCCCTCTCAATGTTCCTTGAGTCCAACAATTGGTATCAGAGCAGGTTCCTCTATAGGAAATTTAACAGCTTGAGGTGGATCTTGGATTGCAATGGACTCTGGTGGTCTTCAATAGCAGCTTATGGTGGCACTTGATGATCTTGATTAGTCTAAAGCAAAAGTCATGGAATTAAAAGCAAATCTTGTGGATGTCAAAAAATTCATTCAATCATTAAAGGATAAAATCAATGAGTCAAGAGAAAAGAGGAATTTTGTGATCAGCTGAAGCAGAAAGAAAACAAAAGCTTAGAAGATGTTCACCTGAATCAAACCCTAAAAGAGATAACTGAAGAATGTGAAAAACTTGCTAGGAACAATGTTACTCTAAAGCTTGAGATGGAATTTGTGGTGATGAAGTTAACTAAGGAGATTGAAGAAAGAAAGAAGAATGAGGAAAATTTGGCCCAGTCTTTAAGAGAAAAATCTGAAGAATGCAGCAGAGTTAATAGTGGATTCATTCAGTTGTAGATTGAACTCCAACAATCCAAAAATAATGAACAAGATCTTGAAAGATAGATAGTTATTCTCATAGATGAACTCACTACTACAAATGAGTACAAGGAGAAGTTGAGGATCAGTTCTGCTAAGATTGATGAGCTGACTAAAGGACAGAAGGAAGTAAATGATAGGTGAGGTCTTGGCTATGAGAAAGGTGAAAGCTCTGAATCTAAACATAAGGATTCTAGATAGAAAATTCAGATGAACAAAGGCAAAAGATGAACTCACTACTGCAAATGAGTACAAGGAGAAGTTCAGGATCAGTTTTGCTAAGCTTGATGAGCTAACTAAAGGATAGAAGGAAGCAAATGATAAGCGAGGGCTTGGCTATGAGAAAGGTGAAATCTCTGGATTTGAACATAAGGATTCCAGATAGAAAATTTAGATGAACAAAGGCAAAATATATCTGATAATACAACCCAATGCTCAAAAGTTTAATGGTTACTACTTTGCTTGTAACAAATTTGGTCATAGGGCTTCTCAGTGTATAAGTAAAATAAATTCAAGCAGTCCATCATTTCTCAATTAGTGTTTTAGTTGCAATAAGTTTGGCCATAAGTCAATTGAGTGCAAAATTATGTATGTCAGTGTAAGGAATGTTAAATGCTATACCTGTGGAATATTTGGGCATTTTTCTGATCAATGTAGTTCAAAGGGGAATCAATGGGATGAATGTTCTAGACAAAGAAATCCGGTATGTTACATTTGAAATAGATTTGGTCACATTGCAAGATTCTGCAGGAATAGAAACATGGATAGAAGAGGTCTGGTATACAAAGGAAGAATTTCACAGAAAGATGATAAAGGAAAAGGGAAAGTGATAGTGGAAGAAATAAGAGATCATATGAAGAAAACATGGGTGAAGAAGAGTGAATATGATGAAGGAAATAAGCTTGCACTAGAAGCAGCCTCTGGTAATTCCTCTAGAAATTTATCTCAGGTCATTGGCCTAGGGGGACTTTTTTCAAAAATCCTTTGTCCGCCTATCAGTAGTTGGCACTAGAATGTAGGGAATTTTCAGTAGTTGTGCTATCAGTCTGCAAATATGTTTGTGAACACTTATGCAAAAAATCGAGATCTGGAAGGTCTGCAAATGGATTCTTCTCTTGTTGTCTGAGAAAACAAAGCAACCAGAACTCCTAGGGAAAAACATTTAATGCCACAAAAAGGTTAGGTGTGCAAAGCTCTAAAAAGTTATTTGGAACCCTCATTTGTCACAGTGCACTGAAGAAAGAACAGAAGGAGAGATTTTGTAGCAGAATTTTAAAGGAGTCAAGTAAATTTGGCAGTGAATTCATCAAGTATTTCTAATCGCTTGTTGAATTTCTAATTTTGTGCTCGGTAGAAAGCCCTATTCGGTACGGAAAGAAAAATGAAACAAATCAAAGGAATTATGAATATGGATTAATATAGTAGTAGAAATATCAGGGATGTGATAAATTTGTTGTTGGCCGATAAATTGAAGTAGCTTAAAGGTGTGAAACATAGAAGTTTGGACATTTGGAATGAGTTTCCTTATTTTGACAATGCAAAAGTTGTTAGGTTTATCCTGAATAGATTGAATGAGGACATTCTAACCTTGGATAAACCCTATCTTATTTTGAAGGATGTGATTAGAAATCTAACTGGTCTATGCAATGATGGGGATATTCCAAAAAAGAAGTTGATTCAGAACAAGGAAGTCGAAACCCTAACCAAAGTAACAGGAGATCAAAGGGCGTTGGTAATTTTAACAATCAAAGATCCAATAACAAGGTACATTGCACATGGGATTTCATACAAATTTTTCTTCAAAAACAGGGAAGGTGCAACCTCGGTAGGCACAGTTTACATATCTCATAAAATGATAATGGAGGAAGAAGACTTTGACTTGTGCAGTTTGCTAAAAGATCAATTGATGGAGAATGTGCAATTAACAAAGGATGTAGATTACCCCTTCAGGTTTGGTAATTTGATCATATGTATCATGATGTATTTTTTGATTTTTCTTCCTCAGATCGATAATGTGGTATGGAGGGAAAATGAACCGGTTTGTAATAAAAATTTTGAGCATTTCAATACTCTAGAAAATTGTGAGCAAGTTTATGCAAATTTCTTTAGAGAGTTGCTGGGAAAGTTTGGAGAAACTAGCATTTCCTTTCCAGAAAAAGCACTTGAAGTTGGATCATCTTCTGGTAAAATAGAAAGGAAGCATAAAAGAGCCCTCGAATTTATTGATGACACTTCTCTGGCACACGTCTCCTAAACTTGAAGGAAAAGGAAAAGAGAAAGTAATTTTTGATATACCAGATGAAGATTATGATGAGTACACTCCAAGGGATGAACCAAAATCAGTTGAACTAGATGTAATAATAGCAGAAGAAAGCGAAGAAGAAGGTGCTTTAGTTAAAACAAAGATATTGCAGATTGTTCAAGAAAAACATGGGATGCAAAAGATTGTTGATATATGGTTAGATAGACCCTCATATGAGAAAGACATGATTGAGAGCACTCTAGGCAGCTACTTTGTGCATAATAACATTGAGTTGGAAAGTTTGCAAAATGTACTTCCTGAAGAGTTGATTGAATGTATTAGGGAAACTATGGCCTCTGAGTCTCAGGATAAGAAAGAGGAAGAAATAATTTTACATTTGAAGGAGCAGTTTAGGCTATCCCTTACCAAATTAAAAAGGCAAATGAATGTGTTGAGGCAATGTATAAACTCATCAAATAACATCTACAATTTTTGTCTTTGTTGGCCTCATGTAGTTGGGAAATACAAGGACAAGCTGGAGCAGATTGAAAGTGAGTTGAAAAAAATTGGTCAATATTATAACATGTTTTAGGACTAGGAAGGTACAGTAAAGAAAAGGATTCATGAGTTGCAGACTGAGCATGCAAAATTTCACTTTGCTAGAAACACTCTTGTGGACACTTTTTGGAAAGTGAAGGATTTAACTGAATGCAGATTGGAGCAGCTAATTGAAGTGCTGAAGAAAGGAGAGAAATTAGAAGGAAAAATCACAATTCCAGAATCCCTCATCCAGATCATCAACCGAACATCAAAAAACAACAGCTTGATCATAATCATTGGGATTGTAGTAGATGCTTGGAAGAAATTTCTTTTGGAAATGAAAGATAAGTATAAAATAATTTTTTGACTTTTGCAGCAGTTGTAGTTCTTCAAATTTTCTAAATTAGCAAAGGGAGAGAGAGAGAGCAGTAAAAAATTTGTCATTAATGTCAAAGGGGGAGAGAATGTAGTGAAAAATTCCTTGACATTCTAAGGGGGAGTAGTGTTTTGAAAGAAAGTCATGTTTTGAAATTTTGAGCTTTGGCAACATAATCTCTTGGTTTCGACACTTAGTCATTTTTCACTAAGTGTTGCCATCAATGCCAAATGGGGAGACTATTGGCATATGGCTTCTAGTGTTGTCATTGATGGCAACTGAAGTCATTATTTTGGTCCATAGATCAGGATTTTCTCATATTGCCAGGAAAAGTAGAGAATAATGTTCTACCGGTAGAAAGCAGAAAGAACAGGGTATCCGGTCAGTTAGTCAATCTGTATGCTTCACTAGATCATCAGTTTGAGCTATGGATCCCCGGGATAGATTGTTGAGAATATATGTTATCTTACTGTTAAGTTTTATGATGTTTCATTAATCAGTGTACGAGCTTGGAGATCTGGCAGGATGTTTTTTTGTTTATTTGCTCTTTATGGCCGACCTTGTGAATGTCGCATGTCACAAATGTATAAGGAGTAATTGTTTAATTCTTTCTTGTGTTGGTTATTTTGTTTTGGTTTGTAGCTATAGTTTATCCAACTTGTGTGTGTGCACATTAAATATTGCTCATGATTTGAGCCGACATGTGGAGAATATTTTGTATTTTATTTGAAACTGACATATAGCAATTGAATTTTTGTTGGCAGATATATATGTGAGTTTGAGCAATTCACTTTGGTGTGTGAGTGGGTGAAAAGAGCAGAGTACATCTACATGTGTGAATATCAGAAGGGTAGTTGAATGAATTTCACTTGTACAAAAGAGGATTTTGTGAAGCGAATTAAGGCAGAGCAGAGCTAAATGCAGAGTCTGACAAAAGCTTTATAATTTGATTCATGTGCTTCACTAGAATTGAAACTAGGCATTTGTAGATGCTATCTTCTCAGTTCAACATTTTTTTGTAATCACAAACATTTTGTAAGGTAGTGATCCTTCCTTATTTTTAGTAATGAGCTCTAGGCAGTGTTCCTAAATGCATGTGCATTCCCTTTTCTTCATACTTTCAACAAAGTATATAAATTATGGATTAATCTCCACCATGGTTTTTCCCCTAACAGGGTTTCCACGTAAAAATTTTGGTGTTATGGTGTCCTGATTGTTTCTTTCATGTTCTTGCATCTTTACTTCTATTTAAATGTTGTAGATGGTTTATAATCTTAATTTAAGTTTAGAATATTGTTGAACACTGATTCACCCCCCCTCTTAGTGTTCCTTGAGTCCAACAATCCCATACTTGGAACTCATAGAAGAGCTTAAGAGGCAAGCGTGAACAACGAAGTCCGAAGTTTATTAACCTTTTGGGGTTCAACCATTGACCTTCCCCTTTACCTTTTACCAACCTTCACATCAATTACAAACCATCACTCAAACCTCTAAAACTTTGAAGTACGAAAACACAAAGTGTATGAGATTGTCGAATATCAAAGTTCATGCATCCATCATACTACTTATCATCTTCTGAATAAGGCATAATCCTCATCTCTGACACGTGAAGCCTGAAACATCTCCTCAACCAACTTCAACCCCTTTTGGGTATTGGGGCTCGGAGTTCCTCCACACCCTTTACATCACTTTAACATTTAAGCTACAATGTAATCCTTAACCTCGAAGCTCGATGTCTGACCCTTTGCAACAAAGAGTAAGCCACAATATCCAAGTTTGAAAAATAAAACTTATACAAATCCTCATACTTAGCAAACTCTAACCAATTTATCCCTTATTGAAAAGAAACAACAATTTGTTTTTGGTTGATGCAAGATTTCTCTTACACTCTTGCATCAAACACCCAAGGTAATTTGAAAAGTTACCCTATCACTTCTTAGGAGTTAGAGGAAAACCAAGGCATTTTACCTCAGCCTCAAATAACCATGATGAATCTTCAACAAGTCTTCCCTTCCATTTCACTAGGTACTTTGAATATTGCTTGTTTCTTGTGCTTCTACCCACACAACTATCCCAAATTTCTTCTATCTCTTCCTTGTCTAAAGTGGATGTTGGGATATTCCATTGTGCTTTTGCAAAATCTTCTTCAATTCCTCCTTGATGATACTCTGTCAAATTTGAGATGCTAAACACGGGTGAAATATGAATTCATTAGCAACTCTACCTCATAGGAATTTACTGAATCAAGCTTCTTTAGGATTTTACATGGTCCAAACTTCTTCATTTTCAATTTATTATAAGTACCCACTGGAAATCTCTCTTTTCTCAAGTGAACTGGTATGACTTCATCTCCAACCTGAAATCCTTTATGTCTCCTTTTCTAATCTGCCTTAGCCTTATACTAAATATTCATCTTATTAATATTCTTTCTCACCGCTTCATGCAAATTATTTAGGTGCTCATCAAAGTCTTTAGCTTCAACACTTTTCTTTTCTCCCTTGTCCATCCTCCTTAACTCAAAATAATTCCTTAGACCACTCCCATATACAATATGGAATGGTGATTTACCAGTGCTATTGTTGATAGAATTGTCGTAAGAATTTTTTGTCTGTGGTAAAATCAGACCCCATCCTTTCAGTTTATCTCCTACCAAGAATCGTAGTAGGTTTCCCAAACTCTTATTCACCACTTTTTTTGTCCATCGGTCTGTGGATGGTGTGCAGAACTAAACTTCAAATTGGTCTTCAACTTCTTTCATAATGTCCTCCAAAAATAACCAGAAAACATGGTATCTCAATCTGAAACTATGCTCTTGGGTAAACCATGCAATCTCACCACCTCATTGAAAAACAACTTTACAACATGAACATCATTAGTCTTTTTACAAGGAATAAAATGTGCCATCTTAGAAAAAAATTCCACCACCACAAATATTGAATCATTTCCTCTTTGTATCCTTGGTAGATGAAGAACAAAATCCATACTAATGTCCTCTCATGGCCTCTTCAATACAGGTAAGGGATGATATAACCCATTATTTTATTTTGATGTGCTTCTTTTTGCATTTGACATACTCTACAACTCTACACAAACTTCTTTACATCCTGCTGCAACTGTGGCTAATAATAGTACTCACTAACATTGGAAACCATCTTATCTCAACCAAAGTGTCCAGCTAATCCCCCACTACGATTTTCCTTAATCAAGTTCTCTCTCATGGAACTCCTCAAAATACATAATCGGTTTCCCCTAAACAACATACCATCTTGGATTATGAAATCCAACCATCTTGTCCTATCCAAAGCGATAGGCTTTGTTTTCCTATACAAGGTGATAGGCTCCATGCAAGCTCTCCAAGCTTCTGCAAAATTAGGATCTTCAGGATACAATCTCTTGAGTTCATTGAATCAACCTGCATTTATGTTAACAAACTTTACCTCCTACTTAAGGCATATGCAACTTTGTTAGACCTTCCACTCCTATGCTTCAAAATAAATGTATAACTTTTCAAAAATTCAACCCATTTCAAATGTCATTGATTTAACTTCCCTTGACTATTCAAATATTGTAAAGCTTTATGATTAGTAAATAAAACACTCTTTTGGCAACTGATAGTGTCTCCATTTTGTCAAAGCCTGAACTATAGCATAAAAATCTTGATCATAAACAGAATACTTCTTCTTTTCATCATTCAAATTTTCACTAAAATAAGCAATGGGTTTACCTTCTTGACTCAAAACATCTCCAATGGTATTTCCACTAGCATCACAATCTACCTGAAATACCTTATTGAAATGTGGAAGTGCCAAAACAGGCTACTCTATGACTTTCTTTTTCAACAAATCAAAAATCTTCGTTGCTCTGATAGTCCATTTGAACACTTTTCTATCCCCTTTGATTATTTCAATTAGGGGTGCACAAATACTACTAAAACCTTTAATAAAATTTCTATAAAAACTTAAACCACGAAAATATCTCACCTCTATAGCACTCCTTGGTGTAGGGAATTCAGTGATAACTTTCACCTTCTCTGGGTTCATCCTAAGACCATCTACTGAGACAACAAATCCCATATATACCAATTCTTTCTTCACAAAGATACACTTCTTCAAATTAATCAACAAATTTTATTCTCTTAGCTTCTCAAAAAGTTTTTTGATATACATCAAATGTCCTTCTAGTGTCTTGCTGAAAATCAGAATATCATCCAAATCAATAATAAAAAATTACCCAAAAATTCTTTCAATACCTCATTCATGAGCTGCATGAAGGTGTTTGGTGCATTGGTTAGGAAAAAAGGCATGAATAACCACTCGTACAAGCCCTCCTTTTTTTTGAAGGTTATCTTCCATTCATCTCCTTCTCTAATTTGAATCTAGTGATATCCACTCTTCAAATCTATTTTTTTGAAGTATTTAGCTCCACTCAAACAATCCATGATGTCATCCATCCTCAACAAGGGAAATCTATACTTGATAGTAATCTTATTGATGGCTCAAGAGTCTATACACATTCTCCATTCTCCATCCTTTTTTGGTGTCAGTACTATAGGTACCGCACATGGACTCAAACTGTCTCAAATCAATCCCTTTCATAGCAACTCTTCTGCTTGTCTATTCAACTCTTCATTCTCTATTGGAGTCATTCGATGGGCTGCCTTATTTCAAAAAATAGCTCTAAGAATCAGATCCATCTGATGACTATTCTTTCTCATTTGAGTCAAACCCTTAGGTACATTATCAAACAAAATATCTTGAAACTCATCCAGTAAATCAAAAACCTCTACAAGTATCTCCTTATCATCTTTTCTATCAACTCTAATAATCAAAGCATAACACATATGTTCATTAATTACATGAAGTTTCCACAGTCCATGATCAATAAGTGCAAATATTTCATGTTTCATACCTTCTAAAAAATTCTCACATCAACTAGATAGATTTTGGCATTACTTCATACCTTTTCCTCTATCTCCTTTAGGGGCTTCAACTTATGATGAACTCCATAATTTGTCAAAGAGTAGGTGTTAGCATGTCCATCATGTACTGCATGTCGACCAAACTTCCATGGACTCCCGAACAACATATGACAGACATCCATATGAATAATATCACACAATACCTCATCACGATAATTTCCAATTTTGAAATTTACCAAACATTGTTCATTAATCAAAGCTTTATGGTCCTTATGCAACCAGGAAATCTAGTAGGGGTTCAAATTCCTCCTTCTCTCCAACTTCAACTTACTAACCGTTTCATCTCAAACAAGGTTATCAGTGTTTCCTCCATCAATGATAACATTACAAACTTTACCTTCACACTTACATCGAGTGTGGAACAAGTTCTTTCTTTGGTCCGGTTCCTTCTCCTCATTTAGCAAGGCTCTTTTGACAACAAGGGCTTCTCCTCTTTTAGCATCTTTAGAATTCAAAGAATCAACATCTTCATCTACATGTCCAGCTTCTATTTGTCCTTCAGGACTTCTATTTTTCCTTCCTTGATGTTGAGGACACTTGTAGGCTCTATATGTTGATATTTTTCATTGATGTTAAAAGTTGCAAAGAGTTTGTGATCTCCACATTTAGGGTTGATGGTGATGCCAATGCAAGGTGTTGATGAAAAAGTAGAATCTATTCTTAGCTTCATGTCAAAATGGTTGGTTATGATCATTTAGAAGAAATGAGCAGAGACATGGTCAAAGAAGAATTATTGAGCAAAATTGCGAAGTTCAACTTTGGTTACTATGAGGTTTAAGGTTGATACTTTCATAACATAAAATGCTATGGATCATATATTAGGGTCTATATTTTCTTGAACATATTGTGAAGATATCAAAGGGTGCATACAATAACTGTTGTATTCATTTCATGATGCTTAATGCATTCATTAGGGTTTAAGTTTAAGGTTTGAAAACCCTAAAGGATATAGGGGTTTATGCTTTTTGAAAGTCTTCAACGTAGTATTATTTCTATGTTCTATTTATGAATTGACTTGGTGTAGAAGGTTGAAACTCACTTAAGTGACAATCTAAGGGGTTGAAGCATGTATGGTTATTGACCCTCTCTTCCTAGTTAACCGACTTAATAGATTAGTAGTTCATATCTCACCACCCAAGATAAAATCAATGGATATTATTTGATTAAGACATTGGCAGGAGACGAATATCTATGGTCCTTATTCAAAATTGAGAACAGTTATTTCTCCATGTCTTCATAGTGACAAGTAGTTGAAGTGTCATGGCTTTTGGTATTTATTTATGAATATTTTTCTAATTGTATTCAGGTAGTGATATATTTAAAGAGGTTTCCAATGTATTGAGGTTTTGAATGGTGGTGAAAACTCTATGAGAATGCATTGAATATCAAAAAACTTGTGATTCTGTGAAGATATGAATAATGAAAGAGGTTTCAATGAAAAAAATAAAAGAGGTTATATGAGAGTATTCATGATCTTCATTTGATGTGCATTGACAAGTTTTCTATAGAAAATGATTGGAGTTTGATTTCTATGACATATATTGGTGTTGCAAAGAAGGTTATTGTCAATGCTCTGTATTCACATATATATCAGTATAATGGTCATCCATGTATGCAGGGTTGGAAGTTGACAGGTTGTGTGACTATCTTATCAAAGTGTATTTTCCTTTGCATAGTTTAGTGTGACCTAAATGAGATCACAAGTGTTTAGGGTATGTTTGGAAGAAAGAGCAAAGTGTAAACTTGCATAGCAGTGATCAGATTGTGTATCGCCAATGTAAGTTGTCTTGGGTTGAGGAGTTTGATTTTGTTTGATTAGAAGTATGATCTAATTGAGGTCATTGATATAGGGGTTTGTTTGGACAGTGAGTAATAGTGCCTTGGATGAGCAAATATTCATAGACAAGGTATGAGAAGAGGTTGAAAGTTCCTTGTTCATTTGTGCATCAGATTTGAATTTTATGAGACAAGAAGAGTTATATGTTGAATTGTTGATGTAGAAATAGGTCACATGAGCAATGGATTGTATGGAAACAGAGTAACCCTTTGGTTATTGTTTATTTCTTTTGAAGTGATTAGTGTTTTCCAGTGGGGCATGGTGATTTTCCAATGAGGCATGATGGTTTTCCAGTAAGGTATATTGGGTTGCCAGTGGGGAAAATTGAGAAGCTAGTGAGGTAGATTGAGCAACCAATGAGGCATAAAGTGTAGCCAGTGAGGCATACAATTTGTAACCAGTGAGGTTTTGGCTACTAAGGCTTAATGAAACATTTTTTTAGAGTGGTTTTTCACCCTTTAGGGTTTTCCACTCATAAAACTTGTGTTTTGTATTCTCTTGGTGGTTTGCCATATTGTGCTTGATTGTTCATCTTTCTTCAAGTATTTTCATATCATGTTTGCAGGGTTTTCAATGAGTTTCTTTGCATAATACAAGTGAGTTAAGTTTTGAATTTTGGTTTCTCATTAGACCATTGATTCACCCCCCCTCTTAGTGGTCATGTACTCCAAGACTATGTCCTTCTCCTCCACATTGAAAATAGGTTCCATAGAAGCCTCCTCTTCCTAGCCCTCTTCCTCTTCCTCTTCCTCCTTGATCTCCATTTTTTTGATCTCGAGGGTGGAAGATGTTATCTCCTTTATGGTTTTTATTGCTACTCAATCCTTCATTTTTTGTTTGATCTTTACCTCGACTGCCTTATGATCATCCACCAGTATTTCCACCAAAACCTCTTTGTTGGCTTTTGAATCTTCAATTTAGCTTTTCCTCTACCTTTAAGGAAAACTGGTATGCATCTTCAATGGTAGACATTCTCACCAAACTCAACTCTTCTTGAAAACTCAGCTTCAACCCATTTATGGAACGGTAAACTTTCTCCTTGTTGGCCTCAAAATGCCCTGATCTGATTAGAACTCGATAGAATTCTTTAGTGTACTTGATGAATTTTTTTGCTTGTTTCAACCCTTGCATCCTTTTCAACAAATCTTGCTAATAGTCCATAGGAATGAACTGTCTCTTTAGCTTTTCCACCATTCAATCCCATCTTGTTATTTTCTCTTTTCCTCTACAATTTCTTTCCAACTGGACATCGTTCCACCATATATTGGCATGACCTTTCAGCTTGGATTTTGCAAATTTGACCCTCTCAAGATCTTCCAACTCCTCATACTCAAATTACTCCTCCATATCATTGATCCAATTAATCAACTCTCCTAGGTTAAGACTTCCAAAAAATATAGAAACATCAATATTTGGTCTTTTTCCAATCTTGGAAATGACCCTCAAATTTTATCCTCTTTAGTATCCCTAGCCATTACCTCTTCTTCCTTGAACTATTCTTCTTCATCATCTTCACTTTCATCTCTTCTAACATCAACTCCTCAATGCAGCTCCTCTTGTAGTGCTTAAACTTGTCTTTGGAGGGATCTAAAACCCTCATCTGTTATACCAACATTCCTCCCACCATTCATTCTTCATGGAGGCATCTTTTCTCACAAACCCACAAACACAAATCTTGGTACAAACTACCTCACATTCAATGATCTATCTGTACACTCGGGAACTCTTGCTCTGATACCATTTGATGAAGGGTACTCCCCTTACAATCTCAAACTCACAACAATAAAAAATAATCACACAATAAAATACAAGAAAGAAACTAAGATCTTCTATTATCATTGGCATGAAAATGAAAATACGTCATTATAGTTTCACCACATGGGCTTTCTATTAACCTGTCGAGGTTCAGCCATCGGCCTTCCCCTTTACCTTTTACCACCCTTCACATATATCACAAACCATCACACAAACCTTTGAAACTCTGAAGTACAAAAACATAAAGTGTATGAGATTTTTGGATGTTGGAGTTTGCACATCCATCATATTGCTTAAAATGTTATAAATAAGTCATAAGCCTCATCTCCAACTCGCGAAGCTCGAAACATCTCCTTAGCCAACTTCGACCCAATTCAGATATCGAGGTTTGGAGTTCCTCCACACCCTTTACATGACTTTAACATTTAAGCTACGGCATAAGCCTTAACATGAAGCTTGATGTCCTTCCCTTTACTTGAGGCTCAAAGCCTAAACTTGTATAAATCCTCATACTCAATAAACTCTAACCAATTTATCCCTTATTGAAAAGAAAAAAACAATATTTTTTTTTGTTGATGCAAGATTTCTCTTACACCTTGGATTCTCCTACATCAATTTATCTCAAGCATTCATTCTCATGCCTAAGTTTAAACAAACAATTGCAAACCTAGGTTATATATGCATACTTAACCCACCCTCCCCAAGTAGGGTTTCACCCTTCCACTTTGGCCTCTTGTTTCATAATTTACCCTTTGCAATCTTCACCTTCGAACCCTTCACTCTTAGGTTTTGCATCCTTTGTGATAATTCTTTTCACTTTTCTTTTCATTTATGAAATGAAATTCCTAAAACCTGCCAATTGACCTTCTTTAGACTCCTAGCCTATTGGACCTAAACTTTTCCCATCAATGAGCTAAGCAATAATCACCACTTGATTCAAACCAGATTTGCATAAGTTGTTGGCATAGTGATTACATCATATCACTTGCCTCTATAACAAAGGCTCGTGTACTTAAATCATTTAATCTAAATAAAATTGTAACCCTATTTGCATACTTGTTTCCTTGAATTGGGTTTCACCCCTCGACTTTGGCATGTTGTTTCATGTGTGAAACATCTTACCCTTTGCATCCTTTAGAATTAGAACCTTTTATAGGTTTTAGAATCCTCTACGATAACCTTTTTTCTTTTTCATTTTCAGATTTGAAAGCTGTCACATTTTTGGATTAATCTAAATCTAAGCATAAATTTACACATTCAAAAAAAAAATTCCCCACCTAAGGTTAAACTTCTTAATTTTTTTAGGGCCTTCTCCCTCTAGAAATTTATAATTATCTGAAGCATTATGGCTCTCAACACATGCATTACATGGCTTAAAACTCTTTTAGGCTTAAAGATCCCCTCTACATAAATTTTGAAAATACCCGCATAAGGTTACATTCTCCATCCTTTTTTCATTTTTATCTTGCTTGTCTTTCTTAAAAAATCCAAGGTTTCAAAAATCATAGCAAAATTTCTAAATTCAAAATGGAATATGCATAACATAGATTGAAAATTCTTGATCTGGGTTTTGACCCACCATTATTTTAATCTCTAGCTTGTGGTGCCAAATACTAGACTTTAGAATCATAACACATGTTCATATTTTCAAATGCAAAAGAAATAAATTTACACACAACTTTTTATTTTATAGTTAATAATTGAGCATGCATATTAAAACCCTAGTTTTCTACTAGTTCTTAGATTTTAGGGCTTTTTACTACTAGAAATAGAAATTTTCACATGCACATTTTACCAAATTTAAACTATCTATGAAAATTTGTTAAAAACATAATACTTCATATCAACAGGAGGATATGCCTTTCCATTACAAGACATTATAATCTTCAATACATAATTATCCACATTGAATTTATACCCATGTAGGGTTACATTCATCTTGCTTATAATATCTAGCTTGCTTCTATACAATACCCAAAATGTGTTCAAGGTTTCTACACTATTATTTATCATACTCAATGAAATCATTTAACCACTTGAAATCTTGAACTAGTACATAGTGATAAAGTTTTTTCAAGAATTTGAACCTCTCTAGTACTTGGATCTAATGAATCAATAGTTATTCACCACTTATGTCTAGCAAAAATGAGAGACATTGCACCCCCAGAGGATGACACAATTCTCTAGGCTGAGGCATACCTATGCCAATTCGTGTTGCTTCCACAACTTTATCAAGCGTGCCTAGCAAATGTGGACTAAACAATTCCTTGGTCATCTCCACCACTATCTCCTTAGATACATGAAGGTCCAGTAGAGATGCAACAAAGTGTGATGAGATGTCAGTATTGACACAATAGCACTCCTCTGAAATAAAAAACCTCTTCTACAAAACAAGCTTCACTACTTTAATAGTAAGAAAATTATTCTCCTAGAACACTAGCTTAAGTCGTTGGTCAATGATTCAACCCAAAAAGGCCAATTGGATTCTATAATTGGTTAAAAATATTTGGGTTTCCATGAGAGTTGTGCATTGAGCTTTCTTCATACTATGATTTAGGATTTAACACCTAAAATAGTAATGAGGGGTTGATACGTGCACACATTAATGAGTATCAGATAAGATCAAGAGGTAAGATCATATGTATTGATGTCATACAAGGTTGGGCTAGAATGAAATAATGAAATATGAAGGGATCGACTCTCACACAAGTGAGAGGATAGATATTCATTATTGCTCTAGTAATAATTTCTTGAAGAGGCACCGGTTAGGAAAAACTAGTATAATGCCAAGGACAACATTGATGAGCAAAAAATACACATATGGCACACACGGGTTACTATGGGATGATTGGAAGTCATAATGTTCAAGATATTAAGTGAATTTTTCAATGTGCTCTTGGCCTCTATCAAGTATTAAGGGATCCCACATGCTAAGTAAATACTAAGGGCTTAATCGAGTATTTGTGAAGGGACTATATGTTAACAAAGGATACAGTTTTAATATGAACTTAAAAGGATCAAGTAAATTTCTAAAGAATCCCTTTCTTTCTTCAATGATGGAGACTTGAAAATTTTGGGTGAATGGAGCCAAATCCATTACACATGCTATATAAAGAATTTTTTATTGGGAGCTACCCCCTCTGGTAACACTTACCTTAAAAAATAATAATATAGTTAACTCTAATATAATATAATATAATTATTATTATAATATATAATATTATATACCCCTTGTTTATTATTATAATATATAATATTATATACCCATGTTTATGGGGCCTAGTAGGTTCATCTTGTTCCTTGCCTAAGGGAAAACATCAAATGGGCTCCACTGGAAGAGGGTTGGTTAAAGATAAATATTGATGGCACATCTCGGGCAAATCCAAGCAGTGGAGGGATTGGTTATGTTATCTGTGGTACTGATGGTAAAGTTTGTTTGGTGGAAGTGAAAAAACTTGGGAGAGCCTCTAATAATGAGGAAAAATATCAAGCAACTTTACTAGGCCTGGAAATGGAGAAAAAAATAAAATTACAAAATATCCACTTAGAAGGGGATTCCCAAAACATTGTCAATGCAATTTAGAAAGAGCACTCTACAAATTGGTCCCTAAGAAAATAGCTCAAGGAAATAATGCAAATGAAAAATTTCAAAAACTTTAGAGTTTTACACATCTATTGTGAAGGGAATGCAATGGTTGATGAGGCAGCCAACGTGGCTATCGATATGGAGGCATATGCAGTATCATTGGAATTAGAGGAAGCTTGGCATGAATTGCCTAAGGAAATATACATGAGATAGTGATCTTGTGTAGAATATTAATTTCCTAAGGTATGATGAAATCATTCCCATGTATGGAAAAGTGTGGGGTGTATTGAAGATAGCTCAAAAATGATTGAAAGTGGACCTTTAAGGGTGAGATGATGGCATTCCTTTCAATTTGCATTTGGAAACCAAGACTGTAGAGATGGGCATGTCAATTTTCTTGAGAGCAAGGAGAAGGTAGATGGATTTCCTTGGTGAACTCTTGGAGTGACGCCTGATGGTGATATTCAAGTTGAATTGTGTGGTGGTTATGCACGCTATAAGACTAGTTATGGGAGATTTGTATATGAATGAGGCTTTTTGCTACTATGTAAACATGGACATTGCATCAATGTTTATGGAGATGTTGTTGGATGCAGGGGAGGACACAAGGGTGGTCGAGAATATTATGGAGGACCTAGTGTGGCCATGATGGCATGGGGGATGAAAGAAATTCTCCAACAGGCATCTCCAAGCATTGGTCTTGTGCTATAAGGTGGTGTATGGTTGCTTTATTCTGAGAAACAACACCTAGCCTAGGTGCCTTGTGTGATTTGGAACCGAAGCATGAATGTTTCTTAGAGGCGATACCATGCTCACATGGGTATTAATTTATTGAAAAACCTGGTGGGAGAAATTGAGAATGGAACAATTGATTTGTTTTTCACATACGTTAATACTTTTACAACTATAGAGGTGGACAATGGGGGTTGAGTCGAGGATGGGGGATCAAATAATGCATAACTAAGTGTTGGTCTAGGGTAAATAGCTATCTTTTAGTTTTCTAATATAGTTTTCATACGGAGATGTAAAAGTTTAGAAGCCATTTTATTATGAAGGCTTCATTTTTGGATAAGACTATCTACAATGCCCATATAAAGGCCAAGCATTCCATGCTTCTTTTTGATAAATCTAATAGAAAGAGTGTGACACTCTACAACCACTTTTACTGATAAAAAAAAATATAATTTATTATATAATATATAATAAAGTTAATCAGAGTGGGTCCAAAATATTTTTCTAGAATCCCCAAAGAATGTTTGTACTTCTTGTCACATGGTAGGTCATGCTAAAAGGGAATGTCAATTGGAGGATGTTGTTGTGATTATTCCAAATAAATCAAAGAAGAATAAATTAAAACAATCAGAAAATTTTAAGGTCTTTTCCACGAGAAAATTCTCTTTTGAAGATGATAGGAATAATTTCTCAAAAGAGGAAGTCTTTTTGAACACCCAGAATACTAAGAGGGGGGTGAATCAGTATTCCTCTAAACTAATTAAACATAACCCATCCAATTAATTGAATAGAAATAACTGCAATGAAGAATGAAATCATGAACACAACCACAAAATCACATGACACATGAACACTAGTATTTTTACGTGGAAAACTCAAAAGGGAAAAGCCATGGTGAGGATTAGCTCACAATATATTATATATGGATATAAGATATTACAAAAGGGATCACTATCAGGACAAACTATTTAGAAAAAGGCTCACAACCCACTAAGAAAGAATAAAGAAGGGTTGGAAACAATACCTATTTGAACTAATACAATAGCATCTATCATATGCCAAATTACAGTTCCATTGAAGTACAAAAAAAATCTTCACACTTGTTTGAATAAATACTATACTTTGTTCATAATCTATTGAATACTACATCACACATATGTAGGTGAATCACCATACATTTCATATATTGCATACAATCTTCTCTACTTCACCACATTCACATATATTTATTTTATTCACTCACTCTCTCCTTACACACCAGACTTTCGGTGTTGATCTCATATATATACCCACATCAAGTGTAACTTCAATTAGGCTAGCCTAATTAGAAGTAACACACAAAATTAAACATCTCATCTTCAAAGAATTTTTTCCACACTTAGTGCCTAGATTAAAAATTCAATTTACATCAAGATAGGTTGGCATGGACCTAATATAAATTCCACATAAGATAGAGTTGGTTGCATATCCTCCGCAAAACATCAAACATGTTAGGTTGGCCCAAAATAGACCTAAACACAAAGTCTTCAAGTGTACATTCAATTCATCAACCGTGAAACCTTAAGGCTCGATCTCCCATTAAATTCCCATTCAAATAACATTTATTAGCTTATCGCCATCATTGTAAAACAAAATAATTATTCACGAAGAAGTACGGAATCTCCCACACTGGTACACTGTACAAAAGATAACTATGATATATAAAGCTACACATTGTCATTCATATCTTCTTGGAAAGTTTACAAAATGTCACAAAAATTTGAATGTTTCTCCATCTAATGAACTCAAAATTGTAGTTATGATCGTAGAAGATTATACCATCATGTGGTGATGTGCGGACCCAAAAATTGACACTCTGAATCACAAGACTGTCAAAGGAAATACTTAGCCAATTTCCTGATAAACCATACTTTCCATACCATCTTGCACTACACATAAGTTACCAAAAATACTTCCACACTATGCTAGGATGATCATAACAACATTGGCATCAATGAAAACACTGGATCAAATCATGTATATACACTTTATGTTCATGTTTCCAAACTGCATCATCAATGATAGGCTTCCAACTTCCAACAGTCATTATAGAGAGATTCTAATAAAAGCTCTACAAAGGATATCAGCAAAGCTTTGATTTCCACTAACTTTTCTATGCAAAAAAGGAAATAAAACTCTCATTATATCAATATCAAAATAATTGTAGAGGCGAGCTTATTTTCCCTTCAGAACATTTGAGATCTACCCTCAAAAGCTTTCTCCATATCTTAAGCCTATAAGCATGCAACAAGTAGGTTAGATTGCTAGGCTTCTTGCTTTTGGGAATGAGGATTTTGTGTTGGAAAGGGATAATTCACTTTCTTTACAAGATATTGTAGAACAAGAACTAGATGGATCATAAATACATGAGATTGAAAATGAAGCAATTATGCAGTCTGAGATTGGTAAAGTGGATTTAGACATTATAAATTTCCATAACTTCATAAATGATGGTGATTTGGAGAATATAGTAAATGATGTTTTATCAATGGTTGGAGTCCAACTAATAGAGGATATAGCAAAAGAAATAGTAAGAGAGGAAGATAACTTTGATTATTATAAAACTCTTTCTATAACACAAACACCATGCTCCTCTCCTCCAAATAAGAAAACATCGGTCAAAGAAGGAGGAAACCCCATGTAGTGAAAGTGTTGGAGAAGATAGCAGCAAGAACCTATTGACATCTTTGACATTGGTTTTGGAATTGATTTCAAGGATTTATCTTGGCACTTACAGTGTTGGCATATATTCTCAAGTATTTTGTATTTAATGATCATCATGGTTCAGTATGGTTTGGTACATTTCTGGTGATACCATTTTGTATACATTTGTGGCATTCATTAAAGGTTTAGTGCTATTTAATTGGTGTTGAATTTCATTGAGTTGGAAATGCTCTTTTGTTATAAAGGCAGAATAGATCTCTAAGTTTATGGGTGACTTTGATATTGAAAATTCATTGAGACAACAATTTTTATTGAGGCAGCAATATTTGATATGCATATGGTTTTTGTTTTTGCACTTGATACATTTGGAATCATACCATACATTGGCCTTTGGTATTGGTTGAGGTGGCATGTTTATTGGTTTGTGTTTTGTCATCAATGTCAAAGCAACACTTAAGGTGAAATGAATAATGTTCTATTACAAAGGCAGTTGTGTAGCCAGTGAGGCTTATGTTGCTAGTGAGGCATTTTGAAGCCAGTGAGGCTTATGTTGCCAATAAGGAATTTTATAGCTAGTGATGCTTGTGTTTCCAATGAGGCATTTTGTAGCCAGTGAGGCTTGTGTTTCTAGTGAGCCACTTTGTAGCTAGTGAGGCTTGTGTTGCCAGTGAGGCATTTTATTGTTGGTGTAATTAATTATTAATTACACTTTACATAAGTTTACTTAGGTAATTATTTAATTCCTAGGTTAATTAGTTGTCATCCTTATCTTGTTGAGCTATCTTGTTGCTCAAGATAAGATTAGGGTTATGCATCTTTTCTTTTATAAAGCAAATCATTATCTTGTAATTATGGAATTCTCGAATAATATTATGTTGCACATCTTTTTGCAACCTCTCTTGCTTTTTTGTTTTTTCTCTTATGTGGAAGGATATTCTGGTTTGCAAATCTGATCTTGGTTTCTAACATGGTATCAGAGCCTTGATTTGCAGCCCCTTCTCAGATTTTTGAGAAAATCATTGTAGGGTTTGTTTGGGATTCCTTGAGGGTTTCATACCTTGAGTTTGTCTCTCTATTTGGGTGCTCTTGCATGGTTACTTTCGGCGCACGTTGGAGGAAATCTGAGCTCATTTTCGAGTCCAAGGCTATCGAAAAGGTCAAGATCGACTTTTGTTTCGCCTAAATCCAACATTTTATGCCAGAGTTACAAGGGTTTGAAGATTTGTTAGATCTAGGAGTTGCGAAGCTTCTAGTGCATTTTCATACATATCAGACCTCGCCATCATATCCAGAGCGTCTGAGAGATGAAAATCAACATATAACTCAACCTATTTTGACGTCGGGAGCTTCTAAGGCAAAAAAAATTACTCGTACGACCCGTACGTCCATTTGCACAAGGATCGAGAAAAATTAAGACCCTGGTAAATTCTTTTTATTTTTCTGGCTTTCATATTTTTGTCAGAAAATTGAAAAGAATTATTGAAAGATTTTTTTGAAAGAATAAAAAAAACAATGTCAAAAGTTTTTTTTGAAAAGGTTTATAGGCTTTAAAGCCTACGGCTGCAGGGTACGTCGTACCCTACAGCGGTAGGTCCATAGGCCTACCAATAGCAGGGCGATGTGCATCCCTGTCGCCGGCCTTCCACCATTCGCAACCACCGTCGGCAAATACAAAAACCGGCGACCAACTCTGACATCCGGCGCCCACTCCAACCCCTTTCTAGCACCTTCACAGTTTTCGACAACTGCAAAAGGTTTTCCGGCGCTTCCAAAAATCTTCGGCGAGCACATGCAAAAACCGGACAGCAAAAATCCAGCTAGTAATCTATAAGATTCCAATGGAATATTCTGAGGAATCACATCAAATTCCGGTGACTACAAAAATTTTCCCGGCATGGGGGGCGGTTTTTTCCACCAACGGCCTAATGGCCATCAAATTTAACTTCGTAACTCGCTGACGTCAGCATGACGTCACCGACCGTATGGCCCCTCTTTGCCCCCTCCTAGTCCTGATTTGCCCTAAAGGAGCACTTTTTTTATTTTTGGCATAACTTGGGCATACGGTATCAAAATCGGGCAAACGAGATATCACCGGAAAGCTAGTTCTAAGCACTTTCTAGTGGTGTTGTTTATTTTCTCATATTTTTTTATTTATCTACATTTATTTCTGTTTGAAGTTAGATGTTTATTTTGGACTTCCGAGCTCATAACTTTTTGCCACGATCTTTGTTTTTCGTCTTCTTTGAGGCGTTGGAAAGGTATTGAGGAGCTCTATCATTCTGTCCATGCATTTTTTTTTCTATATCTGTCCCAAGTTTTTCGTTATTCTAGATTTGTCCTGATGGGTGTTTTGGAGATTACTTGGATGTTTTGGCAGTTGGAAAAGTGAAAATTGAATATTTGTACTTCATTTTAGTACCACATCATGTTATTTTCTGTTTATGCATGTTTAGGATTCTCTCCTTTTACAATCATTGGATTATTGTAATAAATGAACTGAGATAAAGTTCCATTCAGGGGGGTTTCTTGATTATAAATTTGATTAGAGTGTGCATGCACTTTGATCTCCATCTCCATTTTGATTTGTTGGCAACTCGTATGGGTTTTCTGGTCTCTTAGTTTCTTTTGGCCACATTCTTGTCTTACTTGACACATATGGGATTCATCGGTTCACACTTCAGTTGAGAGATTATGTTTCTTGATCCTCATTGGTTCATATTCTTCCCAGTTTGAGGGCCATGTTTTTATGGTTATTGTTCTAGAATCTTTTTTGGTACTCATTCCCATGGAAGATTTTCAGTCACAGTTTGGCATTGGCATTGAGATACACGGTTTCTAGATTCTGTCATCATCTCATCTACTATTGCTTCACAGATTCTAGGGTTGTTCCAGTTTGTGAGTTTTCTAGTGTTCCATGGCATCGGGTCTGCTGTCGCATTATCATGATTCCAGTTTTGGTTTCAGTTGTAGACAAAAGTATCTTTCCTTGCTTGTTAGATTGTGGTTCCAGTGTTACTCCATGATGTTCTTCCAGTGCTTCTTGCAGCAGTCATCTCATTGTAGGGGGGTTTTGTCCTACTAGGTTTTCCTTCTCTACCTCATCTTTGCATTTGTACATGAGTACCTGATCAACCCTTGTTGTTGGGACTCATCTTTGCATAATAATTTTTCTTCTCCCTAAGTTGCACTTATGGGGGGGTGTTGGTGTAATTAATTATTAATTACACTTTACATAAGTTTACTTAGGTAATTATTTAATTCCTAGGTTAATTAGTTGTCATCCTTATCTTGTTGAGCTATCTTGTTTCTCAAGATAAGATTAGGGTTATGCATCTTTGCTTTTATGAAGCAAATCATTATCTTGTAATTATTGAATTCTCGAATAATATTATGTTGCACATTCTTTTGCAACCTCTCTGCTTTTTCTGTTTTTCTCTTCTGTGGAAGGATATTCTGGTTTGCAAATTTGATCTTGGTTTCTAACATTTACGAGTGGTTTTTCATCCCTATGATGGTTTTCCACTCATGAAAAACACAGTGTTATGATTATTTTGTGGATGCATTTTGATCTTGTTGTTTCCTTTATTTACATTATAGCATTTGAGTTTACATGTTGTTTAAGAATCTGAAGTTCAGTTATCACATATGATTGTAATCTTGAAACTAAACATTTATTGTTTTCAAAGAGTTTAAGTGTTTTGAAGAATCATTAAGTTGAAATTGATTATTAAAACACTGATTCACCTCCCCCCTCTCAGTGTTTCTCGTACTCCAATAGAACCTAGTCTACTCTAGACAAGAGTATAGCAGTTGGGCTCAATAAGCAAAAAAGACTGAGGAGAGCTTGTTGCTCTCCTTAAATGCAATGAAGTTAGTATCATGGAATGTTAGAGACATAAATTCCTCTAATAAAAGGGCTCAAATCAAGCATCATTTGGATGTTGTGGAGAAAATGTAGTAGTGCTTCAAGAAACCAAAACCTTTGTTGTTACCTTTGAATCTATTACTAAAAAATGGTATAAATGGAAAGTTATTCATTCATCTGCACAAGGTGCTATAGGGGGATTAATAACTTTATGGAATAAAAAGTTAGTTTCTATTGAAAATGTTACATGTGACAATAACTATAAATTAATGAAAGTTACTCATTATGAATTATGCTTTTGGTTGTTAAATTTCTATGGTCCAAATACTACCATTGGGAAAAATATTTACTAGGATAGATTAAACCAAATTTTGAATCAGTTGGGTCAAGAAAAAGTTATACTTATAGGGGATTTCAATGCAATAGTCTCCCTTCAATAGAAAAAAGGAGGAATTCTCCCTCCTTAGAAGACAATGGAGGATTTTCTATCTTTTATTCAAGACAATGATCTAGTGGACATTCATCCAGTCAATGGAAAATATAAATGGACAAATAGAAGGAAATATTTCCTCCAAATAGCAGAACATTAAGATAAAAAAAATTCTTCACCAAATTGGGTGGCAGGGGATTATATCTTAGAATCAGAAAGTATGCCTTTAACTGCCTCAGACCATTTTGCAATATCTCTAAATATCTCATCAAAATCATCAAGGCCCAATTAGAAATTAGTTGAAGTGATGTGGTTTTGCCACCCATATTTGATACATTTACTAAGACAATGGTGGATAAGTGCACCTTTTTGTCAAGGTTCCATAATGTTTCAATTGTGTAAGAAACTCAAATATATAAAGAAAAAAATCAAGGTTTGGAATGTGAAAGTCTTTAAAAATATTTTTGTGCAAAAGGATATGGTTTTCAAACAACTTTTAGAAATAAACGAGCACATAATTTCTCATGGGATGGATGCAATGCATTTGAAAAATAGAAAAAGTTGTAAGCAGAATAGAATGAGTTACTATCATGAGAAGAGGTGTATTGGAGACAAAAAAACTAGGGAATTATGGTTAAAAGATGGAGATAGAAACACAAAAAAAAATCATATTTCAACTCAAATTAAGAGAGCTAAAAATTCATTTTTTTCTATTCATGATAGTGCAATAGGTGTATGTCTAATGAAAGAAGAAGACATTCAAAATGAAGGGATAAAATTCTTCTCGAATTTGTTAACTGGTCAATTGAGTCATAGTTTTCAATGGGAAAGGGAGAGAGAAGAGTTGTTAGAAGCCATCCCTAAACTAATCTTTGAGAAGGAAAATGAGAAATTGTTGAAACCTTTCACTCTAGAGGAATTCAAATTAGTTGTCTTTTCATTGCCACCAGATAAAGCACCAAGTCTAGATGGATTTACTGCAATTTTATTCTAAAAGTGTTGTGACTACATTGGAAATGACCTTCTTAGGGAAATGGAAGAGTCAAGAAAAACTGGTACTATGCTAAACAGTTTAATGTAACACATTTAGCAATTATTCCAAAAGTAAGCTCTCTGAAAACCTTCTAAAATTTCAAACCTATCTCTCTTTGTAACACAATTTATAAAATATTTACAGAAGTTATTTATCTTAGATTACATCCCTTTGTGTCTAAAATTATCTCTGAAGAGTAGGGAGGTTTTGTTATAGGAAGGGAAACGGTAGAAGGATCCCTTATTGCACATGAATTTTTACATTCCATTAATACAAATAAGCTTTCATCTATTATAATAAAATTAGATATGATGAAGGCATATGATAGCATTGATTTGGATTTTTTATTCAAGTTCTATGAAATTTTGGGATTAATAAAAAATGTTGTAAGTGGATACTTTAATGCCTATCAGGGGAAAAAAAATTAGTAATTATTAATGGTTCACCAGTGGTTTTTTTTAGCTCAATACAAGGGGTTCAATAAGGTGATCCTTTATCACCATTTCTATTTATCATTCTTGCAAAGGCATTGAGTAGACCTATTCATCAGTTTCACTCTCAGGGTTCTTGGCAAGGGATTCCTATTCCGCCTACCAATATAAAAGCTACCCACTCTCTTTTTGCGGACAACATAAAACTTTTTGGCAAAGCAACTATAGCAGAAGAAAAACAAATAAAAGGTATTATGGATAAATACACAATAGCTTTGGGGCAAAGAATAATTGCAAGAAAATCAAAACTCCATTTATTCAATGTAAAAGCAACTATAAAAAGGCAAATAGTTAAGTTCTTAGGATTTTAAATAGTAGAGATTCCTTGTAAGTATCTAGGCATATCCTTTTTTGTAGGAGCTAATAAAGTATCACTGGAATAAGATTATTCAAAGTATTCAGTCAAGAATTTTGTCATGGAAGGGGAGGTGGTTATCACTGTCAAGAAGGACACTAATGATTAAGTCAGTGTTATCAACCATTCCTAATTATTACATGTCAAATTAAAACATTGATCAAAAAATTTCTATTGACAAGTAACTTGGACAATAAAAAGAAAATGTCTCTAATCTCATTAGAAAATATTTATAGTGACAAGTTCAAAGGAGGGGCAGGGTTACACAATATGACATCAAGAAATTTATCCTTAGGTGCCAAATTGGTTTGACACATGTATGAAAATCCAAATCTAAAATGGTGTAAGAACATGCAAGCAAAGTATTTGGATAATTTAGCCCCAACCAAGATACTTACTATATCAAACCCTCCATCAGGATCAGCCATGTGGAATTTTTTAATAGCTTGTAGGAAGCTCATTATCCCTTATATAACTTGGGAGGTGCATAATGGTGAAGAGGTACTTTTTTGGAAGGATTCTTGGAATGGGAATCCTCCCATAAATACAATGTATAATTTTGAAGCAACAAAGAATATATTATCAAAAAGTTGGGGCCCAAAATTGAAAGATTGCATTCAGTGTGTAGATGTTTTAACAATTAAAGTTAGTTGGAAGGATTTGTCAAAGTGTCCAATTCCTAATGATCATAAAACTAATCTAAAAAATATTAGATTAAAGTATTGTGTATCAATCAGAAGCTATGAATAGGTTAAGATGGGATCCCTCAAAAACAGGAAGTTATTAAGTGAGGTATGGATACAAGGCAACTTCAAAAAATGAAGTCTAATTGGAATCTCAAATAGCCTTCTCTTTTTGTTGGAATGCAATGGTTTTACCAAAGGTAGGCTATTTTGCATGGCTAGCAATCAAAAATAAGATCCTAACAAGTGATAGACTTTCAAAACTTGGGATTTCAGAATCATTCAAATGTGTGTTATGTGAAAGTGAATTTGAAGATACAAATCACCTTTTTCCTTTCTTATCCTTTGGCACAGTCATGTCGTAAAGGGTAAATTGAACTAGTATTCCCAACTTCTAAACAACCTGTGGGATTTATTCTCAAGTTGGTCAATGTTGTATAAAACATCATTTTTTGCTAGTATTTGGAGAGTCATACCAGCTGTGGTAATCTAGGAAATATGGTGGGTGATAAATAAGTGCATTTTCAGAAAGGAAAAGACAAGCAATGAGCAATTGATGATTAAAATAGAAAAGCCAATCTCAGAGGTAGTAAATGCATATGTTCAAAACTATAAGCATGTAGGATCATTTTTTTCTACTTGGGATGCAGACTTAATCAAAAATTGGCCATACCTCGTCCTTCCATTTAAAAGAGGATTACATCAATTAACAAAACAAAAATAGATAGAAGTAAGATTTCATGGAAACCTCCTCCTTTTGGTTATTAAAAGTTAAACTTTGATGGGGCTGCTAGGGGTAACCCAGGCATCTCAAGAGCAGGGATTTCTATTAGAGATTGAAAGGGTGCATTGATAAGGGATACATTAGTTCGACTTCCTATTGGCATGAATAATGTACTAGAGAAATTGGCTATAAATCTTAACCTTTCAAAGATTCAGATAGATGGAGATTCATTGGTGATAATTAATGTGTGCAAGGAAAGGAAAATTCAAAATTAGAAACTAGATTATATCTTACAATAGATCTGGAGTTTATTGGATAAGTTGGAAGATTATCAAATCAATCATATCTACAGGGAGGGAAATAAGATGGTAGATTGTCTAGCAAACTTGGGATGTGAGAAAAAGGAAGAACAAAGTATCTATGATTCCAATTCTATAAACCTTCAAGAGAATCTTAAAGTTATACTAGCAAATGAAGGAGGTGTATAGGTTGTACCAAGGCTCTGCATGATATAGTTCCCAAGAAGAGCTCCCCGCAATTCCGCTAGACATCACTTAGAAAGATTTTCATTTTCTACAAAATGATGGAATAGGCATTTTTAATAAAGTGATTTATAAAGGAAACATAATTGGAAAAGTGATATCATATATGAGTAATCTTGTATGTGAAAAATAGCATTCAAAATACATATATTCAAAGTGCGTGATAAGAACAATATGAAGGACATGGGACAAATCATATTGAATAATGAATCATATTTAATGTCATTTTTTCCAATAAATATTTATTCAAAAATGACTTTTTCTTCTTGTAATTCTGCCAGACTTCACTGGGAAGTCTTTTCACCTTCTGCAGAATGGTGGTGGAATACGTCACAAATTAATTTGTAATTAATTTGTGGAACTAACCTTGTATTTTTTGCAAGATCAGTAATTTCTCATGTTCCGAGGCTCATTTATTGAGGTTGCTAATGCACATTTCAAAGTGTTTAAATCTATCAATAAATGTTCCAAATCATGACTTGTCTCACATGACTAGTTGGTGGAGGTACACATCACATATCAAACTATAATGATATAGTGCCCAAAAGACCTCCCCATAATTCTTCTAGACTTCTCTTGGAAGTCTTTTCACCTTCTACGAAATGGAGGTGGCATACATCACAAACCAAATTGTACTCAATATTTTTGTAGGATCATTAATTAATTGAGCTTGGAGGATTATTACTTTATATTGCCAAAACACATTTCAAAGTATTCCAAATCTATAAACAAATGTGCCAAATATTCAATCTCATGTTGCAATAAGACAACAGTAATTAAGAAGATGTCAATCAGTGGATATTCAACGGTTGGCAAGTCAGGATGTGGGATTAAAAGGGCTTCAACAACACTTTCTCACTCTTTGTACTCCAATGCAATTTTTTTAGCATATCATATATCAAGAAGGTGGTATATCAAGGTGGTGCATTCTCTTTTTCTCTAGTGTTTAAATCAACTGCTACTCCTCCAAACTTTATATTATGGGATATCAACCAAAGAACCTCAAGGTGTCATTTCGAGTGCAGAATTGGGAACAGGCTTTCAATGGGTACCTTCCAAACACAAAACTAGGCCAAATCGTTAATGTCTACTACCCAAGTGTGGTTGAATGCATTCATACCTTTCTTGGTGAAGATATATACTGACCCAAGCTCCATGCCTCATTTTTCTTTCCCAAGTACCGTCAATTTTTGTGTCTAATGTCTTAGATCTTGTGTAATGTTTTGAGTATCTAAAGGTGATAGTAGATGAAGTGGTCAGTGATTGATTTCTGGGTGATAATGATCTGATACACAATGTACAAATGTATGACTTTGATAAATGGAAGGGTTGGGTTAGTAGTTTGTCTCCAAAATGCTACTTGAAGCAAGGAGAGTGTTTGTGGTTGTTTATGATGCCATTAAGCAAGTTTTGCAAAAGAACTATGCATGAAACCTCTATAGGGTTCTGTACATACATTCAGAAGAAATTGGCAACTAGCTAGTAAACTAAATAAAGGACATGTATTTTGCCATCTCTTTTCTCCATTCTCATTGCAGGCATCACAATGTGAATGCTCCTCCTCTGCCACCTACTTCAGTCCATGAAAATAATGATGATACATTTTAGGAGCATCAAGATGAGAATTTTGTGGTAAATTGAGATATGATTTGAAATTTTATGATAATATGGTAGTATTTTGATGAAGCTACTTGCAGATAGATGTGACTATGCAATATCTCTAGTTGTTTCCTTTATAAGTTATTATGCTAATCTTCTCATATGAGCCAGTGTTCTTTGGTCTTGGAAAATTTTGTAATCAATAGGCGACAACCTTCCAAATCTGATACTTGTAATATTTCTATTATATAATATAATATATAGACTAAATTCCTTTTGCCTAAAAAAATAATAATATTATGCTATATAATTAATAATTTTTTATACTTAAGATAAAAAATTATAATACTAAAAGTTTATATTAATATTATATAATAATATAAATAATCATATTTATAATATTATATTTTATAAATAATTTTTAAATAAAAAATAAATATTATAATAAACACTATATATAAGATTTGTAATATTTAGGATACAAAAATTATAATACTAAAAGTTTATATTAATATTATATCATAGTATAAATAATCATATTTATGATATTATATCTTATAAATAATATTAAATAAAAATTAAATATTATAATAAACACTATAAATAATCATTAATAATAATATAATACTAAGCATAATAATTTTAATATAACATCTTATAAATTAATAATAATATTAATGTAAAAATGGCGCAGCCAATGCCAAAGGAGCAAAATTTTGCATGTGACAAAAATGAAGAGGCTAGTGCGGATGGGGAGAGGCATGATGAGTTAGAGTGCCAAAGCGAGATCCACAAAATCCATGTGATAATTGATCTAAAAAAGGAGGAAAATTTGGATGTTAGAATGATGGGCGATCTAACATTAATTTGCCACATCATTGGACCAAAGTATGAACGAAAAGTGTTGAGGGCATGGCTGTCTAAAAATTAGAAGCGAATGGAAATAGTCAAATTCCTTCCAAAGGGTTTCTTTGTGGAAATCTTCACATCTACTAACAACAGGTTGGCTATGACTCAAGGATGTCTTTGGAGGATCGATGGTTGGCCAATCTATATGGAACTTTGGAGCCCTAATTTTAATCAGATCAATACAGATCCATATGAGAAGTCGGTGTTGATCCGTTTATATAATTTTCCTTTGGAGTATTGGGTAGAAGAATTTTTTGAAAAGATCGGCCGCACCCTCGGCACCCTAATGGATGTTGACTCAAAAAATTTAGACAGAAATTCATATTTATATGTGAGGCTACAAATTGTGGCCATCTCAAAGGTCCCTGAACAAATTTTGTTATGTATGGGTGGGAATGAAGGTCAAGGTGGATATCAAAGAAGATAAATTTTTTGCTTATGGTCAGGTAGTAAGAGGCACATGGAATCCACATGTAACAAGTGTTGGAAGATGACAAAGATGTGGCACCCTAAAAATCATTAGGCTTCAAATTTACACCTTTCCTAAGCCCAAGTCGTCGAATGGGACTAGTAAATCGATTGGAAAGGGGTTGGATCGAAGAGAAATTGAGGTAGAGAAAAAGGTGGCGGAAGGCAGAAATGTCATCCTGGAAGAAACATTGATGAGTGATGCAAACCCCCTGCTCAATGAAGATAAGATCGGATTGCATGTTTTGGGTTGATGACTCTTCAAATCGAATCTTGTGGTGATGTGTTGGAAAAGGAAGGGGTGGAGCCGAATCTTTGGGCTCCACAGGACAATCATTATAAAGTGGATATGGAGAATTTGATTTTAGATTGGGATACTTCTAAGGAGGACGATCTAGATGCCATTGATCCTAGATACATAGTTAGACTATGGCCAAGGGGATGGGCAGGGTCAAAAAAGGGAAAGGAAGAAAATCGCTAAAATAGAAAAGGGAGGAGGAGGCAGAAGAGAAGGGCCTCTTGAGCATTAGGGAATTTTTATTATCCAAGGGATCTAAGATCTCCCTTGGAGGCCAATGAAGATCCTTATGTGGAATGTTAGGGGATTAAATTCCCATGACAAGCGGCGCTTGGTGAAGCATCATCTAGATAGATGTGTAGTTGATTTAGTGCTCTTGCAGGAAACAATGTTAAGTGCAACTGAAGGTGACAAATTTTGTAGTTATTGTAGGAAATGTTCTAGGCATTTTAGCAATGCTACTGGATTGGCTGATGGTCTGGGGATTCTTTGGTCTTCAGATAAAATTGATTGCAATTTTTTGTGGTCCAATCAGGGTTGGATCTTGTGCTTGATTAGGAGCAAATAGTTTAATGACAGTTTCCTAATATTCAATGTTTATGGACCAATAAAGCCTGATGAAAAGCTTGTTTTATGGAATAGAATTGTGGATAAGGTGAATACTCTCAGGGATAAAAAGGTGGTACTCGGAGGTGATTTTAACACCATAATTGATTTGAAGGATAAGAGCGGAGGTCTGAATAAGGAAACTAGAACCATGAAGGATTTTAGGAATTTTTTTGACACTCTATCAGTTGTGGATTGTATTCCCAAAAATGGTTCATACACATGGACCAATAGAAACATTGGCTTTATAAACATCTCTGAGCATTTGGATTGTTTCTTTATTGGGGAAGGCTAGTAGTGCAGGAGCACCTAGGAAACACTAGGCAATTAGGAATTCTAGGATGAATTTTTGTTTTGATGTGTTACCATGAAGGTCATGTTGACCATTTAAATAGAGTTAGAGGTTTAAGAGTGTGTCTTGCTCAGTAGTGATCAGTAGGTTAAGGAGTGGAAAGGGTGGATGAGTTTAGAAACTCATTTCACTGATGAGTTTAAAAATTCATTTTTCTAGAAATTGGCAAAAGTTGCAAAATGGTGCATTTTTGCAACTTTGCCACTATGGAACTGACATTTCCGACCAAGGGGAGGCATAACTAATTTTTCTAACCTATTTAGAGTGTTCCTCGACCTGAGATCAGGGTTGGAATAATTTTTGTATTTGCTTTAAAGTTTGGGAATTGAAGAAAACAGTGTGTTTAAGTGAATTTACTGATATTTGCTTCAAAGTAGAGCTTTAATGGATTGAACTTGTTACTGTGTTTAGTGTAGGATGTAATGTAGTAATCTCTCAAGAATTGTGTGCCATTTATTAGCTTTCTTTATTCAATTTTGTTCGTTGTTTGTAAATAGTTTGCTTGCACCCTGTTGCTGGTCTGAACCAGACAATTTTGGAAAAAATGGAGATTTAGTTCACTTTCCCACCATACAAATTGCACGGCCCTTTGGGAATAGTGACTAGACTCCATGTGTGTAAATATGGTAGGATTTAGGGTTTTGTGAGCACAGGAGCTGTTGGAAAAGTCTTGCCCTAGGCGAGCCAGGAAGAGTCTGGCTAGGGAAGACAAGAAGTGCAAAGCACATAACTTGCAAGGGTGACAAGTTCTTAGTAAATTTCCTTTTGTAGAAGGCAGGTGGGAGTCTTTCCAAGGTCTGGTGATCAGGAGGAAACTCCACTAACTCATTTGGTTGGTGAAAGACTTGACAGTTTGGAAGCAACCAGAAAATGGCTTAAAAACCCTAGTTTATGCCCATTTTCAAGTTGAGGCTTTGTACGGCAGAAAAAGACCCAAGACCTCAAAAATATTTGAGAGGTGATCATTTGAACCAAGAACCTCGAAGAAAGAATGAGGTGTTCTTTGGAAAGTTTTGAGCAATAACCAATTTTCTTAGAGAAGGAGACCTAATTGGGGCTCCTAGGGCTAGTAGCCTTTTAAGGCCTAAATGGGGGTTTGGTGAAAGTGACAAAGACATGGAGCTAGGAGGACCCTCAAGAACCAAAATTGGATGAATTTAAATGAATAGAAACACCTCCACACCCCTGCAAATCAAAATTCAAGCTTTGGAGGTATTGTAGTCTTTAGTGTGGATTAAGGGCTAAGGAGAGAGTTGTAAGTTTGCACCAAGATTTGACTTGGTAGAAAGAATTTGTGATGGTAGTGGGGTTGGCAAGGAGAACCATGGGAACCTAACCAAGAAGAAGGTCCTATAGGTTAAGATGGTGAAGTAAGACACCAAGGAGGTCTTGCAAGGAAGACCCAGAGCAAGAATTAGTGAGTGATTCCTCCAACCTCCCTATCAGCTAGATTTAGGAGTATAGATATGAATCGTGCATTCTTCTTGTGGCTATATTGGACCATTTTTTGATACAATGGGATTTTGTCTAAGCAAGTGGCCATCAAAAATTTATTTTAAATTTGAATTGATGTTGTGGCGAGATATGGATTTGATAAATAATTTGGAGCAATGGTGGAAGGAAGACCAGCAGCTCTTTGGGATAGTAAGTTTCTGCTTCGCTAAAATACTGACGAATATAAAATACAAGTTGAAAGTATGGAAAATATGGAAACATCTTCAAAGAGAAGGAATAGGTTGAGAATGACTTGGAAGATTTAAATGAATACATTATCTGCCATGGAATGTCACAGACAGAATTCCAAATGGAGAAAGAGCTTAAAGCTAAGCACGTGGAACTGTTAGCAAGAGAAGAAATATTTTGGAGGGACAAGGCTCATGAAACTTGGCTTAAAGCAGGTGATCGTAACACCAAGTTTTTCCATAATTCGGTTAGGATCAAGAGGGGTAAAAACATAATAGAAAACATAACGAGCAGCTATGGTATTGAGATTTTTGATAGGGATGGGATCGAAAGGGAAGAGATCATTTTTTTTCAATCACTGCTAGCATGTGGGAGGGTGGAAAACTCTAGAGACAATTTGTCCTTTCTTTCCTACATATCGAACTGCATTGAAGAAGCTGATAATATTATGTGGTTCGTTCACATTGGAGGAGGTTAAGGCAAGCATTTTTTGGATGCATCTAGACAAAGCTCTGGGTCCAAATGGTGTGATGGCCAAGTCCTTTCAGAACTCTTGGCATTTCATGGGAAAATATTTGTTAAGGCTTCTGGAGGATTTCAAGTTGAAACAAAAAAAATTCAGAGACCTTAACAATACTGTAAAATCCTTAATTCCAAAGAAAAGTGAGTGCAAGTCTTTTTTCTAATTACTGACTGATTGCATTATGCAAATACAATTTATAAAATTTTGGCCAAAGTATTGGCAAACATACTGAAAAAGGTTTTAGGCCACATAATCTTTGAGGAACAAAATAGATTCACCCCTGGAAGAGAATCATCGACAATATTATTACATCAGCTGAAACCATTCATACAATTTCATTAGAAAGGCTCAAAAGCATGATAATTAAACTCGATGTCAACAAATCTTATGATCAGGTTCAATGGGATTTTCTAATTGACGTATTGATCAGGTTTGGCTTTTCCTCTCAATGGATAAATATGATTCGCTTTTGCATTTCAACTCCTAGATACTCAGTGCTAGTAAATGGGTTAGTTTGTGGTTTTTTTGAAGCAACTAACAGACTCTGGCAAGGAGATCCTTTGTCCCAATTCTTGTTTGTAATTATGGTCGAAGCAATGGGTCAAAAATTTAGAACTTTGAGGAAGTATAGAGTGTGGAAAGGTGTTGTAATTATTGATGGTCTCGATCTTGTTACTCATTCCCAATTCCCTGATGACACTATGCTCTTTGGCAAGGCTTTTGTCCAGGAGACTGAGGTAATAAAGGAAGCTTTGGATAAATATACGGTGGCCTCTGGGAAATTTCTCAACAAAGAAAACTTTAAAATATATTTCTTTAATACCAAAGGAGCAATAAGGCGGAAGATTGTGGAAATATTTGGTTTCAAGATTGCTTTGCTCCCATCCAAACATCTTGGCACTCCCCTTTTTCATGGTGCCTATAGAACCGATCATTGGTCGAATACAATTGAAAAGTGTAGATTGAAGTCGAAAGCTTAGAAGAACAAGTGGTTGTCACTTGCTGGTCAGATCTTAATTATAAAATCAATGATGGCAGTTGTTCTAGTTTTCACTATGTCGTGTTTTGGAATGAAAAATAAGGCAGTTAGTGGTGTTGAAGGCTTTATGAAAAAAATTCTTTGGGAAGGAGCAAGAGATATAAAATGAATTCCATTGATAAATTGGAATACAACATGTCAAGGTAAACAGGAAGGTGGTGCAGGTTTAAGGCGTATGGAATTGCAAAACCGTGCTCTTGGAGAAAAACTGTGTTGAAAGATGTATAGAAACCTGGAGAGCCAATGGTGTAAGATAATTAGGAAAAAGCACCTGGATGATGATACGCCTGAACATATTTTGACCTTAGAAAATTCTAACGGTGGTTTGATTGTGTGGAAATTTCTTTGGAGTTGCGGGGATCTAATTACCGATTACCTCACCTAGAGGATTGGTTACGGGCAAAGGGTGGATTTCTAGTTCGACTCATGGAACGGTTATGAAGCTTTATCAAGAATTTTTGGTGATCGGGATTGGCTAAAGCTAGTTATACTTGTCAAAGGTCTAAAGGTGGTGGATTATATTCATGTATGCAATGATGCTTGGGGATCTTTTTCGGAATGGATAAATATGGGAGAATGTAATATTCTTGAGGAGGACAAGGCATTGTTGTATGAAATACTGAAGCCACGGAGGGTCTTGATAAGTATAGCAGAGGATGAGATTAATTTGGGTGGGGAAAATTCAGGAGAGTATTCGATCAAACTAGGATACAAGATAAAATATGCTCAAAAGGAAAATATGAACTAGCCTGTAAAGGTGTGTTGGGTGAATGGAGTCCTCCCTAAGGTCGATGCCTTCCTATGGATAGTGCTACACAAATGTATTTTGATGGGGGACAAATTGCATTCAATTGGCATCCAAGGTCCAAGTAGGTGCCCATTATGTTGTAAAGATGGAGAGTCTATCGATCACCTTCTACTGAATTATGAGTAAGTTGCTCAATGTTAAGATTGGTTTCTTCATTCGCTTGGGTGGTCCATGGCTAGACAAAAGGATCTAAAGGTATTTATATGTAGTTGGCCAGTTGGAAACAAAATTTGTGCATGGGTGGATTCTTGGGTGGTTGCTCCTACAATGGTTTTTTGGCAATTGTGGAAAGAGAGGAACGGAGGATATTTTGTGATTCTGAGCAACCGGTGGAATAGATCATCAAGAAGATTGAGTTGGGAGTATGTGAACTATTAATCTAAATGGGGTAGACCAAAAGGCACATGTTTCACTAGTTGGGATAATCTATTGCAAAAGGCTTGGTCGAGTTTAAGGCCCCCCAACCTAGATCCGGTGATTTCTAAGGCTCAGAGGGTTGATGCTCGTTGGGTACCCCCAGATATGGGTGGTTATAAACTTAATTTTTATGGGGCATAGAAAGGAAATCCAGGGGTATTATGGATTGGTTGTATCATAAGGGACTTTTAAGGGGTGTGTATTAGAGCCATGGTGAGAAACATTGGAGTAGCAACCAATAACAAAGTTGAACTGGAATCACTAGCTAGAGAATTGGAATTATGTCTAGAAAAAGGATTGAAGATGGTGATTATAGAAGGGGACTCACAATTATGCATCAATGCGGTCGGGAAGATGGAAATTCAAAACTAGAAATTGAGAGGTTGTTTGGAATGGATTAGACGATGCTTAAAGAAACTAGAGGCTTACTCCTTGACCCATATATATAGAGAATCTAATACAGCGGTTGATTATCTGGTGAATCTTGGAACATCTTTGGTGATGCCCGAGGAATCAAAATACTTTGATGCCAACTCACTCAATTAGGAACTATGAGAACTGATTGACAAGTATCGTAAATGAACTATATGGCACCTTGTTTGGCAGGTTATGTGGAGTCCAATGTTGCCAACTTAGGAGTTTCTGAGTTGGCCTATCATGTCGTGGTCGCCTCTAAGTCTAGACTGTGTGATTTTAAGATGGCCTGAGATGGAGTGGTCGAACAGATCCAATGTGGATTTGGTCATGAGGAAAATATTAGAATGGGCAGCACTGATGAAAGAAGTGCTACTTAACTCTTGAGCATCCTATAGTCGAATCGTGCCTTTGCTTTTGTTCTTGGATCTATCTTATCTAGATTTGGGACAGGTGGTATTTCGTTGGTGATTGCTTGCATTGTTTCGAAGATTTGGTATCCTATTGATTGGTCCGTGCAAGCTGAGCCTATTTGAGAAGGCGTTTAGTACCCTTTGGTTCAAGGAAACATGGAAAATTATTTTGGTGTTCACTACAGGTGTTTGGGCATGAGGGATGTAGAGCAGTTGGAAACTATCAACAAGCAGCTTCGCTTACTATTTTCGAAGGCGCAGGTGAAGGAGATTGAAAAAATACGAAAGGTGGTTGGTGAAGATTATTGCAGTGGCCCCCATACTCATGAAAAACTAGTTTTTGAGAGGTTTTACAACAATTACATCTAGGTGGTGGGGGCACAGCTCTGGCGTGTGCGAGCAACAATGCATTATGTGAGGGAGGAGACATATTTATCAGTATGTGATGTGACCGATGGTGTCCCTGTCAAGCCAAAATTTGGGCTTGCGATGGGAGTTCTTAGCCTGAACCAGGATAACAAAAAAGTGAAGTTGTACAGGTCCTGTAAATTATTCAAGAAAGGTGTGGAGAAACAAAACAACATCAATGAGTTCATGCAATTCATTAAAGCCAACTCGGGCCTAATAGAGGAGAATATTGTAGCTAGGTTGGTTGATGTCGCAGATGGTGTAGGTTACTTATATCATTGATGTCATGTGGTGGTTGTAATCCTTTTTTGAATCAATAGGGGGAGATACCCTCTTTGGTAGCACTTACCAAAAAAAAAAAATATTAATGACAATTCAATACATGTCTTATTAAATTATGATTTTTTATATTTTTTAGATTAATATTTTAATTTAATATTATTATATATTTTATATATTAATACTATTAATTTTTAAATATATAACATATATATTATAATATAATATAATTATATCATAATATCAATAATTAATATATTATTATTCGTTCCTGACATGGAACTAGTGATTAAATATTTTAACTTCATCCAATCAAAATTTATTATTTTCTTTTCATATAGTCTACTTTAATGTTTTAGTTTCTATATATGAACATTTGTTATATCAAGTGAATAATAAAGTTAAAGAAATGTTTAGATTTGTTTATTAAAAAACAATATATTATAGTTAAACATATTAAAAACAAAAATTGAAATTGAAAATATAAAACATTATTATAAAAATAGATTAAATTTATGAAATGAAGAATTTTACAAGTCAATAATAATAAATATTAATTTATATATTATATTATATTATTTATTATTTAATGTACTATAATGTATTATAGTGTATCATATAAATAAACTACCATATAATAATTATATTTTAATTCTTAATGATTTAATATATTATACTTGTTAATAATTAAATATATTTTTAATATATAATAAATTATAATATAATATAATTATTAATATGCATGTAAAAAAACATGAAAAATATTAAAATCTATATTTTATTATATTTTTATTTTTGTTATGTTTTAAAAATATTTTAATTAGCATTAAAATTAATTAAAATTAAAATAAAGATTATAATTAGAAATTAAGTCTACATTATGTTTATTATTGCAATTATTATTATATAAATTAAATTATAATTATAATTATATAATTTTATAATTAATGAATATATTTAATAAAATATAATAAATCTATTAGAATTAGAATTATATTTAGTATTACAATTACACTTAATTACAAATGAGAAATAACATTTTATTTGAACCAAATGGACTTATTAACTATAAACAAAATAACTTTGTTTATTTTGTATTCTTAAAAATTATTGTCCACTAAGATATTTCCATGTTTAAAGCATGGTTTCTCTTAACTTTCAAGCTCGTAGACATAAAAAAGATTTTGAAAAAAAAATATTTTTTTCTAAAATAAGGATGGATAATATTTAAAGTAGATGAAATTCTTATGATAAAATTGGAAATAGAATCTATAACATTTAATGTATTTTTTAATTTTAAATTTTCAAAAGTCAAAATTTATCCACAAAACTTTGTTTTAAAATTAGCCCAACAAAATAAATGTACACATTCTTTTTGGTTTTACTTTCTTAGGCTAATGTTTTGTCAAGAAAATCTTATAAAGTGACCATCTACTTACTTTGTTAGCATTTTTTAAAAATCTTTTTAACTAATATATATATATATATTGATGGGTAATAGGATTTGTATTGCTTGATAAAAAATAGATTACATCAATTTCTTCATCATTTCTGCTACCATCCAAAAAACCCCTATAGCTACCAGAGTTCATGCAAAGAGCATCTTAACATGCATATTTTCTAAAAAGTTACCCTTCCCAACTGAAACAGTTTAAACTCCCCAATGTAATTGTCTTGCATGCATCATATAATTACATACAGTTTTAACCAGACTTCATAAATACCCTACAAATCATCTACAGGGATCAACCCCTCAAAACCAAAAAATTAACGTAATAGTCCTTCTATCATTGCAAAAAACTTAGCAAAGCCTAAACTTATTTTGCTATACCCGTTGTAGCACCCCGTTTCTTTTTTCCTTTCACCTTTCGTCGACTCTCTTTCTTTCCTTCCGCCTCCAACTGCCTCGCTTCCACTTTTTCCTGTTTGATGATGGCTTCCACCTTTATCAGCTCTATGAAGAGCTTCAAGGCTTGTCAACCTAGGCGCGCCTCCTCCCTGCAGTGATTTTTTAATGCATCTTTTAGTCCGCAGATGGAAAGGATACACCTAGCTTCTCGTGCCAGTTCTTCATTTTCAAATCCCTCCCGGATGTCCAATCCTTCGCCAAGAACAACCCATTCTAAAAAAGACTCCAAACCTTCCAAGAAATCTTCATGCACAATCATTTTCATTACTTCTCTGATTGTGTTTACCGGTTCACCTAGGTCCAACTCCCATGCAACTATCAGCGAATAAATATCCACGTTAGTCTTGTATCTTTGTCTCAGAGTTCCAAAGGACTTTCCAATGATCATTTTCACACTTTGCACAAGCCTCCCATCTATAAAAAGAAACATCCCCATCAACCTTTGATCAGAGGCATCACCATCAAAAGGATTCAATTGCCTCTTCAAACAATGTGTGAAACTAGCCTCCATTGAATTCCCCTGCAACACCACCACCACTGCCAACACTTACACTTTATGCCTTCTTCCTTACGCTAAACACAAATGTTTTAACCAATTTTTGAGGGTCAATAAGGCTTAAATTCTTAACTCCACACACTTCAAACATTAATTTCCTTTGTACCTTATTTTCCCCTACTATCATCTGCATTGCTTCACCTGTCATTTCGGTCGACTACTATCTACCCATTCTCTCCCCTCATTTAAACAATGTCCTCGCCACCTTTTTTAAATTAATTTTTTAAATCTACATTTCTCAAATCTTCAATTCTCAATTCCCCGACCTTTCTAAAATTTGTATCCCACTTCGACAGGATGTCTTCCTCTGAATTACCAGCTCTCCTTATGTGGCTTACAATAAAATCTTCAAAAGAATTTAATTCTTCTCTTATTCTTTCTATTGTACTCTAAATGTGCCATGCCCCTATTTCCCCTTTCATTATGGCTTGTACTATGATAAGTGAGTCCCCTTCTAAATGTAATCTTGTGGCTCCCAATTTCTTAACCATTCTAACAATGAGCAATGATGTTGTAGCTTCTGCTATGTTATTTGTTCCCTCCCTCAACTTCTTTGCTCCAAAAGCAACTACATTCCCTTCCCAATCTTGAATGATGAATCCTACATCTGATGGTCCTAGATTCCCTTTTGATGCTCCATTAAAGTTCACTTTCCACCAACCCTCCCTTGGTTTTTCCCATGCAACCACCATGGCCACCTTATCAGTTGGTTTAACCCAACAAGGCCCCTCAACGAGCCTTTAATTAATATATTTTTAAATTAAGTTACAATTATATTTAATTTTTATTAAGTTAGAATTATACTTCAATTAATTAGAAATTACATTAAATTTGAATTGTACTTACAATTAATAAAAATTGTCACACCCCATTGTGTATTTACCTATTTACTATTACTGTGCTAGGGTAAAATATTGCATGTGTGAATGTACTTTGAATTCTGATTAAGAATATATGTGCTTGCACTTTGTTATCAATGAATTATGAATGAATGTTATTTCATTTAAGGTTATGTTATGGAATGCATATATGTGAAATGGATGGTTATTGAATTGGATATTCTAACTATGGAGAAATATTATGTGAAAGCATCTTTTGTTGAACAACTGACTACTATGGGAATGTGTTAGTTGGATGCAGGTTCATGTTCAATCTTCCAGGTGTGAAGGGAAGTATCACTTAGGAGAAGAACTTGGTCGAGTAACTAGTAACGTAACCTAACTGAGCTTACACACACACTCAAAATAGAATGGTTGAGTCAAGTTATTGTGTTGGGAAATGGTAAGTCATCCTTTAGTATGATGTGTTTGGATTAGTAAGGGTCTTGATTATTGTTGAATGCATTCTTGGATGATTTTTATGTGTTAGGAGCTTATGATTTCTTCCTTGTGTTACTATGCTTTATTGATGTGGTGAACACACAATGAATGTAAGTATATGTATGCATATGCATGTCGACAATGGACCATGCGCATGAACACGTGCATGAGAGTACATAGGTAGACATACCTATGCATGCTTATGAATGGGTTGCTTATGAGCATGGTGTTATCGAACAGACAACACGACATGTATGTGTATATGTATATATACATCGCAAGTATGTTTCCTATCAATCAGATAGTAATTATGTATGTGCTTGATTGTGCAATATATATACATATATATATACATACATATATATATATGTATATATATATATGTATATATATGTGTGTATATATATATATGTATATATATATATGTATATATATATATGTATATATATATATATGTATATATATATATGTATATATATATATATATATATATATGTATGTATATATATGGTATATATATATGTATGTATATGTATGTATATATATATATATATGTATATATATATATGTATGTATATATATATATATGTATGTATATATATATATGTATGTATATATATATATGTATATTTACATATACATATATATGTATATGTATATATATATGTATATTTACATATACATATATATGTATATGTATATATACATGCATACATATATATATACATACATACATATGTATATGTATATATATATATGTATATATATGTGTGTGTGTGTGTTTGTGTGTATATACATATGTCTACATGTGTTGATACATACATATGTGTGACAAATGAAAATTTCCATACGGATATATCAATATATGTATACGTACATATACTTGTGCATAGAGGAATATATATATATATATATATACAATCGATATGATTATTATATGAATGTTAACTTGATCACATTCATTTGTTTATCAAATGTTTGTGTGTGTGTGTATATAGCATTGAGGCTATTCATAGACTTATATATATATATACATGTACATGTATATATATATATATATGTACATGTACATGTATATATATATATGTACATGTACATGTATATATATATATGTACATGTATATATATAAATATATATTTATATATGTGTATGATTAATGAAGGTCAATTATTTATATGATTAATAGAGGCCAATTTGTATATATGTTATGCAAAGTATTAAAGGTCAATATGAAGTAATAAGCCTTGGTCGATACTACTTTAAATGCAACACTATTTTATAGTAGCATATTGTTTCTACCTTCTACACATTTATCCAAAAGATAAAGAGATGGAAATAATAAGTAACATGTTGGTGTGCAAATGGTTTAAACATGTGATAAAGGGAATTGACAGCAAGTAACGTGCTTGGTCAAAGCACAGGCTTGAGCACTATTATTATGGAGTCGACTCATCTTTTCTCTATCAATAGAATAAACTATGACCAAGTTGGCATAAGATATGCGGAGCTTGCAAATTGTGGACTATTTCAACATAATAAACCATGCCAAATGCGTAGGAAGTTGGTTGATACATGCCGCGAAAATATGAAATCTATTTCTATAGAAGTCTGTTTTGGTTGCAAGTCGATTCTTATCTTTTAGGCATGTGCATATTTGAATTGGTCTTGAGCTATTGTCAAACCATAGGGGTCAATCTGTAGAATGCCAAGCTGAGTTTTCACTTAGTTTTCTGCCACCTTTTTGTTGTGTGAGGTGAGTCATTCTACATGTGAAGTGTTGTCAATTGACATGCCTTATCTTTTGGCATCAACGTCTCATTTTTTTGTATAAATAGATGGGATAGCTTTCTCATTTGGGATGCACTTATTCTTCAAATCTATTTTGTTGCAAATGTTTTGAGAGCTATAATTTGTGAGAGCTAGAGTTATTTTGTGAGAGCTTAGAGTTACTTTGTGAGACAAATTGAGTTATCTTGTGAAAGAGGACATAGTGAAGTATCACTTTGAGTTGAAAAGGGAAAGATAGCAAGCTATGAATAGAAGGATGTGCATCAAGTCAGTCAATTGGGTTAAGTGTATAACAAGCATAAGGATCTAGTATTCTCTTATTTGTCTTTATTTATGAAAGAACAATATTTGATTGCTTGTTTGAACTGCTTGAGAATACTTGCATTAGGAAAACATAGCATTTGCTTTGGAAAGGAAAAAGAAGTTGTTTTATGCTTTTCTATGAAAGTGCTTGTAATTACTCCATAATAGGAGGCATTGTTTGTCATTAGTATAAGTATACTAAGTATGATTAAACAAGGATAGCTTATGGATTATTCATTGTTAAGTTATTTGATTATATTGGATAACTTCTAAGTTACACCTAGGATTCGATTATCCATTGAAGGGAGGGTAATTTCTATTTATGCTTTGTGGGTAGAAATACCATTGAGTTTTGGGAAAAGGGAATAGGATGTTTCTAGGGTTAAAGACTACCCATTGGAGGAAATACCTATGTATAGATTGTAATGGCCTAAAGTCAAATTGAGCTTGAGTAGTGTATGTGAGTCTAGGATGACTATCACTTGAAGTACTGAGTGAGAAAACTTTGGCCAAAGTAGTGTGTTTTCCTTTGGCTCCATTGTCAATTCACGGTGATCCATTTATGCATGCTAGTTCCAGATTGTAGGGTTTATAAGCTCTAGTCATGTAGGACACAGCACTAAGATCAGAATAGTTGTCATTACGAGGTTACTCCACCAATCTCTTCATCAAAGGGTAGGGCCATCTATCATATGATAGATGTGTGAGGGACCGCATATGAGTTTGTGGTTAGTGGAAAAGCACTTGAGTGATTCTTCTCATCCTTAGCAGGCGACAGAAGACCAAGGAGATTCTTGGACCATCTATATCTATTGCTTTGAAGCTCGGTTGAGCTATGTATGTACTTTGTACACATTCTTTGGAATATTTTATTATGTGGAATATTATATTGGAATAGAACCAATGTTGATTATTGTTATGACATCTATGTACATTTGTTCTTTATTAATGAAAGAAAAATTTGATGGCAATGGTTAAGTTACATAGTTTATTTACTTGAAGGTGAAAACTTAGGAAATTTTACTTCAGTGAGCGATTGGCATGTTACAAAAATACATCTATTTCATTTAAGTGAGATATAATATTTTAATTAAAATTAGAATAAAAAGTATATACGCAATTATTTAATTATTTAGTTTTAGGGTTATAATATATATATAACATAATTTTAAGTTATTTATTATTACTTTGCAATTTATGACCTACCTTTGAATCACAACCATAACTCATCTATTAACTGGATAGCAAACACTTTACAAAAACTTATAATAAGAGTAAAACAAGTGACGTGTGATCTATTTTCTTACCATGAACAGATTGTAGAACATGTTTTACATACAAGACTATGAGAGCATCAAATTTTTTGAGCTATTTTTATGTAGCCTTATTCAAACTACCTACAAGATGTGTTGAAATTATCAAAATCGATAGCCAAAGAACTAATACTTGACAAATCAATCAGTATATTTGTTAAGAAAACCTACATCTGTGGTGTCAAATGACTAATAATAGCCATCCACAAGATTTTTATTTTATTTTTCTTTTAAAATAAAGCATAATCAATTTGAAATATTTATAATCTTATTGATATGATAGTATCAATGTGTTAAGGGGATCTAATTTTTTCACCTATGGGGATATGGCCAACTACATTTACACCATTAAAACCAAATTGGAGTGCATAAATAGTGATCCTTCTCAGCTCTATCAGATATGTGTCAATTCAAACCATCACCTCGTAGTTGTGAATACAAAAGTGTGGATTCAGGTTGGAATTAGTTTTTCCCTATCCAGTAATATAATTGGAAATTCCTCCATGATCACGAGGTAATATATTGCATCATTGCAACTAAATTACTCGATATGTGAGACCGAGAACAAAAATTGAGGCAAAAATTTGGAATGTACAACGTTTGAGATTTCTTTTCTTTTTCTTGTAATACACATGAACCCAAAAAGGGGTTCACTCGAACCCCCCCTTCGCAAACCCCTTTGTGATGTCATAGCTTTTTGGCATGCTTTTTTAAATGAAAACAAAGGAAAATTTCAAAAAAATGGGGGTTCAAGTGAACTCCCCTTTGCTCAAAGAGATCAAGGGGGGTTCGCTCGAACCCCCCTTTTTTTCCCTTCTCCCTCTCCTTTAGAAATTTTCTACAAAACTTTGCCTTTCCGAGCTTGGGTTGAAGATGAAAATGGAATCAACTTCCCAAACCCAATTAAATGATGGTAATCCTCATAATGAGCTATCCATCAAATATAATTTTAATATATTTTGGTTTTATTATGTATTTTTTTTAGTTTAATTAAACATAGGTTTTTCACTGAAAATCAAGCTCTATGTTCTGCACATGTGGAAAATAGTAGATTATCAAAAAAAAAAATCTGAAAAATATGTTCATGCTAGGTATTGATGTCCTTGATCTAGCAAACAAAAAAAAATGAATTTTGATACATACAAAAAAAATCATATTGTATATAGTGTGCCTATGTCTAATTTGTAATTGGTTTGACTTCAAAACTTAATTAAGAAAAAAATATTTAATAAAACATTATGAAACCAAATGAATGTGCTAGATATTGTAGTTACAAAGATAAATTCGAAAAAAAAAAAAGAATTTTATCCTTCATAGAAAAAAATTTATGTTGTTTATAGTGAACATCACTCTTTAAAAATGGTGTTTACAGTTAAAAACTAGTTTTCGAAGGAGATGGAAAAAGAAATGCAATTTTATCCCAATTTTTAAAATATATATATATATATAATCTACAAACAAAATATCACAAATCACTAGTTTGCATCATCTTCAAATTCCTCATGCTTTAGCAGCTATAGGTGCCCGAAAGTGAAGATTTAGTTAAAAAAATTTAGTTCAATGTCCAATTTGGTCAAAAAGTGTAAACCAGTACTATGGGATCACCAAATAATTAGTTGCAGTTGATTATTGCACTGCCACAATTTGAATCCATGACTTATCTTCTACTACAAATTTTCCAAACTTGCCTACAAATGATTTATTTACTCAAATATTTTGGCCAATTTTGTTTTGACTAAAGTTGAAATTATAACTTAGTGGTTACTTTTTTTTTTTTTAAAGGGTAAAAAATTATTCAATCAAAGAAAGAGCCAGAAGACAAAAATCTAGTGGCAACAAAGCACAACCGGCCACAAGGAACCTGATGGAACCCCTGAATTTTCATGTTCCATCTCCAAGTCTTGTACTAACTTGGGTTGAAATTGTATCTGATGGCTTAGGGTTTTGTCTTTTGTCACTATTTAAGGGTTTTAGTTTACTTAAAGTCTTATTTGAAAAACCCTTTGAGTTTGTATCCTCACCAAGGTTTTAGTTCTTTGTTGACCCCTTGTTGTCGGTTCTCAGTCTTTTAAGTCAAATATTGTGCCATCGAACTCGTTAAGAAACCAACCCTCTAGTCTTGTTCTATCAGTTGCCATATGTTGGGCCATTACTTTAATTCTTCCTAAGTCGGGCTAAATATTTCCCACTAAATTTGTTTTGGGCCTTTAGTTTTCTATTACATGGGTGTGATCTCATCGACCTAGTCAGGTCACTCTTTTAAGATTAATTTTTTCAGCATGTGCACATATAAGGATCCCTAACTACCATTTTATTGATGCAAACATATCACCATCGTTCCCCACATGCCCGTTCCATTCCATCTCATGGGCGTAAGCCATGTGTCTTGTATGTTGGCAAGCCTGATGTCCTTGATAAAGTGTGTGGATGGTTTTAAGAAGAAATCAATGGTGGGTGTTGAATGATGTGGTCGCATCTGAACCGTTCCCTGTGTGCCTATTTGTTTTTCTTGCCCATTAAAATAATCACACAGGATGACGGGCAGTTGTCGCGTGTCTAGTCCAAACAATAGGCCTAGTGGTTTCAAGTGGTTAGCATTACAGAGCTTTCAAGTGAATAAATAGTGGATAGCGGGTGACGTGGAACAATCTTGAACACTCCCCACTGTCTTGTGTGGGTCTCACCTTTATTGCTAGACTCTCAATGGGGAAGCAGGCAATTGCCACATGGAGTGATCCAGAGGAGGTGGAAGTATTGGAGCAAGGGCGAATATTAATTAAATTTTTCAACACGGGGCATGGAGAATAATATGTTCGCTACAAATGTAGATATATTGCACATGTTTAAAGATCTTTTAATCTGGGTCGTGGATGTTGTAAGAAGGATAAAGCTGCGGGCAATAGTTTTAAATGAAGAAGTGTGTATGAAGAAGCCAAGAGATTTAATCTAGGCCTTTCCCCATCTCACCGTTGATGAAAGTTACACACGGGTTATGACTCACAAGGGCAAGGGAAAGAAGACACGTGGATCTTGGCTATAGAGACAAAGAAATGGTGGAGCTCGCATACCACTAGCAAGTGGTTCCATGTGGCTTTCTATCATTTGATGAGTATTGTGATTGTGTATAGTCAGATCTTTCAAATCAGGATGGTCAAATCTAGGTCATCCATCAGTTAACACACCCACGAGATCAATGGTTGGCATTCAAAACTTAGTTTGAGGGAAAGTGAGTCATTCAGGTTCACGCGAGCGAACCTTAATAGTTGAAAGGACATCGAGCTACTGAAGTAAGAAGTTGCATAATTATTAATACCTGTTTTGAAGGCATAATTCAACATTGTGAAGTTTACTCTACACACTCAAAGAGCTCATGTTGTAGTTTTTCAATATTTTCCAACGTTGAAACCAGAGTTGTCAACCTGCAAAGAGAACCAATAAGTGAATTATTGCCCTCCCATCAGAATTATTGATAAATTGATGTCAAACCCTTATAAAAGTTGTAAGTCTTCTTCAAATAAATTGGAAACCCTGCCTTGTAATACCTTGTGTTATGGCTCCTAAAGTAAAAGTGTCTTCGTCTAGAGGGGAAGCTTCTGCTCCCAAAAGACCTCTGAATAAATACCTAATTGACCAGTTACCACCCTCAACCAATGATAAACCTAAGGGTCAACTACTTCTCAGAGGTCCACAATTAGTAGAGGGTTTGATTGACAAGAACAATTCTATTAGGGATGCCAAATTGCCTTATACTAGATGGGAATTGTTCTATAGTTGGTTCAAGAATAGAAACATGGGTATTCCAGTAGGTAACCCTTGGAACTGCAACTTGGGAAAGTTGATTGTACCAAATGTCTATATGGATGTTGACTTGCTTAAGGCAGTGGCTGCCAATTATGACCCAATTACAAGAACTATAAGAACATATGATGGAATGGAAATGGTCAAGATTACTAAGGAGGAATTGACTCATGTATTTAGACTCACTAGATGGATTGATGAAATTCCTAAGATAAATGAAAACATTCTTAAGCAGGATTATGATAAAACTAAGATTGCATTCAAAGTCCACACCCTAACGAGATATCTAGCAGAAATTGCAAGCCGAAGGATTATAATAGGGACACATGATAAGGAGCCTTTCCCTGTTAGTTATTTTGTTCCTTCCAAAAAACCTTTTACTCTATTTTCCAAATAGTTGGTTATGATCCTATTACGGGAATGCCAATGGCATGGATGTATATGGTTTCTCATATCTAGCACCCCCAATATTGCACAGTGTATGATTACGTGGGGTTTCTTTCATAAAGAATGAATGAAGGTTTGATAGGGTTGAAGAAGGGTGAATTGGGAGTGAGATTTAGCTGGTATTCATTATTGATGCATATGTTTCTATTCAAGGGTGCACCTTACTTTGGGAATAACATGACTTTGGAGAGGAGAGAGGGTAACTTGGAGTTGCACCTGCAATGCTAGACTACTTTTTTAGACAAGGATGATAGGACATATGATTATGTGACATTTCAGAACTCGTTTGCTTCAGAACTAAGGAGAGTCTTAATTGTGAATATACCCAGAATTCCCATAGCCCTGCATGATTTCTTAAGACCCAAGGAAAGAAGGCCTGAGCTAGGAGTTGATCATAATTGGGGAGATGTTATCCCATATCCTGATTACACTGTCTTAAGAGTATATGGTTCCATGGTTGCACCTCACTTGCTTCCAAAGTTTGTGTCAGAGAGAATTGGTTTCCTTGAGGTGATGTGGCAATTGGGAAGTCTAGAAAATGAACACCTATTGAATCAAGGAAAAGGAACATTATTTCCTTTGTACACTTGCTTTTCTGATTTTGTGATGACCAAGGGAGGTTGGAATAAGATTCTTGATATACTCAAAACCTACTACATGCAGAGATCAATTGAGAGGATCAAATATGATCCTAAGGGTTTTATGGCTTGGTTGAAAGAAAGGACCAAGAGCTACAAATTTGTGCATATTTTCTAGTATTTGGAGGATGTGATAAGAAATGTGTTTGATCTCTTAGAGCAAGAAAAAAGAAGAGCAAGGTGGATTGCTTTCAATAAGATGCAAAGAAAGATAAAGAAAGAAGAACCTGAGTTCAAGGTTCTCCTAGAGACTGAAGATGTCATACAAAAGGTGGAACATGTATCCAAAAAATTTGACTCAATAGTGGGCCACCTTGAAACTAAAGGGGTGATAAGTAAAGATTAAGGGGAAAGCCCCCATTGTAGAAGAACAAAGTGGAGGAGAAATCCCTGCTATGGAAGAAAAATCTATATCTCAAGCCCCTGATGAACCAAGAATAAAGTTCTTTGTGAGGAGAAAGGGTAAGAAAAAGAAAATTGGTGTAGCTTATGATCCTTCTCAACAAGAGGAATATAAGCCTCCTTCTCCTATGCCACAGGTACCACCACCATCTCCTCCAAGGCCAGCAAAGCCTAAAATTGTGGACATTGATTCTCTACCACATAGTGAATTACCACCAAAAGAGCCACCATTGAAAAAGAAAAAGGTTGAAGTGACTGGTCTGGTGGACTATGCTAATGAAGGCTCTGATGACATTTGGGTATCAGAGCAGGAAATGCAAGGAGTTCCCACTACACCAGTAGTGAGGGCGACACAACAATTGGGTATGTGATTGAGTAAAGTTGATCTCACTGGGCTCAATGGCAAAGATGATATGTGGGTTGAAGCATGTGAAAAGTTCCTAGATGATGACTCATTTGTAAATTCTTAGGATTTTATGGAATTTTCATATAGAGCTAAAAGAGATGAATATGTCAACAGCTTGGCTATAGAAAGAAGCCTTCATCCAAAATTACTAAATGCCATCATCTAGAAAAAGGTTTTAAATGAAATGAGAGCTAAATTCCAAAAGATGATTGCAAAAGAGGGTCGAGAATTGGTAAGAAATAGTGGTATTTTGTTACTTCCATATTGGGATTTAGCTTCTGCCATAGCTTTCAATACAATAAAGAGATGTGATAGGCCTCTTTATGATACAAAGAAAAAAGTTGCAATTGCACTACAGGGGTCTCCTTTCAGTGAGCAATGAGATGCCTTGGCTATCTAGTCTCTAGCCCCAAGCACAACAAAGCCTGATATTGTTGAGCCTACACCTAACTACAGTGGAGGCCTAATAATAAAGAGAGTGGCAGAAACATCGACTTTGGAGGCAGCAAATATGTCAGTTCATGTTGCACAATTTACAAGGGCCACTATAGAATCTGTTGTAGACACCCAAATTTGACCACTTCCATATGGTCAAACTTGTCTCCTTATTCATCCATTTACTCATCTATTACATCCTCTTCGTCGATATTAATTAAATCACTCATTTAATTAGTATTTCATTCTCTGTATAAGGTTTCTAAAGTATTTAATTCAATAATTAAATACTTTTACCTTTTACTTCTTTCCTCTCTAAATTAAATAAATACATCACTTTATTTAATTTAGTCATGTGACCCCTTTGAATTTAAATTAATTTTTAATTCCTCTTTTTCTCTCTCATTGGCACATCCTCCATAACCCACTTCTAATCTGGACTAATTTAATTAATTTTGGATTAGGATGTGCACACATTAATCAAAAAATTAATGTCACACCCTCGCATCTTCCAATTTCTCCTTAATTTTTCATTAATCCTCTTAACCATGTGTTTGCACAACCTTAATCAAAGTCATTTGACATATTTAGCATGTCTTTTTAGTCAACCTTTTCATTTGCCTTTCTTAGAATTGACCCTCTTTCATATGTGAATTTAAAATTCACATTTATTCCTCCTAGAATCTCCTTTTCTCATGCATCTTCTAGAATCTTTTGACTTGTCACATCAAGTCACATGTGGACAAGTGCTTCCCTTTTTGGAACCTTGTCTTGTCCATGAGATTCTTCCAAGTATGTGAATTTTTAATTCACATTTATTTTCCCAACTACTTTCCCTTTTCCCATGGAGATTTCCTCAAAAGTCACTTGCATTCCCACTTGGAGACAAGAAGTTCCTTTTTGAGGAAATCTTCTCATCCCCCAAGGTACTTGCAAGGTACTTGTCCTTCTTCCACATCATGTATTCTCCTTTCACCTCACCTACACATCATCACATTCTTAGCCACTTCACATTCCACATGTCAAGATGTGAGGGCTTGTGAGTCCTCAACTCACCATAGCCCTTCATCTTGGCCTTCTTGGGTAAATCTCAACCATTGAATTCTCTAGAGAATTCAAATTTCTCTATAAATACCTCCTCTTTTCTCTCATTTAGGGAGTTCATGATTTTGCTACCAAACTCTTGTCAATTTGACATTTGAGCCATACTTAGCCAATTCTCACACTTTGTCTTCACCATAGCACTTGCATCCCATATTCATCTACTTTCAACCATATTTGCATCTCATTTCACATTTTTTGCCATCAAGAGGAGCATACACAACATCAAAGATCAAAGGGCCAACCAAAGGAGCAACTTAGCAAAGTATAATCGTTTCATCTACATTTGTTAAGTTAACATTTTTTCCCAATCTTGAGGTGTTAGGTGTTTTTTTTTGTGAATATTTATTGTTGTTGCACATTTTAGGATGAATATTTTCATCTGATCACATTTCTGGCATACCCGGTGGGACCCACAAATGGGTCTCTTGCTTTCACGTTCTCTATTTTTTCACTGTTTGCAAGTGTAGGTTGTAGAGGGGTGGACTCGCCCTAGAAAAGAGGCATGCCTTCCCTTCTAGGGGTGGACCTGACCTAGCAGAGGGGTGGACCCGCCCATCAAGGGAGGACCTGACCTTGACCAAGAGCGAACCTTCCCTTCACAGAGTCCAGAAATAGAAGATTTTTCAGTTTTTTCACAGAGGGGAAAACCTGCCCATCAAGGGTGGACCTAACCTTTTTTAGGGGTGAACCTGCCCTCCAGGAGTAGACCTAACCAAAACCAGGGGTGGACCCGCCCAAAACAGCTTTTTCCAGAAGGTGAAAACTAAATTTTAAGCACTATTTTTAGTTGTTTTGAGTATTTCTGACCCCCTAACATTTGTTGTTGGTGTATGTGCAAGGATTTGACTAGCATTTGGTGGAAAATAGAAAGCAAAGTACTAACAAGTTTCTTGCAGGGCTATCTGTTTTAAAACGGTTATTAGTTATTTGTTATCATTTTTCATTAATTTAGGCACATAGATTAACTAGGGGGTGTCAATATACTTTTTGTGTCATGCTGGTGGTAGGCTATTGACGTATCCAATCCCCTTGCACCATTTTGCAATCTTGGGTGATGAGAAATTGTAGCTTACCAAATCCTTTTGAGTCTCCCATTTTTTCTTTTTCTTAGGGGACCCGCTTAGGGATTTCATCACCCCAAGGGATGATCCCAACCATGTGTACCAGTGGGGTATATAAAGGGGGGAGAGCCAAAGTTGTACCACAATCCAGTCACGTCGTAATTGGCGAAGCATTGGGATGACGTGAAGAGTTGGTCCAAGCCTTTCGTATCTCGCTAAGGTTCCCGACTCGCATTTGTGATGGGCTCGTGTTCACAGTTTGGGCCTCACGTACCGGGTGTATATCGAGGACTCCCTAGCAACCTTGTTTATCCTAGAATAGAAGACTTTGTTAGCCATACCCATTCTACTAATCTTAGGATCGTGTTGATTGAATTGTTTTCTTTGTACAAAACCAATAATTTTTTGTTCAGTCGAGTCAGCCTTATCCTCTTATTGATGTTTGTTGTGTTTTGGGTCTTTTGCCTTAGTAATTTTTGTGAAAACCCAATTCAGACTTGTCCAAGGGCAGACCTAACTTTTTCCAAGGGTGGACCTGCCCTCTGTATCAGTCCATTTTTATCCTTTTTCAGTCAAATTTTGTCCAACTTTTAGTCAAACAAGTGTACCTGCCCTCCAGGGGCGGACCTGCCCCTTAAACAATCAGTTTTATCACTCGTTTCATCATTCTGGACACCCGTTTCATCGTTCTGAGTGCCTGTTTCATCATTTTGATCACTCGTTTCCCCATTCTAAACATTTGTGCACCCATTCCAAGAATCCATTCCTCATCCCGAACATTCATTCCCTCGATCCGAGTGTCCATTTCCTTGTTTCATGCGCCCATTTACCTAGTTTTAAACATATATTTTTTTCTGTTTTCACTACCAGGGGTGTACCCTCCCTTAGTAGAGATGTACCTACCCTTCCAGGGGTGGACCTTCCCTCTAAGGGAAGACCTGGCCTTTTCTAGGGGCGAAACCGCCCTTCAAATAGCTTTTTATGTCCTCCGTTCAGTCATTTCAGGTGTTGTTCCTTCATTCTGATTAACTGTTTTCTAATTCCGAGTGACCATTCACCCATTCCAGGCATTCGTTTCCCCATCCTCAAGTTCAATTTCCCCAATCAAACATCCATTTACTCGTTATGAGTCCTCATTCATCTGTTTCGAGCCCCCGTTCATATAACCGTTCTCCTCGTTCATCTAACTGTTCTCCCCGTTCACTCAACTGTTTTCCACGTTCTAGGTGTCATTCTTTTGTTCTGGATTTCCGCTTACCTACACCATTCTCCTATTCCACTAAACTTCATTTGAAGTAGTTATTTTAGTTGACTTAGGTGTCTGAGCTTAATCATCATCCTTTGAAACTAACTTAGGATTGCCATCCATCCTAAGTCGGTCATCCTCATCGGCCTTATCAATCCACTTCCATCTCAAGTTGGATCGGGCGTCGTCATCATCCATCCATCCTTTAATCGATCAATCAGCACCTTATCTTACCAAGGATAACTCTTAAACTTGGTTCTGAACCCCCGTCATCATCCTAATTCACCCTATCAATCGTTTATCAATCCAATCCAACCCTATCTCATCAATCATTTTTTCAATCAATCCAATCTAATCCAATTTAGCCAATCATTTTATCAATCATTCCAATCTAATTTCATCGATCGTTTATCAATCAATCCACTTTGATTGAATCAAAATCAAATCCTTTATCAATCATCCAATCCAACCCTATCGAGCCACATCCTTGTCAACTAATCCATCATCTAACTAGGTTAGTCTTCCAATCATCATCTTGATCATCCTCGCATCCTAGTCCACTTCGCCGTCTTGCATGCCCATTCATACCCAGTCACAGGCAAAGAAGATGGTCGAGCAACAAAATCTTAGATCCCAACCTAACACACCACAGGAAAATCCTCCCATCAACGGGGGATCATCACAATCCAACACCGAAGATCAGAACAACTCACCGCATGGTGAAGAGAGTATGGTCAACCAGCCCAAACTCACACTCGAGGAACATTTTAGTAACCCCACCAATGCGCAAATCATAGATCGCCTGCTTGAACAACATGGGGAAATAATCTTGGCCCACCTAATTGAAAAAGGTGTCAAACCTCCATCAATTGTCAACCTATCCAAATATGGAAATTCCACACCTAACATACCCCAAAGTTCACAAAACGCACCAGGTGATTCATACATCCCCAATGTTCCTCCAGTGGAGGGTTGGTATCAACCTGAATTCGGCAACACCGTCCTTTACCACATTAACAATCCCCCGCAGGCCTCAATCTCAATCATGGGGGATCCTCAAGTATCTGATCCCAATAACCCTTTCACCAATGGCATGCCGCAAAATGTTCCCCAGCATTTGCCATTAATGTTGACCCCACCACCCCTTTCGAATCAACTTCTATTAAACATTGGGGGAAACTCTTTCAATGCCTTGCCTCTACCTCCTGTAGCCACAAATCTACCATCACCTCCATTCACATCCCAACAACCCCCACAATCTAACATACCACCTCAATTACCTCTGCAAGGTACATCCCAACCAAATGTTCATGTTGGCACCCAACAACCTCCTTTGCAAAATGCCTCTACATCATCTCAGCCACCTCATCAGCAACAACCCCCAAATAATCTTTTGATTTCTTCACAACAACCACCGCACCAATCACAAGGAAATCCATCTCTACCTCTCATCCAAACCATATCCTTGTTGCTCGCATCTATTTTACGTCTGCAAGTTCAACCACAACACAATATCCCATCTCAACCCACGCAACTGCCAATATCACATCAGCAACCTCCCCAGCACTATTTTTATTATAACCAACAATAGTTCTAGAAACAACCACCCTATATGGCCTCCCAATAGTCATAGCAATATCCTCAATACCAGTAGACCAACCTGTAACACTCCATCCATGCTCCTCAACATTATGTCGCATATTCTTATCAAACAAACCCATATTGTACCTCACAAAAGCAGCCCCTATACCAACAAACATCCTCAGCATACCAGCAAGGGACATCATCATCTCACTATCAAAATCCATATATCAACCTTCAAACAATATCTCAATAGGACCCTTCGTCATCCTACCACCCATATCCATCCAACCCATTTGCCTCAACTCCTACGCCACCGGTCAATGCAGATTTGTTAAAAATCCAAGTTGCTTTGAAAGATTTCCAAGTCATGACTGGTAAGCAATCCTTCAAATTTGAAGATATATGTCCCTATCTATTTGACCCTTCCATCTCATTGATTCCCTTCCCAAAACACTTCGAGATACCAAAGTTCAACAGATAAAAGGGAAACAAGGATCCTAGAGCCCACCTACAAGATTTTTACTCCCAGTGTCAGGAGGTTATGCATAACGAAAACTACCTTTTGTGTCTCTTCCCGCGGAGCCTAACAGGGTATGCCCTAGATTGGTTCATGGGTCTAGAGTGGGGATCAATCAAATCCTTCACAGATCTTTCAAAGAAATTTGTTTCCTGCTTCTCCTTTAATCTAGAGAAGGATACTGATACCTTGGATCTCCTCAAGGAGAAGCAACGTGAAGGTGAAACCTTTGCTAGCTACCTCCAAAGGTGGTGTGCGTTGGTAAGTCGAATGAAAACCCCTCTCAAAGAGAAATACATGGTCACTCTCTTTGTGGAGAAATCACATCCCAACATGGCCCATAACTTCAAGTTGCATTGTGTCACCACATTCACCAAGATAGTGGAGAAAGGACCCATTCTTGAATGGGCTTTTATTGCTAAAGGGCATGCCAAGATACACAATCATGACAAAGAACAGTCATCTAAAGATAAATCACGCTACTGGAACATGAACAAGAATGTTGTGAATGATGGTTTCACTGACACTAAGCATGTTCAAGTAGCTAGTTCCTCTCAGAGGCAACAATATGCTCCTAACCAACCATCTGCCCAAAACATCGTATTAGTATTATAGGGGGAACCTCACCCCCCTCAACAATTAAACCAAAACAGTCAAGGGAACAACAAATTATAGTTCACTCAATTAGGAGAACTCCTCAGTGTCGTGTTCAACAAGCTCCTACAATCCAATTATCCAATCACATATCCTATAACCAAGCCACCCAATGAATCTAAGCCTAAGCTAGCTTGGTTTAAAGAAAACGAATACTGTGAGTTTCACAAGATTAAAGGGCATACCCTAAACAAGTTTCAGAGTCTAAAAACATATATCCAAGATCTTATAGATCGAGGAGATATTCATGTGGATGCCAATCAGGCTTCATTGTCTAATGCTCAACTAAAAATTTACCAAAATGCCTTCCCTAACCATAATCAAGGTGTAAGCACATCCAATAACAATCCCCAAAACAATAGTACAAATAACATAAATTATAAGAATGTGCCCCTCAATTACGATGGAATTGTCCATTGCATTGAGCAGGTGGACCCCCGTGTCTCCATGATACATGTCAAAGCTAAAGATCCCCAATGTGTTGTTGCCACCCGAAGAACCCACATTACTATTCCTACAGCCCTTGCATCTGCCCAGCAAAATCTTGTGAATTCTCAGTATAACATTCTTGATCACTTTGGAAAGACTCCTACTCACATCTCAATTTTGGATCTACTTAAATCATCTCCTGTGCATCAAGAGATCCTGAACCGAGCTCTACAAGAAAACCAAGTGCCTAACAACATTGATCCCACGCAATTTCAAGCTTTAGTGGGACATCTAGCCCTATCTTGTCAATTACACTTTAGCCAAAATCACATGCCTATCATTGATTCCAACCATAACCATCCCCTACACATTGAAGTCCTAGTTGCCCATCATAAAGTAAAAAAGGGTTCTAGTAGGTAATTGCTCTGCCCTTAATCTATGTACTCTAAGCTTCATAAAGCAGATAGGATATACTCAAGCAGACCTAAGTAATCAAATCCTTACAATCAAGGCTTATGATAATGCGGAAAGAGATTCTAAAGGAATTGTCAGTCTTCCCATCCAGGTTGGACCCATGATTCAGTACACTACATGTCATGTCCTTGATCTGGACTTACCTTACAACCTACTCAGCTTTCCATGGCTCCACGCCATGCAAGTTGTCCATTCCACATATCATCAATGCCTAAAACTCCTAGTTAATGGACAAGAGGTCACCATTTATGCTAACCCGCAGCCATTTGAGTATTGTCGTGCTTTGGAATCTCCATTTCCCCATTTTCATTATTGTCCTAGAGTTGAAATGGGGGCACCTCAGTCATCATTCTCCAATCCATCATCTGCCACATTAGCCACTCCATCTTCCACCACCGATCCCACCATCACTAAAGTCCAGATCATCGACAAGGGTTGTGGTGAGTATGAAATGTCTACAGCTCTAAATGTGACAACCATGCCACCATCACCACACACATACGGTCAACCTTCACAGTCTGTACCAAAGGAAGAAGACAAGACCATTACCTTTAGTGCCAAAAGCATCCCTACTAGCACTTTCTAGTCCCTTGGTTTAAGAACAGATACACCAGAAGATGACATCAGCCAGTGGATATATCATGAAGAGCCCCAACCAGATCCTCCCCTTAAGGAATATTTTCAAGAAGTATACTCCTGGTCTGCTAATTTTGCAGAAAAGCATAACTATCAAGGTGGGGGTCTGGGTAAAGAAGAAAGGGCGGCTGCAACCTGTTGGTGTACCAAAGCATCCGCGGAATTTGGGCCTAGGATATGACAAAAAGCATAAAGGCCTTGCAACATCATCCAATGCTTCCAATAGTGTTAGTATGGACGATGGTCTCTTAGAAGACATACCTAAGGAAGAGTCCATCATACATGTGTACGATGACGTGGATCACGCAGACCTTTCATCCATGTTTGATTGCCTATCCATCTTTACCATTAGCCTTTCCCTACATCATCTCAAACTTATTGATTGGGACCTACATGATATCGCACCTGACAACATCTCTCTAGATGCATATGTCAATCTTATGGGATTGGGGGAAGATGAACGCTCCAATCGTAAAAGTAAAAACAAGAAAAATTAGAAACGGTCCTCTAGTGAAAACCTCCCCGAGGCGCTTCCTGGCTTGGAAAAAATAAAAATAAAAGACGCATCCGACAGTGAAAACCTCAATAAGGCATTGGAGGATGGAGACATTCATCTTCCCCTTGTGGTAATTCAATCATATACATGATCATCTATCCTGATCGAAGAAACTCAAGAAGTCAATTTGGGTACTACAGAAACCCCAAAGATCACCTACGTAGCCAAATCATTATCAGAACAAGACTATTCCATCATTGTCCAGCTACTCAAAGACAAAATCATCAACTTTGCTTGGTCATACTCAGACATGCCAGGTTTGGACCCCACTTTAGTAGTTCACCATCTGGATATTCGCCCGGACGCCAAGCCTATCAAGTAGAAACTCAGAAAAATGCATCCGCAAGTAGCACTGTTAGTCAAGAAAAAATTGGAGAAATTACCAGATGTTGGCTTTATCAGACCCATTATTCTGACTGGATCTCCAACATAGTGCTTGTCACTAAACCTAACGAAGACATTAGGATTTGCATAGCTTCTGGGATCTCAACAAAGCCTGTCCAAAAGATGACTTCCCATTGCCCAATATCAACATGTGAGTCGACCTCACTGTAGGACACGAGATGTCCCTCATGGACGGATTCTCTGGCTACAATCATATTCGAATTGCACCCGAAGACCAGCATAAGACCACTTTTACAACACCTTGGGGTACCTTTTGCTACAATGTTATGCCCTTTGGTCTTAAGAATGCGGGGGCAACATATCAGCAAGAAATGACTGTTATCTTCCATGACTTCATCCAAATTATCATGGACTATTATGTTGATGAATTGTTGGGAAAGTCCAAAACCAGAGCAGAGCATCCTGCCATTCTGAAAAAGATCTTTGAGCGTTTGGAACAGTACAAGCTAAGACTGAATCCAAAAAAGTGTGTGTTTGGTGTCACGTCCGAGAAATTATTGGGCTTCATAGTCTCCTGAAGAGGCATCGAGGTTGATCCTACCAAAGTAAAAGCTATCATGGATATGCCTCCACCTCGAAACCTAAAATAGTTAAGAAGCCTTCAGGGAAAGCTACAATCTATCCATCGATTTATAACCCAACTTGCAGATAAGTGTTATTCATTCACCCACCTTCTGAAGAAAGACACCACCTTCAAATGGAAGCAATAGTGTCAGTTGGGTTTTGATAATATCAAAGAATACTTGGCCCATCTGCCAATCTTGATGCCACCTATTCCAAAAAAACCCCTCCTGTTATATATCTCTGCCACTTCAGTCACACTAGGGGCATTATTGGCACAGCATGATGAGTCTAAAAAAGAATAAGCAATCTATTACATTAGTCATACACTGATTGGTTATGAATTGAATTATTCACCCATGGAGAAAGCCTGCCTCACAGTGGTTTTCAGTACATAGAAATTCAGACATTATATGCTCAGCCATCTTGCCAAACTAATAGGAAAAATTGATCCACTAAAATATTTGTTATCCAGAACCACCTTAACTAGTCGGATGGCTAAGTGGTTCATGCTCTTGAGTGAATTTGACATAGAATATGTGGATTGAAAAGCCATCAAAGGACAAGTTATAGCCGATCAGTTGACCGATGCACCCTTAGTAGATGCTTATCCTTTGGTCACCAAATTTCCAGATGAAGAAGTCTTTGCAGTTGTAGAAGCACCCACTTGGATATTGTACTTCAACGGATCTTACACTCATGATGGATTGGAGGTAGGAATTATGTTTGTTACCCCTCAAGGTGATTACATCTTGAAGTCATTCAGATTGGAATTCTCGTGCACCAACAATATAGCTGAGTATGAAGCCCTCCTCATAGGCCTCATAATTGCCAAAAAGTGGCACATAACTCGCCTAAAAGTCTTCGGTGATTCCTTGTTGGTCATTAAGCAAGTTAATGATGAGTTCCTGACAAAGGATGATAAGTTACTACCCTACAAACTTATGGTGGATGACTTCAAGAAGTATTTCACCTCCATACAATCTGATCAGATTCCCAGGATACAGAACAAAGTAGTTGATGCCATGGCTACTATTGGCTCCTTGATTGACATGCCCAAGGATCGAACAGAATGCGAGTTCCTTGTTGAACAACTCCTAATCCCAGCATATGACATTCCTGAGACCAGAATGGTGTGTGACATCATGGGTCCCACTTCCCCTTGGTACTAAGACATCTATGCTTTCCTGCATGATAACATTCTACCCTCGGACCTCACACGAAACCAGCGCAAATCCTTTATCCAACGTTCATCCTGATATGTCATCATTGGTGATATGCTTTATCATCGTGGGTATGATGGAACCCTCCTCAAGTGTCTATACAAGACTAAAGCCCATATTGCACTAACAAAAGTACATAGCGGTGTTTGTGGGGCCCATTCAAATGGTATGGCCTTGGCTAAAAGGATTCTTTGAGTTGGATATTATTGGCCCACACTAGAACATGACGCCTGTGAGTTTGTAAAGAAATTACTTCCATGTCAGCAACATGCAGATCTGATTCACTCTATAGCACATGATCTTCAGCCTCTTCTCACACCATGGCCCTTCTCTCAGTGGGGTTTTGACTTGATCGGCAAGATATACGCACCATCCTCTAATGGCCACACCTTCATTATTACCACCACTGATTACTTCACCAAGTGGGTGGAAGCAATGCCACTCACACAAATCATTGGTAATCAGATTTCAAAGTTCATCCTCTACCATATTATATGTAGATATGGTATCCCATCCACCATCCTCTTAGATAATGGAAAGCCTTTCAAAAACCAGGCCATGAAACACCTTTGTGACACCTTTCATATTCAACATCATTGGTCAACACCTTATTACCCCCAAGGTAATGGTCAGGCAGAAGCTACTAACAAGACTCTGATCTGAATCCTCAAAAAGGTCGTCAATAACACTGGTCAAGATTGGCATCTCCACATTCATCCCACCCTATGGGCGTCTCGCACTTACATCCATACCCCTATTGGCGCCATGCCATATTCCCTCATATATGGTGTCAAGGCCATCTTGCCGATCAAATTCAAGATCCCATCACTAAGAATTTCTTTGAAGAACCTTATCAGTGAGGAAGATGCTCATGTTGCATAGCTTGCCCAGCTGGAATTACTTGATGAAAGACAGATCAAAGCCTATGATCACCTTTAGGCTTATCAAAACCATCTCAAATGCAGCTACAACAAGAAGGTTCACCCTCGTCGATTCAATGTTGGTGACCTTGTCCTTAAAGAAAGCCAGCGCACCCAACAGGATCGAGATAAAAAAGGAAAGTTTGAAGCAAACTGGTTGGGTCCCTATATCATCACCGCAAAGTATGGATCTAGGGCATACATACTTGCCATCCTTGAAGAGAGCCCCTAGACGAGCCTATTAACATCATGTATCTGAAAAGGTTTTATACCTAAGTCTGCTCGGTAACCCTATCTATATAAGATCAAAAAAAAAAAAAATTAGAAAAAATTCAAAAATAGTAAAGAGAAATAAATTCGTCCTATTGTGAAAACCACCCTTGGTGGCGCCTTGGATAAGTACGGGTGGTGAAAATTTGGTAATAGGTGTCATTCATAGAGGGCTTAATCATTATCTACCTTGCGTCCTAATTACTTTATGACTTCATCCATCCTATCCTAACATCCTCTCCCATCCCATCCTAGGCCACTTGGTATATATTTTGATTGAGCATTCGATGATCCACCTTGGCTATCCATCATGCTGAGCTTTTTATCCCAATTTGAGCTCGTGTCATTTGTCCATTTGTCAATCAGTTTGTGTCATCATCTAGGATCATCCATCATGTCGGTCTCCATCTAGGCCTCATCCTGTCACGTCGATCTTTTCGTCCTCTTTTGAACTGTGTTGCCCCTATGCTTTCACGTAGGCAAGGTTGATCAATTGATCTGGCCCCAAGGCATTTTGACCATCCTATGATGGTCATCCATCATCTATCTTCATCATCCCATTTTCGCTTTTATCCATGGTTGGTTGTCATTTATCTTTTCTGAACTACGTTGCCCCTGCGCTTTCACGTAGGCAAGGTTGATCTTTTGATCCACCCCTGGGGCTTTTCCTTTCCTTTTTTTTTACTCAGCTTTGTTTTGTCATCAACTCTTTGGTCTCCATTAGTCCTCTTTCCTCTTTTATCCATGGTATTTTCTTGAACTACGAGGGCTCTGCACTTTCACGTAGGCAAGGCTAATCTTTGATCAGCCCCCGAGCCCCTAGGTCTTTAGGGTGTGTTAGTCTTGTGTCAATCTATTATTCTGTCTCTCGTGTCATGTTGTTAAGAGTGCCCTTATCTAGCTAGTTCTTCACAAATAGGATCATCTAGTGTCAAAAGATCTGGTTAATGACAAAAATCCTGCGTCACCTGGGTCATCTTAGTTTAGTATCCATCATCGGTCTCAACAAGATGCATCCTTCCTAACAGACCTCATCAACCCCATCCACCCTTGTGATCCTATGGTAAAGGACATTTGAATTTTATTATGATCTTTTAATGCTTTTGTCATTTGCTTATTGTTTGAGTTTCCTATTACAACTAGTCAAGGTCGCCATAATCTACCATATTATGGTTCATTTTGATGGGTTAATATAGGGGCAATCTTTTGGTGGTTTATTGTTGTTGTTTGTTGGGTCGTTCCCACATAGTACCCACCAAGGTCTCCAAGATCATGTGTTACATTGGGGCCATCCCTTTGTGCTTGTGGCCATCCCAATACCTGGCCCGACAAGGTCTTTGTGACCTTGGGGTGTTGGGATAACCTTCTTTGCGATGTTTGTTTTATGCATTGGATGCTAACTTGCCTTGGTTTCATATACACTGGTAGCTGGTGTCTTATGCTATAGCAAAAATCAATGCTCCAAAGATGGAAAATTTCATTCATGATTGCATTTCATTTCATTACATGAATCCCTCATTCATTCTTAACCCATGACTTAGGATTTCGGTTGTGCAAGATTCGATTCTTTCCCTTTGTTTTATTCTCAAGATATTAATGGTTCTTGATAGGTGCAGTATCATACCCACACCACACCTATCATCTACCCACATTCCCATGCAAGTCCTTATTGACACTTATGTTTGGATTGCATGAGTCCATTTTCCATTCATATTGCATGTGGCATCATAGGTCCATTATATTTTATTCCACATGCACACTAACTTAGGCATCTTAGGTTCATTTTAATCCATACATTTTTATATTAACATTTACACAACACATGTATTGCCACCTGCAAAATACATTGTTAGGTCCATAATAATTACATATCATATCAAACATTCATCCCATCCTGTGTCATAAACATTAATACATCATATACACAACGACATCAACATAGATAAATTGTCATCAACATCATGCATAATCACATCATCCATATAATCATAAATCATCATCAACATCATGCATAATTAAATCATCCACATAAACATAAATCATCATACAAATGTACATACATTGCATGATCCATAATAAGCACATAAAAATATAACCATAGGCATTACATAAATCATCCATCACATAAACATAACACAGAGTATTAATGAGGACTATCGCATATCATAATCAAAATAATATAATGTCCATCTCATCATAATGTCTAAAACATAATCAAATATATATCCATCATCTATATCATCAAATAAGGTACAAATCCAAGGATGTAGATCACATCTGATCTCTGATGATATGTACTAAATCTCCATCCTGCACCTTTTAAAAAACTTGTATCCTATCACTTGCTCTCTGCCCGCTCTACTGTGAGCTGCTCACATCTAATCTCTGCGAAGAATCGAGCACTAGCCCTCTGCGTGTGGGAGTCCCTTGATAATCATGACTAGGAGTCCCCCGATAACCATCATAACAAGGAGGAGTCAACTGAAAGTCACTATACCCTCTGGTACATGTCCCTAATGACTAGGATGGTGCTAGCATCTAAGGTACCTGCCTGACATAGCGCGTTGTGCGCTACAATGGATCTAGAACTGTCTGCTCATAAGCACACCTATAGTAGGTTTCCTCCTACATATAATCATCTCTCTGCCCAGCTTGATATCTAGTAGAATTTCTCTCATGCTTGTATCTATATCGATCTGCACTAATGGCTCTCCGCTCTTGCCCCCATGCCTCCTATGTTGACCTCAGCTATTGTACCTGCTCTATGACCCTGTCCCTCTCAACCTATGCAGCCTGCAACTATGCTTGCAATCCCTATATGTCTGCTCCTAGCTCCCCACCCTCAACCTATACTGTATGCACCTGAGCCACTATTGCATCCCTCTCTCCCTGCAGCGTCTGCATCCACACCTCTGCGGTATCTCTCTCCCTCTGTGCGGCCTGTGCCCAAGCCACCATTACATCCCTATCCCTCTGCAGTGCCTATAATCTCAACTCTGCTGCATCTCGCTCTCTCTGAAGAGTCGATACCTGTGACACTACCTCATCTCTCTTTCTGAAGAGACTATACATGTGTCTCTGCCACTGCCCTCTCACTCTGCAGCACCTAAACTTGTGCCAAAGCTACATCCCTCTCTGCCTCCAGATCCTATGCCTGTGCCTGCGCTACATCTCTCTCTACCTGCATCATGCGTACTTGACCCCTCATCCTATCCTCTCTCGCCTACATAAACCCCATATCTCTGACTATCTGCTCTAAAAACACTCTGTCCCGGAGCTCATCTCGCTCCCACCGCAGATCCGCTCTCTTTCTCCATAGCCGCTCTACTTACCTCCGTAAATCCTCCACACCTCCCACTGCCTTCATCCCAATCTTTGCAGGCCTCTGCCCTGTCCCTACTCCAACATCTACCTGTCCTCTAGCATGTCGTAAAACCTCCTCTACCACTAGACAGTCCCTCTCCCATCTCACTGCCTCTCCATTCTCATGCTCCCTAGCAACCTCTTCCCACAGCCTATCTATCTCTGCATGTAGATCGATCACCTCATCTTGTGCCTCATCTCTCTCTCTCTGAAGACTCCTCTCCACCTGTATCACTACCGTGGCTAGATCTAAGTAACCCCTCTCACTCCTGGCAAGTTGTGTTTGTAGCTCACTCACCTCTATCTCTAATCTGCTTCGCTCTGCCTCTAACTGCTGCTGCCACTGCTCGCTGAGCCGTAATCTCTTTAGGGCCCCTCTCAGTAACACTGTTGGATCCTCTCCTGTAGGTGGTGCCATAGACAGTGGAGGGATATCATGTATCTCCATGTCAACATCCATCGCCTCTGGCTCATACCCCTCATCCTCCCCATCTACCTCTGCCTCATCCACATCAATCACCACCGGGGCTCTCCTCCTCCTCCTCCTCCTTGTCATCCTCTCCTGCTCTCCACTAGCCTCGGCCTCCTTCTATCTCTACCTCTACTAGCCTCCTATGGCTGTGCAAACCTCTGGTCTCCTCTCCCTCTATTCCTCATATCCCCTATCCTATTGATCCATGGCCCTGGCCTCTTCCCTCCCCCCTCTGCTCCATCCCCTCAGACTCTTCGCCGTTGTCTCCTCCTCCTACCCACCCTCACCGGCTCCTTTGCTGCTCTAACCGCCCCCTATCCTCCTCTTTGTTTCCCTCATGGCCACTGTCTCCCCCTCTTAGCTGCCAGCTCTCTCTCATCCTTTGACCCAAAACCTAATGCCTCCTCAATAGGCACCACTGGAGTAATCTGTTGAGGCGGATGTCGATGAAACCACTAGCCATACCGATTTTTCGTCCCTACATCTCTCAACCCATCTCTCCTGCCTGGGTATGGCACTAATCGAAGTGTCTCCCACTCTACCCTTGCCGACTCAGGATCAATCTCATCCCCCCATGGCCACTCTCGCGTAAGCTGCTAGAACATCTCTTGACCCTGCAGGATATCCTGCCTCACCCCAAACTGCCTCGTCACCCAGTCTGGCTAGTGTAACTCAACTATGCGGGGATCCTTCCCGAATAATATAGCATCAGGTGCAGAAATAATCCATGTGCCTAACCTCATCCTCCCCCCACTCCCTGAACCACTACAGCATGTATGGTCGCCACACTATCGTCTCTATTGGCAACGCATCAAATAGCCTCCTCCATGCATCCATGTCTTTGAATCCCTCATAGAGAAGTATCACTCCAGCCTTTGTCCCCCACACCTAGGCTACAAGTGCTCTATCATCCTCCACTCCTCCTCTCACCACTACCAGCCTGGCAATCTTGATATGCTCATAGGCCCATACCTATAGCAGTGTAACGTGTGTCAAGCTCAGTACCTCCTGATAGCATATCACATGCATATCCCTGTACAGTTGTGCCAACAGACAGGTCCCCCATGCAAACTCCCCCTCGACAATGTACCAAATCACCTCCAAAAACCTGAGATGTAGGATCCAACCGCTCCTGTCTAGAATCAAGATCCCACTAATCAATCCTGCTAGATATAGGGACAATGTTGGCACCCTATAGGAGAGACATCTATCCACATCTAGTTGTTGTCGTTGAATTGGTAACTCATCTCCGCCAAACACGACCTGCACAGACTCGTCCAATGCCTCCCCCTCTACTTGACACTCGTTGACCAGGAGGCGCACTATAGGGAGCCTTAGAATCCTCCAAACATCCTCTAAGGTCACCGTCATCTCCCCTATCGACAAATGAAATGTCGACATAGCTGAATCCCAACGCTTTATCAACGCTGTCAAGATGGCCCTGTGGGACTTAATAGTCGGGTAGGATAACATGTGTAAAAGTCCTACTTGTGTTAGTGCCTCGTGATTCATGCCATTCATGGCCGCTATGCAAATATTCAACACCTCAAACTGCCACTCACACGTCTACAGTCTATCAAAGTCCTGCATCCATGTCCCACCAACTGTGTCAGTCATTCCTTCCTTGTTTATCTTTCTTCTTCCCCTTTTTTTCCTTTTCCTTGGTCCCAGGTCCCCTTTCCTATCTTTTCTTTTTCCCCTTTCTTTTCCTTCTTCCTCGCCTTGTTGGTCCTGCCCAACTTGGGGCGGACCCACCCCGTCCACGGGCGGACCCTCCCTAATTCGTGGGTGGACCCATCCGGGCACGGGTGGACCCGCCCCCATGCATAGGCAAACTCGTCTGGGCCCCAAGGCTAGCCCACCCCACGCATGGGCAAGCGGACCTACCCTCGTGCATGGGCAGACCCGCTGTCGTGCATGGGAAAACCCACCCCTGTGCGAGGGCAGATCTGTCCGGGCACGAGCGGACCCGTTGTTCGAAGGCCGGGTACGCCCCTCTGCGAGGGGCCCGACCAATTTACCCCCCCTTTTTCTTTTTTACCCTTGGGCGAAATCGCCCTCTTCTAGGGCATGTCTGCCCCTCCCACCTACCCATTTAACCTAATAGGAAATTATACCCACCCCTTCGATGACATCTAATTTTTGCCAACTACCCATTTTTCTAACCTACCCCCACTCAAACCCATATTTTCAAATTTTACTAAACTCTAACAAAATGATAAAAATCACAAAGTTGGGTTTGGGGCTAACCTGGCATGGAATGGTGCACTCACTGTAGAACCGTCGTACCTCATTTTCCGATGGATAATATCGATGTCGCAGTCTTCTGGCATCGTGCCCTCTAGTCCTCTCCCTCTCTTCTCCTCCCTCTCTTCCTCAACTGACAGTTGTTCAAATGAGGAAAGGTAATTCCTAAAATTACCTTATATAACTTTCCCTCATTTTTACCTTTTTAAATGAAGGGTATTTTTTACCCTTTATTTAAAAAATTATTCCTTCAGTTAATTCCTTTCATCCTCTATCTTCTCAAGGCCGCTATTTGCAAACCATGCATCCGTTTGCCTCCATTAAAACGCCAATCTTCTCGGTTTTTCGTGCTCTTTCCAATGACATATACCACTTGGTACTTTTGAGAAGTCATATGGGACCCCTTTTCCTCCCTCATCTGCCTTCTTGAGGGGGCATACCCTACCATTCTTCCCCATTCCTCTATCATGGGACTTCTCTTGTGAGACTGGGGCATCCCCTTTCACTTCCCTCCATTTGAGCAGCTCACTGTGCAACTTCTCCCATGCTGGGGCATCTTTTTTCTAATCGCTTCCTCTATAGAGTCATCTGCATTTTATTTTCTTCGAAATGCTATTATCCTAACAACATTTTGAAGAGGGGAAAAATGTAAACACCCAAATTTGACCACTTCCATATGGTCAAACTTGTCTCCTTATTCATCCCTCTACTCATATATTTCATCCTCTTCGTCGATATTAATTAAATCACTCATTTAATTAGTATTTCATTCTCTGTATAAGGTTCCTAAAGTATTTAATTCAATAATTAAATACTTTTACCTTTTACTTATTTCCTCTCTAAATTAAATAAATACATCGCTTTATTTAATTTAGTCATGTGACCCCTTTGAATTTAAATCAATTTTTAATTCTTATTTTTCTCTCTCATTGTCACATCCTTCATAACCCACTTCTAATCTAGATTAATTTAATTAATTTTGGATTAAGATGTGCACACGTTAATCAAAAAATTAATGTCACATCCTCACATCTTCCAATTTCTCCTTAATCTTTCATTAATCCTCCTAACCATGTGTTTGCACAACCTTAATCAAAATCATTTGACATATTTAGCATGTCTTTTTAGTCAACCTTTTCATTTGTCTTTCTTAGCATTGACCCTCTTTCCCATGTGAATTTAAAATTCATATTTATTCATCTGAGAATCTCCTTTTTTCATGCATCTTTTAGAATCTTTTGACTTGTCACATCAAGTCACATGTAGACAAGTGCTTCCCTTTTTGGAACCTTGTCTTGTCCATGAGATTCTTCCAAGTATGTGAATTTTTAATTCACATTTATTTTCCCAACTACTTTCCCTTTTCCCATGGATATTTTTGAGGAATTCTAAAATTCCTCAAAAATCACTTTCATTCCCACTTGGAGACAAGGAGTTCCTTTTTGAGGAAATCTTCTCATCCCTCAAGTTACTTGCAAGATACTTGTCCTTCCTCCACATCATGTACTCTCCTTCCACCTCACCTACATATCATCACATCCTTAGTCACTTCACATTCCACATGTCGAGATGTGAGAGCTTGTGAGTTCTCAACTCACCATAGCCCTTCATCTTGGACTTGTTGGATAAATCTCAACCATTGGATTCTCTAGAGAATTCAAATTCCTCTATAAATACCCCCTCTTTTCTCTCATTTAGGGAGTTCATGATTTTGCTACCAAACTCTTGCCAATTTGACATTTGAGCCATACTTAGCCAATTCTCGCACTTTGTCTTCACCATAGCACTTGCATCTCATATTCATCTACTTTCAACCATCTTTGCATCCCATCTCACATCTTTTTCCATCAAGAAGAGCATACACAACATCAAAGATTAAAGGGCCAACCAAAGCAGCACCTTAGCAAGGTATAATTATTCCATCTACGTTTGTTAAGTTAACGTTTTTTCCCAATCTTGAGGTGTTAGGTGTTTGTTTTTTTTTTTTTCATATTTGTTGTTGCTGCATGTTTTAGGACAAATATTTTCACCTGATCACATCTGTAACTGCCGAAAAGGATAAGCTCAGGACGGAGTACAATAATTTTCTAATTAAATATGGAAGGCTTGAGCAACATAATATATAGTTACAGACAAAGGTAGCACTATTGGAAGATAAGTTACAGAGTTTGCAATGTAAAAATCCTATGCAAAATGATGTTGACTCCCCCACAACTTCACAAGAAGTTGTACCCCCAGAGTTTACTACTGAAGTAAGTTCTTCATGGGAAATTATGCTATACAACATGGGAAGTGTGCCCATTTCAATAGTAGAACCCAATACATTGGAAGGGCCACAAGTTGAAGAAGATATCAATAGTGAAGATTTTCTTAGGAAACTAAATGAATATAAAGAGAAATGTGGTAATCATGATGAGGATATTTTCAAGAGCAACATGAAGATTGTCACTATAGTATTGGAACATTTGAACAGAAGAGTGAATAACAGATTGAATAGCATTCACTATAGTTATTCATCCATGGTGGCTGCTATCACAAATTTTGATAATGACAGGGAAAGAGCTATTCCACTCATGGAAATTTGGATCCCTAGGATGAAGGAATTGATATTGATGTCAATTGGAGTTAGGCATGATTCCAATCTGCCTTAAAAATTTAAACCTACTATTGCTCTTATAGGTAACATTGAAGGATACAGGGGAAATATAGAACCATTGGAGAACAAGATAAAAGAGTTGGTAAAATCCTTCCATGAATCACGTCATGGCCTTCTTCCATCCATCCTAAGGGATGTTGATAGTATAAAAACCCTATAGAAGTGGAAAAATGAAACCAATAAAGTTATTTTAGATCAGGCAGTTTCAATTTGTCAGAAATTTGATATGGACACATTGAAGATAAATATGGAGATTTTAGCTCATGCTAAGACTGTCTTGCTAGAATTTGATAAGGAGGCTAACTATATTATCACCAAGTATGCACCTTATAGAGAAAGGGTTGATGAATTCATGTATTTCAATTGGCCCACTAAAGATGAATTCCTACCATGGAAAGGAAGATACTTGGAGGGAGTAGTGGACTAATATGAAATGGTGGGGTGGTGATTTGAAATTTTGAAGTCCGCAACCACGATGAATAACGGATAAGTGGGAGTTGCACTGCATAGCTTGGATTTAGTACAGATTAGGCTTTTGCTAAAGTATGGAAAATATAGTGCATCTTTTTCAGATTGAATTGATGACAAGGTTGCAGACGTGGACATATCCTTTGTCTTTTCTATTTTGTTTTTGTCATGATTTTCTTCTTTCACTTTGTGTGCATGTGCAAAAATTTTGAGGTAACTATTTGAAGATACCTTTTTGAAAATTGGACTGGATCTTCAATGATGAATGAAGACCACTTTCACTTTCCAACATGTTTCCCACCTCTTGGGAATGCAATGTAACTTAATAGGGGAATCTTTATTATAAGTGGTCAAATAGGATATTGACATGTGTACTTTCTAGCCTGAGGCTTGTTTTGCTCCTTCGTTTCTATAAGAAGGAATTTAGGGCTAGAAAGTAGGGTTTCATTGTTTTGAATTCAATGCTATGAATTGTAAAAGGAGTATCAAGCATGTTTTAGAGTTTTTTCTTAAGTTCAGAGTTTGTTATTATGTATGTAATTTTGATAACAATATAGCAAATACAATACAGATTAATACAAATTTCTTGGCTATTATCTCTCCTTGTACTCATTTTATGAGTTATGAATGAAAGTAATCTAGGATTCCTTTTATTTGTCTTTGTTGTTTCTCAATGGATTTTAATTTCATTCCTACTAATTAGTTCAATGAATTAATATAAATGCTTGGATGAGATTGTTAACTCATAAGAACTAGGTGCTAGGATATTTATTAGCAGTAATGATCATGAATGTAATAGGGGGATGTTGTAAAGCAGTGTTTCTTGAGATTGTAGACTGCTATTATTAATATTTTGTCTAGTTGCATAGGTTGATATTGACTGTGCTTGGAATAAGACACTAGTTCATGCAAAGTATTCATAATTCAATTTTTGGGTTGATTCATTAGCTAATCACTTTTATTTTATAAACTTTCAAATGAATACTACTGTAGTTTTTTTGTGTTGAGTTTTATCTTCTCATACTCCAAGTGTGGGATATTAATAAATGAGCTGCCAACTTATTTGATGTGCTACATTGTTGAGTAATTTTATGAGAATTATCTATTGTTGACCATGTATATGGATAGTAATCATATAAATTCCTAAGTATACATTGTGGGATCACCCTCCAAGGTTTAACAGAGCCCAAAGTGTAGGAGTATAAGTCTTGTAACTTTTACTCATTCGTTGGCCAATCCCTTTCAAGGAGTACTAAGTATTGGAAATGGAAAAATCCATAGGTATTTCTGAAGATAAGTTTAGTTCTTAAAAAATAACCAAAGAACAACAAACCACCCAACCAAGACAACCAAAGTCCAATCAAGGATCACCCATATCCTCCTAAAGAAAACTTTGTAGTTTATAAGTATAATCTGTGGGAAGCTTCTCCCACTCATCCACCTTTCAATCATCCCTAAACTCAAAGGCCCATTTAGAAATACAATCAACCACATTGTTCCATTCACAAGGAAAGTGAACAAAGGACACCATCTCAAGTGAGCTACACAGCTGGTGGATTTGTCGCATAGTAGAGGATAGTTTCCAATTCACCCCATCAATGTTCTGCTAGTTTAACAAGTTAACCATGATTTGTGAGTCAGATTCATAAATGATCTTGTGTCATCCAAGGGCATAGGATTTTTTTAGAGGAACAAGAATAGCAAGAGCCTCAACAAGGTTATTAATTTGGATACCATGATACCTGGAAAAAAAGAAGAGGAGAACACCAAAAATATCTCTCCCCAAACCTCTGACACTAGCATAACCTAGATTTCCCCTAGAAAAGCCATCAATATTAATTTTTAAATTCCCAGTAGGAGGTAGAGACAATCTACCTTCTCTCTAAATTTTATTTTTGGGATGTCTTCTTCCAATGGAGCAAGCCTTCTTTGATTTGGGACCATTCAGACCCAGACCCTAAAACACCTTAGCCTCCTCAACATTTAGAGGAGAACCAATATTACATTTAGCTGAAATAGTATTTCAAAGCATACCAAGAATACATTGCCAAACTTGAGCCACCACTAACTTCTTATCTTGGAAAATCCTATAGTTCTGCTCCAGCCAAATTTTCTAAAGAATACATGAATTCCCCATAGTCCATGTCATCTGGAGAGGGAATGATTTGGCAGGGGGTCTCCCCAAAGACCTCCAAGACTCCAGAAGGGATAAGGCATGCACACATGGGTGCCTACAAACTACCCACCATAAATGCCAAATAAGTCTAGAGAAAGAACATTGGAAGAAAATATGAGAAGAAGAATCCTCACAACTACCACATAAAAAATAGATAGATGACCCCTGAAAGCCCTTCTTCAGAATATTGTCCCAAGTAAGACATCTATCATGAACCACTAACTAAAGGAAGAAGTTGCACTTGGGCCACACAAACTTGTTCCAAACATATTTCCACCAAGGTCTAACACACTAACCCTTCAATGAAGTAAAAATTCCTAAGTTTTCACCTCGCGAGTAAATAAACTATGTAACAAGCCATTACAATAAAAAAATATTTTATTTATTGAGAATATACGAACAAAGATGCATAACATAATACAATAAGGGTTCCATTTCATTACAATAATTTCATAAGTTACAACAATACAAGAATGCATACATTTTCATACATAGCTCAATTAGCTTTGGAACAAATAGTTGTAAGATGGTCCAGGATCCTTCCTTTCAAATCTTGGTTCTTCTATTGCCTGTTGTGGAGGAGAAGCATCACTCAAGCACTTTTCCACCAACCATAGACTCTTAATGTGGTCCCCCACACATCTATCATTCAATAAATGGACCTTCCCTTCGACGAAAAGATTGGTAGAGTAACCGAATAACAACAACCAACTGAGCATAGTGTTGTGTCCTACATAACTAGAACTTGTAATCCCATAAACTAGAACTAGCATGTAATACTGGATCACGGTGAACTAACAGTGGAGCTAGAGGCAGTCACACTACTTTGGCCAAAGTGTTCTCATTTAGTACTTCGAATGAAGGTCATCTATCACATACACTACTTAGGGCCGATTTTACTTAAGGCCATCTTAAACTACACATAGGTATTTCCTTCAATGGATAATATATCACCCCAGAGATAACCTATCACCATTTAAACATACTTGGAATAAACCTACTTAACAAGTAAATACACAAGCTCCCTCCCATACTGGATAAACTATCCTAGGAGTAAACACAAGCTATTCTAGTTAAATCAATAACTTAGCTAAGAGTAACACATATGCCACTCATGTTCAATCATATCTAGTATTTAATACATATGATAAACACCAATCTCCTATTATGGAGTACATACAAGCACATCATAAAAATAGCATAAAATATTTTATTCCCTTTTCAATGAAATTTTAAATTCTCTAAATGCAGGTACTTGGAAAAGATAATTCAAGCATACATGGAGAACAATTCATTCATAATTTAAAATAACAAAGAAGAATATCCTCATTCATGTTATTGCTTGTCCAATCAATTGACAACAATGCAACCTCTCCCAAATAGCAACAAGCTTGATAATAGCTTCTCAAGACACGTCACAATGAACTTCTAACTCTCAAGTTGATAGATTACTTCACTCAAATAGCAACTCTTTCTCTCAATATGATAGAATTCTCTCTCACACACACACAAAAGTAAAACTAAGAATAAGTTGAAAATAATGCAAAGTAAAGGATCGCAAGAAGAATGCATCCTCTCAAATGAAACTACTCTGCTATTTATACAACAGCATGAGGCTTCATATCCTATAGTTTAGGCATGGATATGGAAAACAAACACCATGCATAGCCACACATATATCACAACAAAAAGGTGGCGACTATGTAAGCTCATAATCAGCAAAACATCTATAGATCGACCTTGCTAGATCAACAACAAATAGAGACTTATTCAAATTTTCACATGGATAATTTGAATTATCTCTATCAATGGACATCTATAGGTATAACAAAACAAAGATGGCGCCAAAGCTTCCACACTATTTGACAAGCTTTCATTAGGTCCTATCGCTTTAATTGAAAAATGCATCAAATGTGTCAACCAAGTAGTATTTAGAGGCTATATGCAATAGGAAACATCTTGACTAACTCTCTTAGATTTTCTAAATGTTTAAAATAGTTTGAAACAAAACTTAAACTAAAAGGCCATTAAACTGGAAAGCGTAAAGTTGTCTAAAATAGAAAGCATGAAATGATTAAGCTAGAAAGCATAAAATGATTAAACTAGAAAGCATAAAATGATTAAACTAGAAAGCATGTAAATTACTTGAAAATAAATGTTTGCAATAAAACTGTAAAGTTTAAATAACAACATCCATTAACTAACATCTAATTGTTAACAGAAAACAAACTTAACAACATACAACTGATAACCAGAGTGGGTGCCCCAAAATTTTAGATAAATAGAACTAAAGATTATAAACTCAAACTACAACCTACAAGAATAACTTAACAGAGCTCAACACATACAAATAACATTCATTCACACTTATCATGTACATAATAAAAATAACATAAGTGAAATGAAAATACTTATCTATCTACTCTATGATTCCCTCGAGTGGCCAGCTCTAGGGTACTACTACGCTTAACTCAGATCACATGAACTTTTGTATCTTTAAAATTAATCCATCCAAGTTAATTCCATCACACGATACTAATAACTCACAATAATACTGGAAAATCTTGTTTTATTCATATCAAGAAAAGTGTAACACAAAGACATAGTTCAAAAGCACATTATGACGGCATAACGATATCCAATATGCATTGTTTCTAGTGGTTACATATTTATACAAAACTACTAACAAAATCCTAGATTTTAGATGGTGAAGATCACCATTGAAAAAGTCTTCAACATAATTCAACTAACTAATGAACTTAGGTCCATAACATAAAGCATTTAAAAGGCTCAGAGTGAGCCATAAAGTCTTTAAACATAAAGCATAAAAAGACTTGATCCATTATGTACTTCCTAAAATTATAGTGCCTAGACTTCTGACGCTTGTCTTCAACTGCTTTGAAGTTTGCTTTAAATCCACTAGGCTATGCATAATGACCTGTATAATACTAAAAACTATACCATGTTATGTTAGCATGAGTCAACTTATTTCAATTGATTTTAGGAAATAAAGATTATACATCTTTTTACAAAAAGTAAACAATTATTAATCCTAAAGATAAACAATTGGCAGGGTAAAAGCAATTGGGAGAAATAAGGAAGGGTATTTGGTGATTTATATACATGAGGTTATTTATACCTCATCACTATTTTCAAATTTTGCATAGTTTCCATGCAATTAGAAACAATCAATAACCAATTTGCAACACCATTCCTTCATTGACTAAGTCTAGGTGTGAGTCGACTCGAACATTTATTCACTTTGACAAAGTCATTGACTAGTCACTTACTTCTTAACAGATGTTGGTTTAAGCTCATAAACACGGCGCTTTAATTTTTACCAAGTCAAAGATTATCTTATAATAGGTGTCGACTAAGTCTCCACCATGCATCGACATAAAGCAGCAAGCTTTAAATGAAATATTTGTGTTCCATAAAGTGTGATAGCAAGAGTAAAACACGGCTTCTCTAAACATAGTCATAAGTAGCTTATAATCGGCCTGTAATAATCAGCCTCTATCATGATAAATGATAGTCGATCTCAAGTAATAACCAATATGTTAAATATATGTATAAAGATATGATAATATTTAAATATATGTGTATATGTATATATATATATTTTTATATATATTTACATATATATCATAAGCCATTAATGTAAGTATACATTTGATATATAAATAAGTACAAGCAAGATAGTATTTACACATAATAAACACAATATATCGATTGTATGATATATATATATATATATACATTCACATTCGATTCACATATAGCCATTCACAATTACCATCATATTGATAAGTATTTGTGTGTTGTACATCTATACATGTGCATATAAAGGTCATTAGATCCCATTGACATGTATGAGCATATATATATACACATACTCCATGTACATCACTCTTATCAATATAAAAATAATAGTACAAGAAAGAACTCTAAAGCTCAAATAGATAAACATTGCCCAATAATGCATGCAATAGTAAACAAGACTCTACCAATGCAGACACATCAACTAAGGATGACTTACCAACTTGCCACAAACTAACTCAACTCAATTATTCTATTGCGGTGTGTGTATGCTCAGATAGTTTACATTACCGGTTACCTGACCAAGATCTTCTCCTGGGTGATATTTCCCCTCCACTTGGAGGAATTGAACATATACCTGCAACCACTAACACATGTGCACGAGAGTCAATTTTTCATAACATATGTAGTATACGTAAAACATCTCCAAAGTTAGAATAATAATTCAATAACCATCCATTCACATATATGCAGTACTTTTCCATGAGACAACATCCAATGAGATAACATTTACATATAACGCATTGATAACAAAGTACAAGCACAATTTATTCATCTCTATAATTCACATTACACTCATATTTACCCTATGTAGTAATAGTAAATAGTAATTACTCAATTGGGATGTAACACAAGGGATCTCGACCTCCCCATACTTCCTTTTGTCCAAATCACTATACCCAACTGCCACCGAGTGAACCCTTTTAAGATTTGGGGCCTAGGCCAAGACATCCCCTTGTTGTAAAGAGTAGCAAACCCTCCCCACTAAAATTTTATCCAATTCAACATGGTCCACAACTAAAACCCTAGGAGGCCAAAGGTGACACCCTTTCCATTTGAGCACCTCCACCTGACCCAGCCGCTCCACAATTTTAAAATCACTAACTTTCGATCTAGCATCCCAAAAATGTGAGCCCAAGTACCACAAATGAGGATGAGAGGAGAATAATGAGGATTAACCATCCCAAGAATCAAGCCAAAAAATAGCATCATCCCCCTTGTGACAGATCCAAAAAAGGCCCCGCTTGATCAAGCTATCACCTCTTCTAAGAGTATCCATATCATAGATCCCTTACCCTCCAGAGGGTAGTGTGGAATGTCCTTCACTGCAACACCTCTCAAATATTTAGCCTTGAGGATTTTAGCCCAAATTTGATCCTAACAAACACACCAACACTAGTAAAGCTTGGCCACCAAAGCCTGACCAGTAATGGCTACCTGTTGAAGACCCAAACCACCTTGTTGGATACGCCTACAAATAGCATCCCACTTAACCAAAATCCACTTCTTAAAGTCCAAATTATCAGACCAAAGAAGTTGTCTAGCGAGCGGATCAAGCTCTCTAATGAAGCTCGTTGATGCAACTTGAACCATACACCTGTAGAGGGGAAATGGCTGGACCATAGCCTTAAGGAGCATAATCCTCCCAACAAAAGAAAACCACTAACAAGTCCAATAACTAACATAACCCCTGAACTTATCCAAAATAAGCTGCCAACTCCTTGGCAGAGGGGACACAAAAAGAGGAACACCCAAATACACAAGAGGAATATTACCAATCTAAAATCTAAGAATGCAAGAAATCATTGATTGAATAAGCGGAGGAGTGTTGAAGAAGAAGATAGATGATTTCCCTTCATTAATCTTATATCTCAAGTTAGCAAGATAAATGTTCAAATCCTATCTGAAGTAGTTTGCTTCCCTGATTCTAGCCATACCCATAAGAGCAATATTGTCCACAAACTGAAGATGGGTCTGTGGAGCCAAGCCATCTCCCTAAGGCCAACCTTGAATCAATCCCTAACTCCAATGAGCCTTAAGAAGTCTACCCAAACCTTCAACCATAATAATGAAGAGACAAGGATACAAGGGATCACCCTGCCTAAGGCCCCTAGAAGCCCTAAACAAAGAAGAGGGAACACCATTAATTAGCACAGAGTACGACACTAACATGACACAACTCATCACCCAATTAATCCAATCCTCAGCAAGCCCAAACGCACGCACACATAATATTGTGAAGAAAGGACCATCTAACCCAATCATAAGACTTGGCCATGTCCAATTTGATAAACATAGCCTTCTCTTTAGACACCTCCATGGAGTGAATCGCCTCAACCGTAATCACAACACCATCCTAAATATGTCTTTCAACCATAAAAATCCTTGCTCCTCAGATATAATATTACTCAACCATGGCTTCAATCTCTCAATAATTAACTTGGTAATAATATTATAGACAATGTTACACAAAGCGATTGGCCATAAAAGATCAAAAGAATTAGCACCCTCGCATTTGGGAATAAGAGGTAGGAAAGTTGAGTTCATAGCTTTCAATATTTTTTTGATATCTTGAGATTCCTGCACCACCTCCAAAAGATCCCATTTGATAATCTCCCAATATTCATGAAAAAACTCAATAGGAAACCCATCTAAGCTCGCGGCCTTGCCTTTTTCATGCTGAAAACAACCTCCTCTAACTCATCAAGAGAAAATGGTTGAGAAAGTTCAACATTGGATTCATAAGAAACCACAGAAGGGACAAAAGCCAAAACCTTATTCTCTTCTTCCAAATCCTCCAGAATGTCCTTTGAGAATAAGGAAGAGAAGTACCTAATGGCCTCTTGGGAGATATCATGAAGAGAAGATAGTTGAGCACCCTAAGAATACATAATAGAGGAGATTAGATTTCCATGTCCCCTAGCTTTGACAGAGTTGAAGAAGATAGTATTCCTGTCTCCCTCCTGCAACCAATCAATCTTTGATTTTTGCTTCCAAAACAACTCCTCGCATAGTTCCCATTCAGACACCTTCTCCAAAGCATTCGCTTCAGCCTCAAGGGACTCCCAAGTGATTCCTTGGTCTCTATTCTACCTAGAGATGATGTCCAAATGGTTTTGAGCTACTAATTTTTCCTTAAATACATTCCCAAATCATTCCCTATTCCACTTCTTTAGCTGAAATTTCAGAAAATGGATCCTTTTAACAAAAGTGTACATTGTAGTCCCATGTGAAGGCAAGCCATCAAACCACCAAACCTTGACAAGGTCTTGCAGAGAGGGGTTCCGTAACCACATTAACTAAAATTCGAAGGAAGGATTTTTGGCTCTTTCTCAACCATTCACAAAAAACTCTATGGGCTAGTGATCCAACCCATGCCAATCAAGAATTTCAGAGTTGGAAATCCACTGATTACCTATCCAAAAATTGGAAACCAAAAACCTGCCCAACCTTTCAAAGATAGATTCCACACCGCATCTCCTATTACTCCAAGTAAACAAACCATTGAGAGGCTTAATATCAATCAAATTCAGCTAGGTAATATTAGTGTTAAACATAAATGAAGAGGGCTCTAAACAATCAAAACCTCCTCTCTTTTCCTTGAGATTTAGAATAGAATTAAAATCCCCAGCCAGAACCCAAGGAAACAAAGGAGCTAAGTATCGCACATACCTTATATGATCCCACAAACGATCCTTACTAGGCAGATCAATAGGAGAGTAAATATTAGAAAACAATAGGGTTTCTCTAAATTCAAAGCTCAAAGCAACCATGGATAGAGAAGATCTGCTTGCAATCCACCATAAGGGAGATATATTTCACATGTCCTAGAAGCAAACAATTCCACCAACATTTCCCTATGCACCAATGCATTGACATTGACCATGTCACTAGAGCTTGGAAGAAAACTTATCCATGCCTTCTACAAATAACTTAGATTTTTGGATAAAAACAACATCATGGGAATGAGCCTTAATCATTTCCCAAACAACATTTTTTTAAGGGATTTTGTTCAAACCCCTTACATTCTAGGAGAGAATACTCATTTATGGGGTTTAGAAAAGTGAGATTCAAGAGGTTTAATCGAGCCCGACTCCACCAAATTTTCACCTGCTATCTTGATCTTGTCTTGATCTTTTTTCCTCCCAACCTTGGAAGGCTTCTCTAAGTACCCCTTGAGGTTTTTTTGATGGAGACCCAAAGAAGAAGAAGCTAAAAGACCCTTACCTAAATCCCAAGATGAACCCAAGGTTTATGATTCCATACAATCAAGAGGAGGGATAGAAACTCTCTCTAACCCTACTAGAATGACTGGTAAAATAGAAGATTCCAAAACATGATCAAGAGGTACCATAGCACCTAACTCCACATAGGGAATGCCATTCCCATCCATATGAGATTCCAACTGCTCCACCTCACAAACATTTTCAATGGAAACACCCTTATTCTGGATCATCTCTTATCGGTCCAAATCTTCAAGGGCCTCAAAATGATTAAAACTTGCATCCTCTTATCTATCTTTAAGGGTTTTTTTTGCCTCTTCCCTTATTGTGAAATTTCACTGAAACAAAACCCTCCTTATTAGTTTCCTCTTCATGCAGGGGCTTTTCCTTTCTCCTTCAAAGGATCTGAGCACAGAGACATCCTAATAGAGACCCCACCAGAAGAAGAACTAAATACCTTAAGTTTAGAACACTTTCGTTGTAGGCAACCATATGCATGGAAGATTTTGCACCAAAAAGGCAAAGTCTCGTAGTCTAATTATTGAATCCATGAAGTGGACCCAACTTTAAGTTTCGGCAAATCAGGTAATAGGTTGTTTAGATCAATCTCAACACAAATAAAATTCAGAAAAAGAGCCCTTCGTTCTAATGTTTGTTGTGATGGTCCCACCAACTTACCAAGAAAAAGTACAATACTATGCAAAATATCATTCCTCTAGTATTTAACCTAAAGCTAGGTAGTTGTACCCAGATTGGAACCCATGACAAAATCTCTTCAAATGGATTAAATCCCATGTGCCAAGGTTTCAAGAACAACCCCACTTGATTGTAAAAGTAATTACCTCCTTCAAAAGCCTTATTATGATCTGCAATACATGAAAATCCAACCATGAAATATCCATTTTCCACTTGCAAAATCTCCACGTCTCCCTCTAGGTTCTAGGTACGATGAGCCCAAGACTCCAAAAATGGGAGAGAAACCCTTATTCCCATGAACTTATAAATTAGAGCATGATTCCTCCAGTACACAACATCCTCAGCAATAGATTCTAGTTGGATAACCAAAATCGGGCGAGTCTTGCTCCTCACCAAGCAACCATTCACTTTTGAAATTTGAGATAAACCATCGTGTGATGAACCAGCACCATTTGTAGCATTATTCTTGAAACTAACAACCATAGCTTCACTAGATTGGGTGAAATAAACCCCCGTAACAACATCCAAGAAGGACATAATGATAGATCCAAGAGGGATATCCTCTGATTCCATACACCACCAAATATCTGAGCACCAAAAACAAAACCTCAACCCTAAAGCAGCCCAAAAAAATTGAAAAAATAAAATTCCCCCTTCAAACAACAAGAAGACCCACCCCAGCACTGTAGATGCCAATCACCAAGCATGAACAGTCTTGCAAAACTATGCAACATAAAATAGTTACATGCAGGCCATGACCAAGACGGTCGCAGGCCTACACTTCACCACCTGCACACACACAATCATCTACCTCGGATCCATACCATAACTTAGTGGTTACTTAAGCTCTAGTCTTTAGCTAAAATAATTCTTGCTCGCACAAAGTTCAAATCTATATGAATGCTCAATTCAACTTAATATTTGTGAAAAAAATTAATTGTGAGGAGTTTGTTCATTAATTACCTCAAGAGAGTTCCTTTTATTAGTTTTCATAGGCCTATGTTTTATCAAACACTAAATTTTCTATAACCCAATTGATTCACCAAGGACATAAATTTTCATGCTCATAGAAAATAGTGTACAAATTTTAGTTTATGAATTTTTTTAGTCATCGTCTTGAAACCATATCATATATTGGGTATGTAATACAAAAAATGATTTAATCCTTTCAAAAATTTGGAAAAATAACTAATTTCTTAAGAGGCCCTTACTCCATCCAAGCCCTTGTAAGCTTGTTTCTTTCCCTCAAGTTTTGAGGGATTTTAATACATATGATATGGACATCTTTCAATTATAGCACTCAATGTAAAACTTTTATATATTTTAATCTAGTTTGTCTTGGAGAATCTTTTGATTTATTTGAGATTTGCAAGCACCTCAAAAAATGAGAGTGATGTTATGTTGCATAAGATACATCTAAGCATACCTCAATAAAATAGGTTGATTATATGTTGACATAAGATACTCAATGCTTAGAGTAATGAGTTAATATTGATGGGAAAGTTAATGTTAGAATTTTATGGTTTGAACAAATAACTATTTTAGAATCTAAAAATTGTTGGTGTTCTATTCTATTTTATATTTTTATTGAAATATTAAACTTTGAACCTATGGAAGTAAATTGACATATGAACTTGACTATATAGTACACTAAGTGAATTGGAAAAACCTAATGCTTGGAATTTTCTATTCTTTAAAAATATACATCACTATTTTTATGTATACAACTTAAGTTATTCTAATGCATATCAACCAATATATCAATGAACAACTATAACTAAAATGAAAAATTACTTATTTACTTCACTTAAATACTTTCCTTCATCAGATATGTCCTAAAAATAGTAGTTACTATCAATGCATATCAATCTAAATAAGTCAGCTCCGATTTGGATCTGCCTTCCTGGGTTACTGCTTGAATACTGGGATGATTCTATCTTTAAGAGCATTGGTGATTCTTTGGGTCACTTTATCACCTCTGACTCCATAACCAGGTCAAAATCTAGGTTAGTGTTTTCCTGCTTCTATGTGAATATTTGTGTTAACAAATCTTTACCGAATACTGTTAAACTCTGCTCCAAGTTTGGATCCTGGGTCCAACCGGTGTGCTATGAAAATGCGGTGGTCTATTGTCAGAAGTGTGCCAAACCTGGGCATCTGATTTCTTATTGCAAGTCTTCCTTTAATAAGGACCCTAATGTTGGGGTCTCTTTTTCTCCTTCTGGTTCTGCTCAAGGGAGTACTGACATTTCCAAAGGTGGTGTTTCTCCTTTATCTGCGGTCCTTCCTAGTAAGGAGGCTCCTATTTTGGAGTCAAGAGCTGATGGGGAACCCCCTATCCCAGGAGATCCTGCTCCCGGGTTTGAGACAAAGATTGATCCAGCTGAAGGTCTAGCTAAAATGTCCTTAACTGAGAAAGTGGCTAATGTTGTGGTTCTGGAAGTAGATCCTACTTTTAACAAGACTCTTGAGGATGACATTTTTGCTGGTGGTGCGTTGTTAGAGGTGGGTCCTGCTTGTACCAGTGAGACTGTTGCTGAAGAGGGTGAAATTTGGGAGGATTTGGGCTTGGGTGAGGCAACTAGTCTCATCATGGAGGATTCTTCCCAGGTATCTGTTGCAGATGAGGAGAACTGGTTAACTCCAAAGAAGAGGGGGAGGAAGAAAAAGGCTAATGTGGGAGGTGACTCAAAGCCAAGGAGGCCTATCCATAGATCCACCCGCCTGTAAGAGACCACAAACGAGATTGCTTTGGGAAAATAGAAGACATTGGAAGTGTCTTCAAAAAAAGGTCAAAAATGAAGGTAATGTCTTGGAATATGCAAGGTATGAATAGCTCCCATAAGCAACTGGCACTAAAGAACTATGTTTTGGAACATAAGTTAGATGTATTGCTCCTACAAGAAACTAAAATGAAGAAAGAAAATTTTGAGAATGTTGCTAAGTATGTTTGGCCAGGGTCTTCCTTCTTTTACAGTGATGCGGAAGGGGCCTCTGGTGTTCTTGCAGTGCTCTAAAACCCCTCCAGATTTAGGGGTATTGAACTGTTCTGCTGCAGGAATAGTGTTGGTGTTTCCTTTAATTCCCCTGGAGGCTCGTGGTCTCTTATTAATGTTTATGTGCCAGACCTCATAAATGTTGAAGTTGTTCTTTGGTTGTCATTGGCTGACTAGATAAAAAATAACAATGGTTTGTGCTGGCTGGTGGCTAGAGACTTTAATTCCCCACTATTACCCTTTGAGAAATGTGGTGGGTTGATTGACTATTCTGACAGTATGGCTAACCTGGCTAGCTTTTTGAGTTCTATGGGCCTGATTGATATTGATTTTCCAGGCCAAGCTTTCACCTGGTCTAACAGATGTATGGGCAAAGACCTGATTCAAGTTCGGTTGGATAGATTCTTGTGCTTCAGCAATTGGTACGGTCAAATTAGGGCCTCTCTGTGGGCTCTACCTAGGACAGTGTCTGATCACAACCCCTTGCTGCTAACTTCAAGCGACCAGTCTATTATTGGTCCTTTTCCTTTCCGCTTTGAAATCATGTGGAATTCCCACCCTAATTTCAAAATGAAAATTGTTGAATGGTGGAATATTCTGGTACGTGGGTCCCCCATGTTCTGAATCTCTTTTAAATTAAAGCACATTAAATGTATGGTGAAGGGATGGAATAAAAGGGTCTTTGGGGATGTCTTTCAATAAAAAAGAATCTCAGGGGATAAATTGAATTTGATTCAAAAGAGAATGGAGGAGGGTGATACCAGCCTCTCCACTTGCATCCAAGAGAAAGAGTGTCGGGGAGAATGGGAACAAATTCTCAAGAAAGAGGAATTTTTTTGGAAACAGAAATCCAGGGTTCAATGGCTAAAAGAAGGAGATAGGAATACCTCTTTCTTTCATATTTTTGTTGTTAAACATAAGAGGAGAAACCAGATAAACAAGTTGCATAATGCCCAGGGTGAGGTGGTCTATTCGCCCCCCCTTATTGGTTTGGTAGCTGTGAACTACTTCCAGATGGCCTATGTGGCTCCTGTTGATGCTCCTAACCTAGCTCTTGATAGTCTGCTACTAGACTCGTTACCGAACTTAATTTCTCAGATTAACAATATGGGGATTCTTAGTCCTGTCACACCAGAGGAAGTAAAGATGGCTACTTTTAGCATGGGGGCATTCAAAGCTCCGAGCCCTGATGGTTTCCCACCGGCCTTCTTTCAGACCTTTTGGGAGATTGTTAGCGAAGACCTTATTCTTGCTGCTTGGGATTTCTTTAAGACGAGTAAGATTCTTAAGCAACTAAATCACACTTTCATTTCTCTTATCCCCAAGATAGTTGATTCTCAACATATGATTGACTTTCGACCTATCAGCCTATATAATACTTTTTATAAAATCCTATCTAAAATTTTGGTTAACCATATCAAACTGCTTCTTGAGAAAATAATTAGCCCAACTCAAAAAGGTTTTGTGCCTGGTAGGCATATCCTTGATACTACCATCACAACACATGAACTCATCCATTCCATGGATAGATGTAACTATGCTGGTATGGCCCTTAAGCTGGACATATCCAAGGCCTATGATAAGGTGATCTGGAATTTTTTTCCTAGAGTCCTTGTTAAGTTTGGCTTTAATCAATCTGTGATAAATCTAATTATGGAATGTGTCACTACGGTTAAGTACTATGTTCTAGTTAATGGCTCCCCCTTTGGGTTTTTTAATGCTGGGAAAGGTTTCAAATAGGGAGATCCCTTGTCTCCCTATTTATTCATAATGGTGGCAGATGTGCTAAGCAGGAACTTCTCCAAAATGATGGCAGAGGATCAAAGGGATCAAAGTTGCTACTAACCTTCATCTGACGGTGATTCAACAATTTGTGGATGATACTTTCCTATTTGGGAAAGCCTCGGTGCTGGAAGCCAGGAAATGGAAAAATTGTCTCAACAACTATGTGGCTTCTTTAGGACAATGCATCAACTACAACAAAAGCATGATTTACTTCTTTAATAGCACTCCTAATCTGTAGGTCTGGGTTACTATTGTCCTAGGCTGTCAGAGTGGATCCCTACCTTCTGTCTATCTAGGGTTTCCCCTAACTGTCAAAGAAGTCACTCAGGAGTTTTGGTATTCCATTCTGGAGAGGATTCAATGTAAGTTTGTTGGGTGGAAAGGTTCTTTACTTAGCTATGCAGGTAAGCTTCAGCTTCTATTTGCAGTTCTTCAAGGTATCCCAGTTTTCTTCCTATCCCTATTCAAGATGCCTAGATATATTGTTGAAAAATTCAAGAAAATCCAAAGATCCTTCCTCTGGTCTAGTACAGAGGAAAAAAAGAAGCTTGCTTTGGTTAAATGGGATAAGGTTTTCCAACCAAAAATTAGTGGTGGGCTTGGAATAAGAACTATTACTATTTCTAATAAAGCTCTCATGGCCAAGGTGGGGTGGGATCATCAGAGGGATAAAAAGGATTGGTGTGAGATATTGAATGCTAAGTATCTCCTGAACAGATCTCTGGTTGACTACCTATCGGAGGCCCACCCTCAGGGGTCCCTGGTTTGGAAGGGGATTTATAGCCTTCAGGATCTTTTGAGGAAAGGGATCAAATGGAAGATTGGTGATGGAAGAAAAATCAAATTCTGGGAAGACACTTGGTTGCTTGACTTTCCCCTGGATTCTTTTGAGTTCAGAGTCCTTATGGGCCGGGCTATTCAAGTGTTTCACATACATATTAGTGACTACCTGATAGGGCCTTTGGGAGCCAAGAAATGGAAGGAGATTAGTAGTTTTTGTCCTTTATCCCCGAATCTATGTATTCTTGCTAAATTCCTGTAGGAGTTACTCACTCTTACTAGAATACCCCCTTCCCCCCGTGGGGATGAGTTCTTTTGGATTCATGATCACCAGGGTGATCTTACTGTGAAAACTACATACAGACAGCTGATGGACCAAGGTGTGGTGAATACTCTATGGAAGAAGGTCTAGAATCAATACATTATACTGAAAGTTAATTTCTTTTGGTGGATTGTGTGTCATAATAGAATTCTTATGCAGGATAATCTAACGATAAGGGGATTCCAGATCCCCAACAGATGTTTTTTGTGTAAAAGCAATGAAGAAATTGTTAATCATTTGTTGTTACACTGTCCCTTTGCTCTCGAAGTGTGGGAGCTGGCGTTTGAAAGATTAGGGATTCAGTGGATTATGTGTAAAGATATCATATCTTTTATTTTAAGTTGGTTTGGTCCCTTTTCCCATCCTTTAACTATGGAAATCTAGAACCAAGTCCCTCACATTATTTTTTGGTGCCTATGGAAAGAGAGAAACAACAGGATATTCAGAAACACTGAGATGAACCCGAAAGAGGTTTTTGGCATTGGGGCCCGGCTCATTGAGGAAAATATTTCTCTTTTCAATGGTAAAACCCTAGATATTGGTCTTACTGAGATGGAAATTAGCATGGCTAAAGTTTGGCACCAAAACCTAGATGCCAATTCCTATGATAACTCTAAAATTCTTGCCAAGAGGGCTACTATTTGGAAACCACCTGATAGAGGCTGGTTCAAACTTAATTTTGATGGGGCTGCTAAGGGCAACCCAAGTAGAGCAAGTATTGGAGGAGTGGTTAGAGATTGCAAAGGTTATTTAGTGATTAGCTATGCTAGGGGGATTGGTATTCACTCTTTTATGATAGAAAAAGCACGTGCACTGTTAAAAGGCTTACAGATAGCTATTTCTCTGGGGATTGAGAACCTTCACATTGAAGGGGACTCAAAGTCTATTATTGATGCTATAAATTGTGGCAGACTGCTAGGATGGAACACTAAGGATATTCTTCTTGACATAAGGTTCCTTGTGTCAAAGCTAAATTTAAATGTGGCTAGTCATATCTACAGAGAGGGCAACCAAGTTGTTGATGCCCTAGCCAATTTAAGCACACACTAGAAAATATCCAAATGTTTGTGTGATATAAGTCTTTTTCCTCCAAATATTCAGAGTATTATAGTTAAGGAACAAATCCCTTACTTGACCAATGATGACAACAATGCATTTGTTTAGCTGGATTGTTGGGGGACCCACTTGCTTATTCTTCAAGTTTTGTGGTCTTCTTGAGGTGACGAGATGGATGATGAGTTGTATTGAAGGGATGGATTGCAAGTGGATCTATTCAAATTATAACATGAAGCTTGATTTAAATAAAGAAATTATGATTTTCTACGGCAAGTAATGATTGATTAATTCTAACCTGGTATGTACTTGGTGTAATCTCCTTATGGGGATCTACTTAAACTCTCAAATTTTTAAATTCATGTTTTTTGCTTTGGATGTGACCTATAATTATGAAACTAAGCTCCTTTTTGGCCTTTTTTTGTCCATTTTTTTAACTTCCTCCAACAGGTTCACTAAAGTTAGCCAACCTTCTAAAGCCATCAAATTAGAGATTTCTAACTATAGCCTTGCAGCTAGTCTGCCTAGATTTTTTGTGCTTTTGCGACGTGGAAGGCAATCCTTCCCTGCCTAGCATGTCCTTCCTTATCTGTCATTTGCATGACATGATACCAATTTATGGCTCTGCTAAGATGTCTTTGGGAAAGCTTCCTGCTCGTGCATGTGACCTATCAGTTGGGTTGATAATCAAATTTGGTCGTTCATGGCTTAAATGTCTTATTGTGTGGGGTTTTTTTGACCTAGCTATTATCTCTAATCTTCTGTGTTTTCAGAGTTCCTGGTTATACTGTGTGAAGTGCGACATTATGGGAGGAGAAAGAGTGTGGACGGAGCCAGATAACTGCAATGGATTTTGTAGGGATCTGCTTGTCTGGAATATTTGTGTTGAAGGTGGCATTGCTCCTCTCATGGAGAGGCTAGTGGGTCATGACCCTAATCTGTCCACTCAATTCATTAATTCATGGAAGAATCGTCATGTTTCTATGGGTGGAATATTCTTCACGGTGGATGAGGAAGTTATTGCACAAGCGACGGGTCTGCAAAGCATGAGTATGAAGCATCCTAAACATTCCAAGACCCAGGATAATGAGAGCATGAACAATTTTTTCATTGGTGAGGAGGCATCGGTGCACAACCAGTCTAGGTTTGAACAAGAGGCTCTTCCGAAGCCGTGGGACCAGGTGTGTCTGGCTTTGATGAAATATGTCACATTGGAAGGAAGGTACAAAACTTACTTCTTCTACCATTTCCCTTTGTTAAATCACCTTAGGCATAAAGTTCTTCTGAGGTTTCCCTTTTTCCTGCTGATTAACCTCAAAAATTATGTTGAAAAGTGTATTGCTTCAGCCATTGCTAACCCCAATGAGCCTACTCCTCTTCCACTCCATCAAGGTCTTATTCTTAGACTTTACCATTTCATCTAGCTTTATGCTCGCCTAAACCCATTTCGGTCATTCATATTGAGGAAATTGAGAACGCCACTGTTCCCAAATTATCTTCGGCCAAGTCTAAAGGCCCTATTAAAAAGAATCACCCGGTCCCTACTAAGAAACCCAAACCTCCTACTAAAAAGCTCAAAGGTATTGAGGGTGTTGCCCAAGCCAGTGCGGAAATTAGCCTATGTGACCTTAAGTCTACTCTTGCTAGGACTTCTGGTAAACCTGGTCTAAAGAAGAAGAGTAAGGAGGAGAAGGTGCCTCTGAATAAAGGGAAGCATGCTATCAGCAAGGATTCCTTAGGTGATACAGTGGTGGCGGAAACTATGGTTATTGGCTGTGATGCAATTATAAGACGTTCAGGTAGGCTTGCTAAGAACAAAAAGTAAATGCAGGTTAGAAACTTGGACACTGAGGAGGAGCTATCGGATAGCAAGGATAGTCGGGTTGATGTGGTGTTGGAGGATGAACTTGGTGAGAAAGTTAGAGGGCCCTCTTTGGTTCCTAACTCGGGTGGTGATTTGTAGGATGTTTCAGCCTCCCACTCTTTGGAGCCATTGGGGATGGAGCAGAATGTTCTTGAGTACACTGTGAGTAGTGGGGAGGAGGTTGGTGTGTTGAAAGAGAGATTGGACATCCTGGACAAAAAATTGTATGGGCTGACTTCATTCACAGTCAGGATGATCCACTGTGTCACTAGTACCCTGTCGACTACTATGAAGGAAGAGATGGAGTTGAAAAAGACCGAGGACCACCCAAATTGGGTTGGGGATGATATGGTTCAGCTATTGTCGAAGAACTGGGAAAAAGCCAGCTAATTTTCTCCTGGTTTGTTGTTGGTCCAGTGTGTTGTTGATCTACGTCTTGTTTTGGTTTTTTTTTGGTGTTTAAGTCTATTTAATGTTTTGTTGTTCTAGAACTTTCTAGCCCTAGGGGCTCTCCGTGTAGGGTACAACACCCTGTAAATGTTGCTTATCATATCAAAAATAATAACTTAAGTAACAAATTGCTTATTTTAACTCACCTAAATATCTATTCAAATCAACTATGTCCTAGGACCATTCCTTTATCTATTTGTATTGTCAAACAAAACTACTTTGAGAATAAAATCATCAATTGCTATCTTTCCAGTTTGATCCAACCATTGCTACTCTCAATTTTCCTACAAATTAAATAATAAAATGTCCTACAAGCATTTGACAGGAACTTCACAGCAACGTGGACTTGTTTATATATAGTAAATATTACTTATAAAATATTAAAATAATAAATAAACATATAAATTTGAATATGTTTAAAGGTAATTTTTAAAAATGTTTAGATTTTAATAAACACTTATTAATTTTTTGGAATATGATTATAGGTTTTTATTTTTTATTTTTTTTATAGTCTGGATTTTAAAATGAGTAATTTGTATCATAATTATAATTTATAAGAAGGAATTTTAATTGAGGAATTGGCCTAAAAGAAATGTTGTAATCAATCTAATAATCAAAAGCCCCAAAAACTTGGCTATGATAACAAATGTAAGGTCACTTTTCCTACTAAAGTTGTTGTGAATGAGGGGATTTGCTACTCCCAAGTCCCAAGAAAAATAGGGTATAAAGGGAGTGAATTTCCCTCAGTCAGTTCAACAACAAAAGCTCAAGTGATGGAGGTTCAAGATGAAAGAGATTGCAAAAATGTGCTTAAAAGAAAGTTTTTGATATGTTTTCAGATGGACTTTGGGCACCGAAAGAGTAGATTACACAAGCCTCTAGGAAAAGTTGGCAAGATCTCAACCAAAGGACATCAATGTAGGATTCAGATGATAATGCGACACATTGTTGTCTTAGGGATGAGTTGGCATCTCATATAGATACAGAGCTAAACCTGTACATAGAAGCTCATAGAATTTGCAATCTACCCAGAATCTGAAGTCTGACTAAGTTCTAATGAGTTAATTGTTGTCACTTAGGATTACACCCTTGTTGATTATGCACTCGACCATCCTATGAAACATGGAAACATCCTCAAGCTATGGGTTTCTTATAACGAGGATGAATCTATGTTTCATAGGATGGTTGAGTGCATACTCAACTAGGGTGCAATCCTAAGTGACAATAGTGTTTGGCACACTCGGTGGGATAGATTGGACTATTTCAGTCCAAATTTTTGCTCATATATCACTGAATTTTGGTGTGTATGTTAGTGACCTCTGCAGTTTTGGAGGCAAGAAAACACACCTAGTGACCCTAGAAAGCAATTTTACTAGTTTCAGTATGATTAAGTGTTGGTTTGTTTCAAAAAGGTTTGATTTTTCTTGTTTTCTAGCTTTTGAATGAACATACATGTCTATTCTTCATGGAAATATGTCTTATCATCCATCATATCATGAAAATTTTGCTTTTCCACCTCATTATCAACCATACCAGGTCAATCATGATGTTGGTTTTAGTTCAAATTCCATGGATTTTCAAGAAAACCAGCATGTTCAAAATAATTACCACCCACCCACCCCTGCTCAGCCTCCATATTAGCCTACATATGCTCAAAATTAGTGTCAACAAGTGTATTTTTTTGCCAACCAACATAGTTATTCATATAATCAACCTCAAAAAGACCATTACAAGCATCTTTTTTATTAGATTCAAAATCTTGACCATATGGAGATTAGTGACATAAAAGGTGTGTTTCTATACATGGACAAGTTTTTGGCTGACATCAAGAGGCAACAAGAGTTTGATTTGCAGTGGAAAGAGTTGGCTTATCAAGCCTATCTTCATGAGCAGGAGTTGGAGACATAAAGGGTATAATTTAAAGAGAATCTTGAAAGGGAGATAGCTACAAAAGAGGAGCAAGTGAAGCTTTTACTTGCTCAAAACCAAAAGCATGAAGTCCAAACAACTCCTTTCATTCTAGATCGGCATGTTCAAGAGGAGGTTCATAAGTATAAGTTTCCAAGTTTCAAACAAAGTGAACCTCTTAACCCTCCTAAAGTCAAGATTCCAAGTTTTAGAGATCCTTTACCATTGCAAGAGCCTATGTTGGCACAAATTGAGCTTGTTTTTCCTCAAGAGTAGCCCATTAAGGAACCTATTTTCCTTCAAAAAACTCAAGAAGATCCTCTTAAGTTATTGCTCCCATGGTGTAAAATTTTGTAAATATGAACCATCACTCTTCTTTTCATGTGTTTCATCTCCATAAAAATGATAAAGATCAGCTACATTGAAAATGGGTGAAATATCTACTCCAGGAGGCAATTCTATTTCATATGCATTAGCTAAAAATTTCTTGAGTATCGTACATGGTCCAATCTTTTTGCATTTAATCTTGTCGTAGGTGCCTCAAGGAAACCTCTCCTTTTGTAGGTGTGTTAAAACCAGCTCTCCCACTTCAAACTCTTGTTCTCTTCTTTTCAAATCAACATGAGCTTTGTACTCATTTGTATTGGACTCCAACCACTCCTTAACCTCTTTGTGTAACTCATGTATATAGTCAACATAATCCTCTGTTGCTACACTTTTCCTTCCAAAATCTACATTATCTCTTAACTCATGAGCACCTTTAGGACTATAGCCATAGACAATGTGAAAAGGTCTCATGTGCTTTTATTGATGGAGTTATTGTAAGAAAATTCAACCTATGCAAGTATCACATCCCACTATTTTGGTCTCCCATCTATAAAGTATCTCAACAAATTCCCAAGACTTCTATTGACCACCTCCATTTTCCCATCTGTTTGAGGGTGATAGGCTGAGCTATAAGTTAAATGTGTGCCCAAATTTTTCCATAATATTCTCCAAAAATGACTAACAAACTTAGTATCTCTATCTGAAGCAATACTTCTTGGAAAACCATGCAACCTTACAACCTCCTTGAAAAATAAATTGGCAACATGTGATGCATCGCTTGATTTCTTGCGAGGAATAAAATGAGCCACCTTTGAAAATATATCAACCACAACAAAAATATAATCATTACCTTTTTGGGTCCTTGGCAACCCAATAATAGAATCCATACTCACTTCTTCCCATGGTTTATTCAAAATTGGTAAAGGCTGGTATAATCCCATATTTTGACTAGAGCTCCTTTGGCATGTTGACATATTGAGCATCTTTAAACCATATTTTTTGCATCCTTACCCATGCTTGGATAATAATAATTTTCACTCAATAGCCCCAAAGTTTTATCCACTCCAAAATGTCCACCAAGTCCTCCACCATTTTTTTCTCGAATCAAATTCTCTCATTGATCCCCTTGGTATGCACAATCGCTTCCCCTTGAACAACAATCCCTCTTAAATGAAATATTCTAGTCACTTGGTTCTATCACCCTCTATTGTAAACTTACAAACAGCCCATGCTTCACTAAAATCAAGATCCTTTTCATACATTTCTTTCATTAAATCAAAACCCATGACATTTACTTGCATTTTATTTAACAACAAACATCTCCTACTCAAAGTATCTACTACTCGATTTGACTTACCACTTCTATGTTTGAGAACAAAGAAATAACTTTGCAAGAATTCCACCTACTTCATATGCTTTTGATTTGGCTTACCTTGGTTGTTAATGAATTATAAGGAATGATGATCAATGTAGAGGACAAACGCCTTTGGTAACAAACAATGTCTCCACTTCTTGAGTGCCTGCACAATAGAATAAAACTCTTGATGATACACTAAATATTTTCTCTTGGCTTCATTCAACTTCTCACTAAAGTAAGCTATGGTATTTCCTTCCTAACTGAGAAATCCTCCTATGGCTGTCCCACTTGCATCACAATCAAATTGAAACACTTCGTTAAAATCCGACAATGTTAATATGGGTTGTTCAGTCACTTTTGCCTTCAATATGTTAAAACTTCAATTTGTTACATCTGTCCACTTGAAATCCATTTTTTCCCCCTTCATTGTGCCAATTATTGGTGCACAAATACTATTGAAATTTATGATAAACTTCTTATAGAAGCTTTCCACACCATGAAAACTCCTTGCCTCAAACATGCTTCTAGATGATGGTCATTCTAGGATTGCCTTAACCTTTTCCATATCCATCTGTAAGCCTTCCCTTGATATTATAAACCCCAAATATACCAGCTCCTCTTTCATAAAGACACTTTTTTAAGATTGACCAGCAACTTCTCCTCTCTTAACATTTGCAAAACAACCCTCACATATTTTAAATGTTCACCCTTTTCTTTTCCAAAAACTAAGATGTCATCTAAATAAACAATTACAAACTTACCAAGAAATGGTTTAAGCACCTCTTTCATCAATCTTATGAATGTGCTTGGGGAATTTGTGAGTCCAAATGACATAACCAACCACTCATATAACCCCTCCTTTGTCTTGAATGTGGTCTTCCATTCATCTCCTTCTCTAATCCTTATTTGATGGTATATGCTCTTCAAATCAATTTTGGTGAAGTATTTTGCTCCACTCAAGAAATCCATCAAGTCATCCATATGAGGCAATGAGAATCTATATTTGATTGTAATCTTGTTAATGGATCTGGAATCCATGCACATACGCCATTCTCCATCCTTTTTGGGTGCCAAAACTATTGATACTGCACATGGACTCAAACTCTCTCTTATCAAGCCTTTATCCAACAATCGCTGCACTTGTTATTAATATATTATTACAATATTAATAGTATAATGTTAAAGATAATAATATTTTACTAATTATAATATTAAAAAATTAATATTAATAATTGTTGGTGTGAATAAATGTCTTGCACCTAGTTATTTCACTTACTAGGGACTTAGTGGACATATTCACACGTTAAGTTTACTTAGGTCCTAAGATTCTTTCGAGAAGGTGTTAGTTGTCATTAGTTGTTATCTTATCTTTTGACAACTAATACATGTGACCTAGGTAGTTGTGATAAGTTGTCTCATGTCATAATCTGATTAAGGCACTTTTCATAATCTTATGACATCTTGTATCACCAAGTGGCTATATAACCAAGGGGTCTCTCCTACATTGTACATTGATTCTTTTTACTTTCATTGATAGGAATATAGTTTTTTCTTGTCATATTGATCTTCTGAGTATTTTGTGCTTTCCATAGGCCTTTAGATCTTGTGTGGATGTCTCCATAGCCAAATATTACATGGTATCAAAGCAATTTGAGTGCCTTTGATTAGTCTTGTTGGCAACACAAGGGCAGACAACTAAAAGGGGGGGTGAATCAATTGTCACAGAAATTCACAACTTATTAACTTTATTAACCTTATTCTCATATTTGATTATTAACCATGAAAGCATAAATCATCAACATATCATAAACACACATAACACCAAGATTTTTTTATGTTGAAATCCTATTAGGGGAAAAACTACGGTGGAGGTCAGTCCACAAGATTTACCCTGTTAAAAGTATAAAGAATGAAATGGGGAATGCACATGCATTCAGGCACACTGCCTAGAGCTCACTGCTCAATTACAACAAGGCTTACTACCCAAAGGAAGACACACTGTCTTACAAAAAGATTCGGATTACATCCGTAGGGATTTAAACTGATAAAATAGATAAAATAGCATTTGCTAATGCCTAATCACAATTCTAGTTAAGCACATGAACACTTCTTCACTTTTCTTCACTCTTCTTCACTCTTCTTCACACTCTGCTCTGTCGGTATGATCAAATGATGACATGCAGATCGAATCAAAAACAAGGGTTTCCATCAATGACAACACTAGAAAACATTTGCAGTGTCTCTTGCCAACAATCTCCCCCTTTGGCATTGATGGCAATACTTAGTGAAAAATGACTAAGTGTCAATCAGTACCAACATGAATTACACTACCAACTTCAAAATTTCAAAAACACATTCAAAACTACAACTCCCCCTGAGATGAATAAACATTTTTCACTATTATACTCTCCCCCTTTGACATCAATGGAAAAGATGAGAATTTGCAAACCAAAAATCAAACAAAATTGTTGTATATGTACAAACTTGTTTCTACAACTTACACAAACTTGAAAATATCTACAAAATTGGTCTTCAACAGGTTCAAACTTGTGTTCCAACCCTTCTTGAGATTCTCCAAGATATTCATGTGACCATAGAATAGAAAATATTGCATCTTTGTAGACTCAAGGTTCACCGGATCACTGACCACCAAAGCTTCTTGTGCTTCCTTCAATGCACTCAACATTGTTTCCATCTTCTGACCAATTAGGCCTCTAAGCTCTCATGCTCTTCCCACAATTCTATCATTAGCATGCTTCAAAATCTTTATCTTGTCAAGTTGGGATATAATCTGACCTTTTTGCTTTCCAACATAAACAGTTAAAGGATCAAAGGCATCAGAAATAGCAGCTAACTATTTCTCATGATCCTTAATCTTTTTCTCATTGTCCTCAGTAAATTTAGACAAAGAAAAATATGACTTATAGATCTTTCCTCCTTCAGATAGAGCACTTTGAACATTCTTCACATAAGTGACTAATAATGAATATTCATTTTCAATCATGCACTTTAGCCTATTGAACCTTTTATCATCAAATTCCTTTTGTACCTTGACCATAGTTGACTTCTCAAGGGACTCAAAATGAGTACTTACAAAATTAATAAGCTTCTTCAACTCACCAGAGGGAGAACCAGATGGATCCTTAATGTGAGTAGGCATGATTCTCTCCATAATACCAGATGGAAGACTCAATAGCTCACTATCCTCAATGTGAGACTTCAACAATTCTTCCATAGTTTTCGCCTGTGCAAATGATGCAACTTTCAATTTCTGAATCAGAGACAAAGTAGAAAAATTAATAGGACCTTCACCCAATTCAAGGTCAAACTCTTCCTGTTGCACTTCTAGAAACTTCTTCATTGCCTTTGTAATGTCTCTTGCTTCCACAGGGACTTCCTTTGCTTCAACCTTCTTTTCTTCAATCACTGTTTCCTTAGCTACTGATTCTTGATTGTCTTTTGGAATCTCAACTTCTTCAGCTGTCACAACTTTTTCTTCAACTAACACAACCTTAGGAGCTTTAGTCTCCATAGGTACTTCTGTATCATGCACACCAAGAGGAATCTGAGTGTCATCAACTGTATCTTCCTTTACCTCTTCATCTACTAGACCAGATGAAATACTTTCAACATGCACTTCTTCAGGGACAACATTTATTATGTTCTTTAGCAAGACTTCCTTTAGAATTATTTTAGTTTCTTTTGCTAGCTCTTCAGTCCGTCCAATCATAAGCTTGTTTACTCTTGTTTTTCTCTTGAAATCCCTCTTAGCTTCATTTAGGATTGTCTTCATTTCCTCAATAGACATCACCGAACATAAATTTGGAAGAATCCGTTCTCTCATTTTCTCTTCTTCAGTTCTTGCACTTACTCTCCTCATTTCCAAAATTTCATATAGTTCCTTAGGCAACTGAGATATGATCTCAACAAGAGCCATATTGAAATTGTTCAAAAAGTTCTTGAGGAGGCTACAATAAAGTACTTGAAGAATTTCAATATGGCTCTTGTTGAGATCATATCTCAGTTGCCTAAGGAACTGTATGAAATTTTGGAAATGAGGAGAGTAAGTGCAAGAACTGAAGAAGAGCAAATGAGAGAATGAATTCTTGCAAATTTATGTTCAATGATGTCTATTGAAGAAATGAAGACAATCCTGAATGAAGCTAAGAGGGATTTCAAGAGAAAAACAAGAGTAAACAAGCTTATGATTGGATGGACTGAAGAGGTAGCAAAATAAATTGAAAAAATTCTAAAGGAAGTCTTGCTAAAGAATAGAATCAATGTTGTCCCTGAAGAAGTGCATGTTGAAAGTATTTCATCTGGTCTGGTAGATGAAGAGGTAAAGGAAGATACAATTGAGGACACTCATATTCCTCTTGGTGTGCATGATACAAAATTACCTATGGAGACTAAATCTCCTAAGGTTGTGTCGATTGAAGAAAAAATTGTGACAACTGAAGAAGTTGAGATTCCAAAAGACAATCAAGAATTGATAGTTGAGGAAACAGTGATTGAAGAAAAGAAGGTTGAAGCAAAGGAAGTCCCTATGGAAGCAAGAGACACTGAAAAGGTAGTGAAGAAGTTTCTAGAAGTGCAACAGGAAGAGTTTGACCTTGAATTGGGTGAAGTTCCTATTAATTTGTCTACTTTGTCTTTGATTCAGAAATTGAAATTTGCATCATTTGCGCAAGCAAAAGCTAGGGAAGAAATGTTGAAGTCTCACATTAAGGATAGTGAGCTATTGAGTCTTGCATCTGGTATTCTAGAGAGAATAATGCCTACTCACATTAAGGATCCATCTGGTTCTCCCTTTGGCGAGTTGAAGAAGCTTATTAATTTTGTAAGTACTCATTTTGAGTCCCTTGAGAAGTCAGTTGTGGTAAAGGTATAGAAGGAATTTGATGATAAAAGGTTCAATAGGATAAAGTACATGATTTATAATGAAAAATCATTATTAGCCACCTATGTGAAGAATGTTTAAAGTGCTCTATCTGAAGGAGGAAAGATCTATAAGTCATGTTTTTCTTTGTCTAAATTTACTGAGGACAATGAGAAAAAGATTAAGGATCATGAGAAATAGTGAGCTGTTATTTCTGATGTCTTTGATCCTTTAACTGTTTCTGTTGGAAAGAAAGAAGTTCAGATTATATCCCAACTTGACAAGATAAAGATTTTGAAGCATGCTAATGATAGAATTGTGGGAAGAGCATGTGAGCTTAGAGGCCTAATTGGTTTGAAGATGGAAACAATGTTGAGTGCATTGAAGGAAGCACAAGAAGCTTTAGCGGTCAGTGATTTGGTGAACCTTGAGTCTACAAAGATGAAATATTATCTATTTTGTGGTCACATGACTATCTTGGAGAATCCCAATAAGGGTTGGAACACAAGTTTGAACCTATTGAAGACCAATTTTGTAGATATTTTCAAGTTTGTGTAAGTTGTACAAACAAGTTTATACATATGCAACAATTTTGTTTGATTTTTGGTTTGCAAATTCCCCATCTTTGCCATTGATGTCAAAGGGGGAGAGTAGAATAGTGAAAAATGTTTATTCATCTCAAGGGGAGTTGTAGTTTTGAACTATTTTTTTGAAATTTTGAAGTTGGCAGTGTAATTCATGTTGGTACTGATTCGATACTTGGTCATTTTTCACTAAGTGTTGTCATCAATGCCAAAGGGGGAGATTGTTGGCAAGAGACACTGCAAATGTTTTCTGGTGTTGTCATTGGTGGCAACCCTTGTCTGTGATTTGATCTGCATGTCATCATTTGATCATACCAGTAGAAAGATTGAAGACAGTCGAGCTAGAACAAAGTATCCGACAGATTTGTGTTCATCGATTCATATGCAAATTTTTTGTTATCTTTTTGATTTGTGGATCTTAGGGAAGGTTTTTTGATATATGATCTACGTTATCTATGAATCTCAGTGCCTTATATCAATTTGTGTGCAAGTTAAAAGATCCATTTGTTTTATTTCCTATTCATCAGTGCAAGAAGGCCGACTAAGTGAATATAGTTGTTGCAGATATTTGAGGAGTAATTGTTTAAGTGTTTTTGTGTTCAAGAATTTTGATTTGGGTCCTCACTATGTTTTGGCCGACTTTGGTGGATGCGCATTGAAAATTAATTATAATTTGAGCCGAAAATTTGTAAATATTCTCTATTTTGTTGAAACTGACATGAAGCAACTAAATCCTTAGTAGTGGATATATGTGAGTGATCAATTATATCATTTTGGTGTATGTTTGATGTATGTTGATGTGTGTTGTGAATGTTAAAAGGATTGTAGAGTGATTATGCATAGTTTCACTTGTGCAATAAGGATTTTGTGATGCGAGTTAGAGCATAATAGAGCAAAAGAGCAGAATCAGACAAAAGGTCAAGAATTCAATCTATGAGCTTAACCAGAACTGTAATCAGGCATTTGTAGATGCTACTCTATCAGTTCAATTCTTTGGATGTAATCAAAATCTATTGTAAGGCAGTGAGCCTTTCTATTTTTGAGCAGTGAGCTCTAGGCAATGTGCCTAAATGCAAGTGCATTCCCATTTTGTAAACTTTCATTTTGAGTACACTCAGATAATCTTGTGGATTGACCTCCACCATGGTTTTTCCTCTAACAGGGTTTCCACGTAAAAAATCCTTGTGTTATGGTGTTGTGGTTATTTTTCTTATGTCCATGTATCTTTCTTTTGGTTGAATTTTATTAGTACTTTAAAGAACAGATTAAAAAAGTTAAAAATTGCAGAACACTGATTCACCCCCCCTCTCAATGTTCCTTGATTCCAACAAGTCATTAGGATATCTTGAGTGCAATCTTGTATTTTCTTGAGGCATTGAGTGTGCTCTTCTCTTGCATCTTTGGATGATCTAGAGAATCAAAAAGGTATGATAGAAATAGTAGATTTGGGGGGGTTCAATTTTTGGCTTTGTATTGTAGGTGCATTTTGGGAGCTTGTTGCATTAGATTTGAGCTCACCATTGTATCTTGAGTGTCAAAGAAAGTCAATTTTTCCTTTTGTTTCGTCCCAGTTGGACATTAGAGGCTAAATCTACAAGGGTTTGAAGATTGAAGGTGGTTGCCAGATCCATGAAGTAGCCATATTTTCAGAGCATTTTCAGCCAAAAAAGACATCACCATTATGCTTAGAAGGGCCAAAAACCCCTAATCCAAATCGTCAAATTTGGACAAAGTTGTCTGCTGAGGCAAAAAAAAATATTGGTCGAGCCGTATGGCCCAACCATTATTCTAGCGATACGAAAGTTTTTAACAAAAAAATTTAATACTTCTATGAATTTAAATATTTTTCCAAAAAAAATTTAAAAAATCATTTATTCACAGTGTATTTGCATTGTAATTTTTTTTTTAAAAAAGTTGTAGTCGTAGGTACTGCGCAACAATCCCTATGTAGATTGTAGACCTATACTAGTGGTACCACACATATTGTGGGTTCCACTGGCTAACAAGTGGCACAATATCATCTACCATGGCCCCACCTCCCACCTTTCCATTCGTTGGCGGCTTCTTCATAAAAACTGTCACATCCCATTTAGTTATATTAGCCTAATCATTTAATTGTTGCACTAATTGTTTAATAACCAATGATTAGGAAAGATAAATTGATTACATTGATTATTACATGAAGGGTGATTAAGAAAGTCGATTATAATGATGATGGTTTATTATGTGTTCTAATTTATGAGTGTATTATGTATTGTTGATATTTTCTCATATTGGAGAGAGAGTATCATCAAGGAAAGGCTTCTAGCCAATGGAGGTAACTAGCTATGATGGAATCAGCACACACTCACCTAGACTCATGTAGTTAGGTTGCATGCATGTGAATGATCTTTTGGGTTTGTTATTAAGATAATTGTATTATTTTATGAATGATGCATAAATATATTTGCATGATAAATGAAATCTCTTATATAAATCTAGATAACTTAAATAATACTTAGAGAGTTCGTGTTAATGAGGGTCACAAACCCAACTTAGCACAAGAGTGTGTTATTTGTTATACATAGTTGTATTTAGATTTTCTACCAAAATGGACCCCAAATCAAGTAGGAATTGGCATGAGAATACAATTTCACCATTATAACTATATGTAAGTAAATACATGTATATTGCTTAAAGAGGCTTAAGTTATTTTTGTCATACATATTGTAAGAAAACGTATATATTCCCTCTAATACTTGCAAATACTTCTTGAATCAATATTATTAAATATCACATGTATCTTGATATTTACATTTACTACAATAATAATAATAATAATTCATATTGTTATTAAATAATATTATATTTTAATAAATAAATTAAAGCAAAGATTATTTGAAAAGGGAATACAGTAAAACAAAATAAAAATGAATAAATATAAAAATTTGTTACCTTACCCTTCCACATGCCTAATAAAGGCCTTCAAAGAAAGAAAATGATATTATACCTGGCTTAATACATGCCTGCTAGCTTTGAGGGTTGCTTTAAAAAAAATGCATACTAATATTTGGGGAGGAGGGTGCGAATGGGGGGAACATTTAAAATTATTTTCCTCGTAAAGCATAAATGTAGCTATAGCCATAAGTTTCCATTGCAGACCATTAAATCAGGGAAATGAAAGAGGATATATGGCAAGAAATTGAGGTTATAGTCCACCTGTGTTTGAGAGGAACTTTCTCAAACTATAGAAGATTTACCACAACAGCTGTGAAGGTTATTCCTTTTTATCATTGCAAACTCACAAGTAATAAAATTGTCACATAATTTCTTTTGGAATATGTAGGCTCCTGGAGAAAGTTCATTGTAGTTAAATATTGAATTTGGCCATCCTTAAATCTGAATTTCACTAGTACAAAATAGATAAAATCAATATCGTACCAAATAAGTATGATGGGAAAAAGACAATAAGATGTATGTCTATTTTGTTTAGATTGAATGTGGGGGTTCTCCCAATTTTTTTAAAAGGTTGTAACTTGTAAGTATTCAATTTGCATTGAGACCAAAATCTTAGAAGCATCACAGGAAGGGTTCCAAAACTTTTGAAAAAATCATTTCCATTCATTTTCTAATTTTAAAGAGGAATGCTATGGTTAGATGTTATACTTTTTGTGTGTTATGTTTAGAATGTTGCACCTTTTTCCTTTTATGTTTGATATGCTATATTTTTTGCCTATTAAAATAGCTTTGAAGAATTATTTGTACCTTTTTGCTTTAGTGTTAGATGTCTAGTATTAGTGCTTTTTATTTATAAAACGTGAAAGTTGGTCAATTGCAATCCATCCATATAAACTTTGTATTCCAGAGTTTTATCTGTTGTTTAGGAAGCTTATTGAAGAAATGTGAGATAGCAACCTTCCTCTGACTGAAAAGTTTTGAAAAGTATAAGTTCCTCAATTGAAAATTCCCCATCTATGTGGCAATTGCAAAGACCCAATCCACTGTATGGACTCTGATTGGAAAATTTACAAAAGAGTTGTTTTAAAAACATAATCTGCTCAATGAAACTTATATTTATTGTTATGCATCTAAGAAATTGTTTTAGATGAGTGAGAGATAAGAAACAGTGTTTCTTGGAAGGAAAAAAAATGAATTTAGGAATAAATAACAGTTATCATTCCTCTGAGTTACACCAATAAAATATCATGATTCATGTTTGTAAGTATAGATTGTTTAAATGAATGCATTTGAAGATCATTCCCTTGTGTAAAGGAAAGGAACGCTCTAGCACTAACCTCAATGGTTAAGGTGTTAATATCTTTTGGAATGTAGAACTTTGTCAAGTATACCCAAGTCTTCATAGAGATCCACAATATCTTTAACATGAGAGGGGAAATGTCTTTCAAAATGTTTCTTATATTTGGTTTAACAAGGTGTTGATAATGGACTATCATAGTTTATGTGAGTTTTACAACCAAATGCACCTACCGAGTAATGTCAATGGCTATATGTGGTTCCTCTTATTTAATAATCATGTGTCTCACAATATAAGTTGTCAAACTTAAAGGGAATCATTGTGGTTGTTGGCTAAATTTAAATGGAAAAAGTAGTAATATACATATTGATGTATTGATTACAGTTTCCTACAAATTAGAGTCGATTTAGTCTCCAATAAACATATGAACATTTCCTTTAGATCAGTTACTACTGATAGTGTTTTAAGATTTATTTCCCAGGATAAAGAAAAAAATTAAAAAAATTATTTATTTAGTCTACAACTAAATCAAGGTTGCCTTATTGACAAATTGTTGTTTTTGTGTAGAATCTAGTTGGTTAAGTTGTAGATAAAACTGCTCTTAATTGGATGTGATTCTAAGAAAAATATTTCTAGGTTTTGTTCTTCATTCTACCACCTTTCTAGAACATATTGAAACTTTAATTTTGGACAAGAGATACCAAAGTTATGATGGTTTAAATATTGTCCTTTCTGCTACATTTTGCATATTGAAATGTGAATTGATTTATATAGGGTAGGTATATAAATTTAAAGGCTAATATCATTAGTTTAAGAGTTAAGAGTATAATATTATGAGTATGAGTGAATTTATTTATTAGCCTTCTTGGTGTACTATTTGATAATTGTAATCTGATTAATACGAGTGTGAGTGTAGTCTTAGTTGTTCGGTTACTATTTTTCCCACCTTATAGAATGTTAAGGCATCATTATGAGATGCATGAGACATTATAGATTATAAACATTGAATTTCTTGATTTCCATGCAAAGTGTGTTACCTTGGTGGATTTACATCATCCTCCATGTTATGTTAAAAAATAATTTCCATGTCTTGGATATGTGATGCGTAAGCATGTAGGTATGTTATTTGACAACAACTCTTATAGTGAACTACATTCCATCATGCATGTTGGCTACATATTGCTAGATCCTTTATGATGGGTCGGGCTTCTCTAGTGGAGTAGCACGAGGAAGCTACCACTTCGTGGTAGGGTGGATAACACCTCGATGATGCTCTCTCTCTCTTTGCATTAGATTATAGATGGAAACCAATGATGGTTGTGATACAAGTGTTAATGCATTTACTTATTTGTATATCTTGTTCTTTACAATTATGAATTTGTTATAGGAGATCATGGCTACTATAATTAAATTTATTACCTATGTCATCAATTTGATTTAAGAAGAGTGGGAATCTGCATTCACATAGAAATTATTTGAGTTTTTAAAGATACTGCAAGTATTGTCAATGGACTTGTGATAATAGTAGCAGTTAGAGAATCACTTTATATGTGGAAAAACTTATATTGTTTTAGTCAAGATTTGACTCCTAAATTAGATCTACTTTATCTTCATGTTATTCACTAATTTCCAGTCTTCATTAGAGGTTATTTGGGTGGTTATTCACTTATTTATATACTTTATTAGTCTTTAATTGGTTGGTTGTTACATATGGTATCAAAGCTCAGGGTTCAAAGCTAGGGCCTAGAGTCTACTACCTTAAGGTTACATTTTTTTTGAAAGTTTTGAAAAATCCTAGAATTGTGGAGATACCTATATGAGTTTGAGTCTTGTTATTTCCCAAATAGTTCAATATGGGAATTGAATAGGGGAATATGATGAATGAATAGAAGCTAGTAATCTAGAATGAAATTGATTTGTATGATTTATTACTAGTTGTATACAAAAGACAATAATCTATGATGCGAGTGCATGATAGAATGATGTCAAACTCATGATTTTTTGAATGTTGATTGATTGAAAATAAACTTGAACAATGATTACTTTGTGATTGATGCATTTCATGATTATGGTTTACTCATGAGCTTGATATGGGTAGTAAATTATTGAGGTCATACTTTGATCCTTTAATGTGAACTTCTATATATGCTAAGTTCACTATTATATCATAAACCTTTGCTATGAGTGATTTTTCACTTAAGCTATGTGATGTATGCTTGAGATTGACAATAGTCAAGGAGCATTCTATGCCAGTGATGGATGTTCTTGGTTGCTTAGTCGTCTAATGGATTGCAAGGAAGAGAGATTCTAAAGAAAAATAGGTAGGTAACACCTTAGGATCATGAAGTGATATGAACTTATGTGTAATTTAATGTTTTTTTACATTAATGCCTCCCTAAGTACTTGTGTAAATGTCCTAGGGTTGTGCGCATTGATAATATTAGTGCCCTTGTTGGTGACAACATTGAGTACTAATGGATGCTTGATTATTGTCATACCAAGCTTATGTGAGTGTGAATCTAGTAGCGGATTGATGCATGCAATAGGTTGCATCCATTTCCACTTTACTTATTTCTCCTTATATGAACATGTGATGTATTGTGTGGAATGTCACATTGAACATATGTAATGTGTGCTTGAGACAATCACCTTGGGTATATGTGACATACATTAGGGCTAGTCACTATGTATTGGTGTGTCACTTCCTATGGGAATTGGAAGATTATGAATTGATATGACCCTTGTGTATTTGTGTATTTTTGCACACTACTAATTGGTATGTACTTCAAATGCTTCTGTGGATGCTATTACAATGACATCTTTGCTAAATACTAGCATATGCATTAGATGAGGCTAGATGTTGATACTTTTGATGCCCCTACTTGTGATGTCCATGATATTATTCATGGCGATGTTGTAGAATTAGTGTATTCAAGATTTCATTACTTCAAATTCTTGACTAGTTCATTTTGATAAAATTGTTAAAAAGTTATGATGTTGATTCTTTTGTTTATGAGATGCCTAGTATGACATCACAATTTACAATGAATCAGGGAGAAACTATGGTCTGGTTATGAACAATAAATATCACGAAATTATTCACATATGTTTAGGTACAAGAAAGTATGTATGATAAGACGAACATAATTGTGATTTCTTATAAAAGAGGGGCATGTGTTGGAAAGGTGTTGAGTGGCTCCCAGGTTATCCTGAGGGTGTAAATAAAAATAAAATGCTTTGGCCAAAACTTGAGTCACTTCATGAGTAAAAGGACATTTACATAGAAATTTATGGTAGAAAGCATTAAATAAGTTGTAAGTGATAGTTACTACGTGATAGCACAGGTTTCACACATGTTGTGACGATATGGACATATGGTTTAGGTCACATGCGAGTAGGCATGAATGACAAGATGAATATATTGTCTAGGTCACATTGTTGACAAGATAAAAAAAATTATTCACTAACTCTTCAAGTCACGTGTGAGCATTCATGTATGATAGATGAACATATTTATAGTGTCACATACAAGAATGTATGCATGATAAGAATTTATTCTTTGTAGGAAAATTGCATGAATGTTTTTTAATGAGATAGCTTTGTTCTCATGTAATGATGGATAAATGTTTATTTCTAGACTATTGCAAATAAATGCATGGATTGAGATGATAAACTAGTTGTATAACAACTAACCATGTTGAAAGAAATAAGAAAAATGAAAATTGCAGGATTTGAATTTAAGTAGAATCTTAAAGGTTTTAATTATATGATATGAAAAAGTAAATTATATTAATTCTGCTATGAGTGGCTTACTCCCTAGTTGTGAACTATCGTAATGAAACTTTCAATTGTATGAATTTTAAAGTGAGTTATTTGAAATTTGATTTATTGCATACAATAATGTTGGATATTGAAATAGTCCACCCTTGAAACCTCACAAGCTATTATATATTTTGTTAACAAGCTAACATCAATGCAAGTGATTGATTGTTGATTAGACCTAAGGACCATGTTAAGTACATTGTCAAGAAATTCAAGGCAACTGAGTCAACTAATCAAGCTATAAGGTATGATAAGCAAAGTTAAGAATCGTGTTTTTTTTTTTTTTCTATAGAATAAAGTTGATTTGAATGCTTCATATTGTGACAATAATTAATATATAATCATCGGGACATGACTATCCTTAGGGGAGGAGGATGTCACATCCCGTTTAGTTATCTTAGCCTAATCATTTAATTGCTGCATTAATTGTTTAATAACCAATGATTAGGAAAGATAAATTGATTACATTGATTATTACATGAAGGGTGATTAAGAAAGTTGATTATAATGATGATGGTTAATTATGTGTTCTAATCTATGAGTGTATTATGCATTTTTGCTATTTTCTCATATTGGAGAGAGAGTATCATCAAGGAAATGTTTCTCGCCAATGAAGGTAACTAGCTATAATGGAATCAACACACACTCACCTAGACTCATGTAGTTAGGTTGCATGTGTGTGAATGATTTTTTGGGTTTTTTAATAAGATAATTGTATTATCTTATGAATGATGCATAAATATATTTGCATGGTAAATGAAATCTCTTATATAAATCTAGATAACTTAAATAATACTTAGAGAGTCTATGTTAATGAGGGTCATGAACCCAACTTAGCACAATAGTGTGCTACTTGTTATACATAGTTGTATTTAGATTTTCTACCAAAATGGACCCCAAATCAAGTAGGAATTGGCATGAGAATGCAATTTCACCATTATAACTATATGTAAGTAAATACATGTATATTGCTTAAAGAAACTTAAGTTCTTTTTGTCATACATATTTTAAGAAAACATATATATGCACTCTAATACTTGCAAATACTTCTTGAATCAATAGCATGTATCTTAATATTTACATTTACTATAATAAATAAATAAATTTCATATTGTTATTAAATAAGATTATATTTTAATAAATAAATTAAAGCAAAGATTATTTGAAAGGGGAATACCATAAAACAAAATAAAAATGAATAAATATAAAAATTTGTTACCTTCCCCTTCCACGTGCCTAGTAAAGGCCTTCAAAGAAAGAAAAGGTTATTATACTTGGCTTAATGCATGCCTGCCAACTTTGAGGGTTGCTTTAAAAAAATTCATACTAATATTTGGGGAGGAGGGTGTGAATGGGGGGAACGTTTAAAATTATTTTCCTCGTAGAGCATAAATGCAGCTACGACCATAAATTTCCATTGCAGACCATTAAATCAGGGAAATGAAAGAGGAAATATGGTGAGAAATTAAGGTTATAGTCCAGTTGCATTTGAGAGGAACTTTCTCAAACTATAGAAAATTTATTGTAGCAGTTGTGAAGGTTATTCCTTTTATCATTGAAAACTCACAAGTAATAAAATTATCACATAATTTCTTTTGGAATATGTAGGTTCATGGAGAAAGTTCATTGTAGTTAAATATGGAATTTTTCCATCCTTAAATATGAATTTCACCAGTAAAAAATAGATACAATCAATATCATACCAAATAATTATGATGGGCAAAAGACAATAAGATGTTTGTCTATTTTGTTCAGATTGAATGTGGGGGCTCTCCCAATTTTTTTAAAAGGTTGTAACTTGTAAGTATTCAACTTGCATTGAAACCAAAATCTTAGCAGCATCACAGGAATGGTTCTAAAACTTTTGAAAAAATCATTCTTGTTCATTTTCTGATTTTAAAAAAGAGGACTGCTATGGTTAGATGTTATACCTTTTGTGTGTTATGTTTAGAATGTTGCGCCTTTTTCCTTTTATGTTTGATATGCTATATTTTCTACCTGTTAAAATAGCTTTGAAGAATTATTTGTGTCATTTCGCTTTAGTGTTAGATGTCTAGTATTAATGCTTCTTAATTATTGTTGATACCAAAAATTGGCAAGGTAACAGCCTTTATGGGAAACTCAGTTAATGGGGGGACTAATTGCTCTAAACAGAGTGACCTCCAGGTTTTTAAAGAAGTCGGCTTCTTCTATAATTAGGGTTTTGGAATGGGAAAAGGAAGCAGATATAAAAAATAAAGATCTAACTAAGGCGATGCGACAAGGGATAGATATAGGTACGGTAAATCTATCTTTGGGGATTCGATTTACGGGCCTGATTGGTAAACTGCTATGTTCTAGAATTAACAGAAATCAAAGATAAAGATCTAAACAATTCATCCAATGACATAAAATAATTTTCACACTCATTTACTAAAAAGAGGAGTCAAAGACATGATCTAAGCCAACAAACTTGTATTAAAATCATAGAAGTTCTACAAATGAACAATTTAGAACAATAATGGTACAATATCAATGTTTTATCAAATAACATAAGAAAAATAGAAAGGCCGAACAATGGCATAGTCTGAAAGTCTCATACAATAATTTGAAAGCATAAAAAAAGGCCTGGTGTCTTTCTCTAATTTTTTTGCATCTTCCAAACTTGTTTTCTAAAGTAAGAAGCAGTATATATATCCAACAATCCACCACCTGGTGAGCTTGTAACAAAAAGATTTTGTACCTCGAGCAATGATGGCTTGAGCAATGATTCCCCTCGGTCGTTTTAACAAAAAATATTTGAGTCATAGCATGTAGTCACTACCTAACCAGATGCATCCCTTGTGAATGATGGCAATGGTCCAAAAAAATCTCGTGCAAACAAGTGTCGCTTCCCAATGGAGGCAGTTAGAACATGCGGCAGCACGTCGCATCCTGTTACTCGCTCCATTCTTCCCTTTGATAGAACTCCTGCCGAAGGGACGCGTGGCAGCAGTTCACAACCCGTGGTTCTTTCTCCCTTCCCTTTTGTGAAAGCTTACGCTGGGAAGACATGTGGTAGCCTTTATTACTATCAGTACCGATAGTGGGGTCTGCCAAAAGTTTATTAAAATGGAAGCCACGTGGCACGTGGCCGAGGCCCGACAAAAAAGTGAAGGGAAACAACTATAAATAGATTGCAGTGTAGACACGTGGCATCATGGCAGGAGCTAATAGAAGAGCAAAGGAAGGAATTGTTTACGAGGAGCGCCCGGCGGACACGTGGTGGCAGCTAACGGAGTTTAGCAAAAAGAGGCTCGATGAAAAGCTAAGGGTAGCACTTCTAACATATGAGACGCAGGTCAACATTTAGCAAAACAAAATCACCCAAAGGGAAATTTTACATTCATAGCTTTTGGCGACTACCAGGGGCGTTTCGCCTGTGGAATGAGGAACCCAAAATTTTCTCTAGCTTGTAGACCAGAGCCCCCATCAATAGGGTGACAGAGTCAGAGCTTAGAAATAGCTGCCTACAGAGGTACCCAGTTAGCCTCAGATGGTCTTAATATGTCATGCAAATTCTCTTGCGCTCCGCTCAAATCAAGCATCTCTTTATAAGGCAACGCCGCAGGTAAATCGGCCCCATACTCAAATTGGAAGAGTAGTCGTGCAATCAAATAAATGACACATTCAATATCTGTTGCGGTAGGAGGTTGGTTGAAACTCTAAAAAGTGGTTGTGTCCTGCTCCTCTTCAATCTTCACCACAATTTGTTCTGTCATGAAAACTGACTCATTTGCAAGAAACGGGGAGGGCAGGCCCATCTCAATCAGCTGAGAGAAATTTTCCTGCATGTTATCCATAGTCCAGTTCAAAGTAGTTGTGCATGCGTTGTCACGAAGGATAGCTGAGTGGAAATGGATGTATTTTTTCATCATCTTGGCAGCAGCTTTCCAATCCTTGATCCCTGCCTTTGCTAAGTCCTCATCTGAGACCAGGTATAACTTGCTTAGCAAAATTTTTACTTCAGGAACCCTCTCTGTGATGAACTATGAGAACTACTCAATTGCTCCACGGACCTCCCTGCTCAATTTTGTCGCCTCCAACATATATTGAAGTTTCAGTTGTAGTGTCAGGTAGAAGGCCTTGACCTTTTCCCAGTACAAAACATATAGTTGTTGAGCCACTGGAATGAGGTTCTTTTGGGTAGCAAGGGCCTGGGTAATGCTCCTTAGAAGGGAAATCTCTGCATCTTAAAAGCTGACATCTTGAGTCAATTTCGTAACTCTCCTATTTGCAGATGAAATTTATTCCTCGATGTTTCTTAGTTCTTTAGACCAGTTCTCCTTGGCCTAGATTTTGTTTGCCGACTCCAATTCAAGGGAAGACTTCGCCTCTTGGAGCTCCTCTTCTAATTGGGTCTTTTGGCTCCTAAAGTCTGCATCCTTCTTTTGAATTTGTTGTTTGAATTGAGCATGTTGTTGTTCAAATTCCTCACTCTTTTGCTTCACTTCTTGTTCCACCAAAGTTAACCGGTTCTGATATTCTTGGTTCCTCTTCTATAGCACGTCGACCAGGGAAGGGTCAATGGATTGGAACTTTGCAAGTTCCTCCCAGAGTTTGTTCTGCTCCACCTCTACTACCTGCGCTCTCTCTGATAAGCGTGCAACTTCTACTTCCATTGCCTTTTCTTTCATTTGTAGGGACTCAACCCTATCTTTCACAAGTTTCAACTCCTCTCCTTTCTTCTTTAGTTGGCGACCAGATTTGAAGTCCATGGTCACCACCCACTATGTTTCTCCCATGAGTTCAACTTTTTCATGTGGTCGAGCTATGCTCAGACCGAGTCGCATGGCGAACATGTTGTAATCGTCGAGTTGCATCTCCCCTTGTGATTTGATGACGTTTGAATGCATAGTTGCGAAATGGATCGCATTCTGAGCTTCATTGTAAACAGTATACACTTTCAGCTCCATCAGCTTCTTATCATCCTTGGCCTTCTACTTCTGAATTATGGGAGCCCGTGCTTCCTTTGTAACATCACCTTGTGCCATAAATTGGGCCAGTGACTGAACTAGCCCACCTACGAAAGGTGCACCAGGAGGTAGGGCAAAAGGGAATGTGAGGGTAATGGTTTCGAGTGCTTTCCTTTTAGGGAGATCGACTATAAGCGGGGAGAAATGAGGGACATGCCAAAACTTGGTTTGTGAACCTGCGGGAGGACTCATCAATTGTTGCAGCGATTGTGGGCTCATGGTGGACTCCAACTACTGGGTAAACTAAGTTATGCTCGATATAGTTGTAGCAGGAGGGGTGTCAATAGTGATTGCGCTTGAGGAAAGAGAGGCCAGAGTAGATTGGGTAGTGACGAAAGGTGTAAGGTTCTACGAAAGAGTTAAGATAAATGGCCTTGCATGGGAGAACTAGGAGAAACCTCCCATGACCATTGTGGCAAAGACAGAAGGAAGTTCCAACACTTGTAGTGATGGGTTCCGCAGAGATAGCAAGGATTAATAAAGATTGTGAAGAGAAGAAGGAGAAAATGTTACATGTTCACTAGATGATTGCAATTCCTGGCTTGCCACGACCTCCTAGCTTTCTGTGGTTGTTTGTGAACTTTAGCCAGCAATTACTTCTGTGCGCTGTTGTTTGGTGGGCTAGGTATCCTTCACCTCTACGGTTTCTGACTATTGTTGAGTCACTCTTGTCCTTGTTGTGGTCTAGGTGAGTGTCCATGAAGCTCTTGATATGTTCATTCGTACATTTGAAACAACCTAACTAGGCTGCTTCGTTGCCTTTCTATTTTGTTGAGCAGAGGTCGATGACATTTTTTATTCTTTCTCCTTTTCTTTTCCCATATGCTCTTCGGACTCCTCACTAAATTCATCATCCTTATCAACGCTCGCGTCAAAATTTGTGTGTGCCTCATTCCACAATCTATCAAACTCCTCATCCAACACCACATTTCCATAAGGGGCCTCGGGTTGTTTGGTCTCTTGGCAGTACACTCAAAAATCTCTAATTCTTTCCTCTTTCCATCCTTCTATCTTTAATAATTTATTTTGAAGATCAGCTCCTATTCTTTTCTTTTCATCATACTTCACCGTGGAAAAGTAGAACTTGTGTCATGGTGGCATGTTGTCCTCTGTAGGAATGTGGATCAAATCAACCAGTAGATCATCTAGATCTTTCAGCGAGTTCTGCCTCTTTTCAAAATAAGGTCGGGGGTTGTGTATTACCTTGAAAAAATCATTAGGTGAGTCATTTTCGAGGTTGTAATCCCAGTTATCACAAATCATCACCAACCCCAGGTGAGCCAGCTTATCTTCCAGCAACTTGTGCATCTGTTTCTTGTTCATGACCACCATTTTGAAGCTTAGCAGGTAGCTAAAGAATCCCCTCTTCTTGGCCTTCCCCCCGCAAAATTTGTAGTCAATAATGGATACTTACCGGAACATTTTGAAGGCTAGTACCCAATTTGTGACACATGCTAGAAGGATAAATGGTTCCTTAGTGAAATAGCACAGCTGGATGAATGTGAAATCCACTATGAGAAACCAGTCACATTTGGGAGTGAAGTTCTGCATATATGTTGTCTTCTCCTTGGTGAGTCAATCGATACCATCATCCCCTTTTAAATCTTGCAAAATCAGAGTCAAAAAATAATCTAAAAATGCATAATAGTCATATGTAGAGGAGAGGAGAGGAGTCTGTACAGAAACCGGCCTCCTTTTGCCTAATTCATCAAAAATAAACAACCTTACATACTTCTTAAAGAAATCAAGGTTTTGGTGCAAAAACATGTGAGCAAGGAAGGAAGGAAACTTGAACCTCCATTGCGTTTGGTAGTCCATGATTTTCCCTATCATCTCGTCAACAAGGAATTGTGCAAAATCATACCAGAAAAAGGAATGTTGCTTGCAGAACAGAAACCCTGGACCCAACTGAAATTTGTGCACATCCTTGTCGGTGTCCAAGCCACAAACAAATTCCAACATTGAGAATGCATCTTGCATGTTTGGTGGGAAGGCGATGCACAACACCAAAATCTTTGGTGGCTTTTTATGATCTTCCTTAGGCCTTTGGGTTTCTTTGTTATAAAATTCCAAAGCCTTTTTCATACCTCTCCATATATCCTCTCCCTTCATTGTGTTGAATGGCTCTACATCTTCCGATCTGGAGTCGGGGTCAGGGCTGCATAACATATTCCAGATAGATTTCAAACAGATATTGACTTTTAGGCTCCGACCCTCGATGGTGTTGGTGCTTGGGTTGAAATTTTTGATGGCCACATCAACTAGTTCTAGGAAAAAGTGAATAAACGAGACCATATACTGTGGAAGCCCATTGTACCATAACTTTTGTGACAATGATTCTAGGCCAGTTAATTTCTTCTTTCTTTCACAGGCTGCCTCCCTTAAAGTCTTAGGGTTTTTTGCGAGGATGGGATCATAAATATTATCCCATTCCTCCTTGATTCTGCTTTGATCTCTGTAACTTTTAGGATTTTACAGGACCCGTGTGTTTATCCATTTTGGCTTCTCTCGTATACCAAGCGAAGTGTAAGAGACGTCTTCAAAGATGTAGATGGTTGATGTTGTACGCATATAATCAAACAAGCCCTGAGTTGCCTCTTCCTGCCCCTCTACTCGTGCCTCTGACTGGGGCTCTGTTTGAGAACTCTGCCATTTCTTTTTGCTATAGGTTTTTGCTTAACTCAATTTTTTTGCAATTTACCTTGGCTCTAGTTGCACTCAAAATTTCTTTTTCTCTAGGTAGCGTTTTGAAAAGTATTCACAATGTAAACTTTTTTGCATGCGACACTTAGTTATTTCCTTATTGAGGTGGCCAACAACGCTCACCTTCTAGCATTAAATTCAGCATGTACCACCAGTCATTTGCTTGTGCGAAGTGAATTACTTGCCATTTTGAAATGACAAGAACTCATAATGACATTTGGCAATGATGTACTCCGGCATTATTTTCTTGGAACTTGAGCTGGCAATTTGAAGGCAACTTAGGCATTCATATGTTGTGGCAATTAATATCCCAAATAGAATGATTAAGCCAAATATGCAATAAGTGCCTGAAAATATTTGCATTCTTTTTTGGAGTTTGAGAAGCGCCTGTAGAACAACACCTCAACATTCAACCGTATGAACTACCGCCAAAGACTGCCACCAGCTTATTCTAATTAATTAGTTCCCACTAATCTTGCACATAGCAAATCATACTTAGCAGACACAATTGGGTGGGAAACTCGAGCAAGCCTTAGTGCAATTTTTGAGATACTACTTGATTAACCTCATGCTTATGGTATGCAAATTACCACGCTTATCCTGGCCATTTCTATAAATAGGCGCATAGGCAATAGTGAAATCACACATAACAAATTTTAGTAGAATTGGTAATAGGTGATTAGCTTAGCATTTGGCGTTTGCAGTTGCGTAGAATTTGCATAGAGCTTAGACTTAGGCGATTTGTGTAGAGCTTTTGTCTGACATTTGTATAGAACTCGTCACCATGAACACCCCAATTAGGTTAGTCTATAAGAAATCCCAATCGACTTTTCTTGGTGAAATTTCAACTAGGCGCCTCAAATGGATGACCAAGAGTAAGCACTCTTTGGCCATTATAGCAATAAAATGGGTTATGGGGAGAGATTGCAATGACTATGAGGATAAGTACAGAGTTAACACTAATGTGTGCTCTCATTTTTTAATGTCCATGCCTGACATTGTGGTTCCTAATCCATTGGTTTTGCACCTGATACTCAAAATATTTCTGAAGAAATATTTGGGCAGCCTCGGAGAGGTGGTGGCCTATGTTGCATTTGGAATAGGCTTTCCAACGGCAAGCAAACTTTGGAAATACATTGAGGAAGATGCAATTGTGCCATGGGTGTCATTTTTTATCATTTTTTGTATTCAGTCAGAAGAACATCGTCAAAGGGTCACCCGTGCATGCCATTTCCTGTTTCACCTATACAACATGGTGTCGTTTTATGACATTGACTGGTACACGAACTTCAGGAACCTAATGTTCCCTCCGCCACTTATAGTTGCTCCTGCGAATGTTGCCGCTACTGGCCCTCATGTTGCCCCTGCTGATGAAATGATTCTAGACACTGTAGTTGATGCCTCCATTGTTGCTACACATTCCCACAATTGAAAATCTCCTTTTCTTGCTTTAAGAACTAATGCTCGTTAGTCTATTTTTTGTACATATGCCTGGAAAAGGCTTTATAGTAGCCATATAAAGAAGATATAGAAAATATATAGATATATACTCTAAAAGTGTGGCATTTTAGCCATTTTGATATTGTACTTATCAAAGTATATAAATATAATGAAGATATAGCTTATGTTGAAAATTATGTCTCTTTTGCTTTCGATTGTTTAGCAATATGGGTCTTCTTTTCTTTTCCTGCATATATATATCCATTTCAATTCTGCATATGGGTGTCATTTTTCTCTACTTCATGGGTTCTTTTATCTCTCTCTGCACTTTGCAATAATGGGTTCCATTCGTTTATGCTTCCTCATGCTTGAGAATTAATTATTGAAAGACTGGCCGACCAAAATACAAGGGAAAAATAATTACATTATCTACATTTTTACATTGGTAGAATAATTTGAAGCTTAATTGAATAATTTCAGGTGAATCTTGTTGACCAGAATTCCCAATGCTTCATGCTCCATGGTTTCTAATTCAAATGCATTATGCTCTTTGCATTGAATTATTCTAAAAGGACCTTCCCATAAGCTGTCAAACTTCCTGTGCTAGTCGGGCTTTGCAACTCTTTCATTAAATTTTAGCACTAGATCCCTGCACTTTAGACCTTGGTCTGAAGCTTTCTTGCTGAACCATCTTTTAACCACCTGTTGGTAGTTGGGCATGGCTATTAGAGACTTTTCCCTTTTTTCTTGCACTTCCAGCAACTTGGTCAACCAAACCTCCATTGCGCCATTTTGCTCTATCTTGAGAGATTTGAGCAATTGTAGAGTCATAATTTTGATGGAGATAGGCAATAGCACTTCTTTCCCATACACTAGCTTGTACGGTGAAGTCTTGAGGACTTGCTTAGGGGTTATGCGGTCTACCCAGAGCATCGCCCGGAGGTTTTTATGCCATTCTCATTGGTGCTTTGAACCGATTCTTTTGATGAGTTGGACGAAATTCTTGTTAGTCGACTTTGTCAAGCCATTACCCTGAGGGTAGTAATTTGACAATGTCTTCAAGAATATACCATGTGAAAATGTGAATTGACATACCTTAGAGCCAAGGAAATCCTTGGCGTTGTCAGAGATGATGGTTTTAGGAGGGTCAAATCTCGTCACCAGTTCCTCGAGGAAGTCTACTATCTCCACCTCCGTTGCATTCTTTAGGGGCATGGCTTTGGTCCACCTGGTGAAGTAGTTTGTCACCATTAGAATCTATTTGTGTTCGGTGTTAGAGGCGAGATTAATCATTATGATGAAATAAAGACCCCATTGCACGAATGGCTCATCAACTACTATCGGGTTGAGAGGCATTGTGGAATTTTTTCTTCTCCCCGTGAAGAATTGGCATTCCTTGCAAGATTTTACCAAGGAATATCAATCATTGAACAACATGGGCCAGAAGTATCCAACGCACATAATTTTGATGGTTGTGATCTTTGCAAAGAAATGTCGGCCCGCAAGATTGTTGTGGAAAGTGTCGAGAATCTGCTTCGCTTGCTCTGTGGTGACACACCGCAATAGAATGTTGTTGAAGTTCCTCTTGAAAAGGACCCCTTCGATGAGTGCATATCCACTATTTTACAGTCGGTAGAATCTTCTCTTTTGAGAAGGAAGGTCGGGTGGATATTTTCCTATGTGCATGAACCTTACTCTGTCCGCTAGCCAATAGCCTTTAGATTCAAACTCATTCATTAGAACCAGCTCTTGTTGCTCTTCTTCGGCTGTCATTTCCTCCTCATGCACCAAATATTCACACAATCCTCTTCCTCGAATAGTCTTTGTAGGTGTGAATATAAAATTCCTCAAGCTCTCTTCGGGTGTTTTTATTTTGCTAAGTGTCATCCCCCGCCTCATATGCTCAACATGATGCCCTTAGCTTCTCATTGGGCTTCTTTTTCCTATACTCTGTCGGCTACTTCCACGTGTTTCGTCGAGCACTCCTCGCAACAATTCCTTCCTTCGCTCTGCTACCGGCTCCCGCCATGCTACCACATGCCTACACTGCGAGCTATTTAGAGCTGCTTCCCTTCACTTTTTCATTGGGCCTTGTTCGCGTGCCACGTAGCTTCCATTCGCATAAAATTTTGGTAGACTCCACAGTCAGCACCGATAGTAAACATTGTTGCTACGTGTCTTCCCAATGCAAGCTTTCACCTAAGGGAAGAGAGAGTGAACCATGGGATGCGAATTTTCACCATGCATCCCTTCAGCGAGAGTTCTATCAAAGGGAATAATGGAGCGAGTAATGGGATTTGACATGTTGTCGCGTATTCTAACTACTTCCATTAGGAAGCGACACTTGTCTACATGGGATTCTTCTGGACCACTGCCATCATTCATAGGGGATGCATCTAGATGGGGAACGACTACATGCTATGACCCAAATATTTTTTGTTACAACGGCCGAGGGGAATTATTGTCGCAACCATCATTACTCAAGATACAAAATATTTTCTATTACAAGCTCACCAGGCAATGGATTGTTGGCTATATATACTACTTCTTGCTTTAGAAAACGAGTTTAGAATATGCAGAAAAAATAGAGAGATACACTAGGCCTTTAATATTGTTTTAGATTATTATATGAAACTTTCAAACTATGCCATTGTTCGGCCTTTTTATTTTTCTTATGTTATTTGATAAGACATTAATACTGTGCCATTATTGTCTGAATTATTCATTTGCAAGAACTTCTTTGATTTTAAATATAAATTGTTGGTTTAGATCATGTCTTTTACTCCTCTTTTCAGTGAATGTATGCGATAATCATTTTGTGTCATTAGATGAATTGTTCAAATATTTATCTTTAATTTTTGTTAATTCTGAAACATACTAGTTTACCAATTAGGCCCTTAAATAGAATCCTCAAAGATAGGTTTATCATTCCTATATCTACCCCTTGGCACATCGCCTTAGTTAGATCTTTACTTTTTATATCTGCTTTTGTTTCCCATTCCAAAACCCCAATTATAGAAGAAGCCAGCTTCTTTAAAAACCCAGAGGTCACTCAGTTTAGCGCAATTGGTCCCCCCATTAACTAAGTTTCCCATAAAGGTTGTTACCTTGCCAATTTTAAGCATCAACAGTTCTTTTTTTCTAGCACGCCCAGTGGGACTTGCTTAGATGAATCTAAATTCAAAGAAGGTGTATGAGTCATTGGCCTGTTACTAGGTCCCAAACAGTGAATAACCCTGGGTTGTTAGTGCTGCCATTAGGGACAGTACAAGTTGCAACCCTATTAGTGAATGTTTTGTTTCCTCTACCCCTTCTGCTAGCCATGTTAACCACTGCTAATAGAAATTATGTGGCATGGGACGCCAAAAGTCTTCTCATAGCGCCAATAGCGCCCGCTATTTGGGTTCCTATCTTGGTCTCTGCTCTAAAAGCTATACCTAAATTCACCAAGGATGGCTCAAGAACATCGTTCGAACATTTGCAATATGTTGCAGACGTATCTCTAGTACATGGCATTATAGACCAAAATGTAGCGCTAAGGTTACTCACCACCACTTTCAGAGGCAAGGCACTAGATTGGTACTGCATGTTGCAACCTAATATTATCGGCACCTAGGATTAGCTCGGATACCCTTTCTACAAGAGATTCTCTAATGACGGAGACAGGTCTTCGTAGTATCATTAGTTGGAGATCATAAAGTGGGCCCCATATGAAGCCATGACTAACTTCAATGCTCGGTTTCATGTAACCTGGCAAAGAATTCAGGTTGCAATCCACTCACCGCCTAACATGGAATTCATGTTCTACTTGAAGTCCATCAACACCAACATTTCAATGATGATCCAATCACTTGGTGGAACCACTCTACCATATGCATATAGTGTCATAGTTAAAGTGGAGAACAATCTAATAGACGTCAAAAATTTGTTGCCTCAGCTTGCCATGCCTATGTTTCCTGAGATATCAGTTCCCACCCAAGTGATGTCATCTACTAGTGCAGTTGCCCCTCCTCAATCCATGTATACATACCTAGGCGCACCACAGGATGTTGCTTCCACATCCAGCTCTTCAAAGGATGACATAAGCAACGCCAAGAAGATGTTGCAAGCTATGGACAACGAGATAAATGTGATCAAAAGAAACTAGGTCGCGCCTTTGAAGCCAACTTATCAGAATTATCAATGCAGAAGGTCTTCTTACCAACAAAACTAGTTCCAAGGAGGTGCTCGCACAAATCCATAGGCACAAACAACTAATCAACTAGTACCAGTACCTTATCCATCGTAGAGTGCTAACCCAAGCTCGAGCAAAGAGTTGACAGTGGGGAAAAACAATTTAGTTGATGACACCAACCCTTGGTGTTTCCCTTGCAGTGACTCACATATGCCCTAAAACTGTCCACGTGGTAATCTACAACAAAAGGTGGTGGAGCAGTGTAGTCAAGGTGCAACGTCGGATCATGGAGGTTATGTATATGCCTCTCCGCAAATGGAAAATGTGGTGCTTACCGCACAAATGCAGGGGATGTCCTTGGAGCAAGAAACAAATATTGCTCTCGATCACGTGCTCTTCTCATGGATGGAAGAAGAAGAGGCAGTATTCGCAAATGGTGCATCCACATCAAAAACCCCACAAGTACAATCTGATTACAACACTTGCTTAAAGAGTAGATTCACAGGTGAATCAGTCATTCTGCAACTAGTCAATCTGCAGCCCAAAAGTGCTTTCGATCAACCACCTAGTACCTTTGTAGTGGCACAACAAGATCCCCTGCAAAGGGAAATTGTGGTAACGAGAGCTAAGAGCAGAAGCCTTTGAATCCACCACCATTCAATGTGGTGGAACAATTGAAAAAATCATCTACTAATGTGTCTTTGTGGGATATCTTAGCTATTTTGGAACATAAAACATTATTATAGAAGGCTCTCTGGGAGGATCCAATCATTGAACCAAAAGAGAAAATGCTCAAAGGAAATTTTTTTGATCAATTGCCTCCTATCAAAGTTCTCAAAAATAGCACAAAGGAAGCCCCTGTCGAGGTTAGAGATAAGTTGAAACCCTTCTTCCTAACCCTCATTATGGGAGAGAAATTATTGCACAATGCAATTAATGACTCTTGTGCTAGCGTTGTAGTCATGCCAAAGTAGATAGTTGAAGCCTTAGGACTTAGTTATGAACCTTTGAAGAGGGGGGCTATGTAACTTCATGGGAACAAAGTCAAAATCGTAGGTGCCATCAAAGACCTCCCTTGACTCTGTTCTCCTACCCTAGCATCACAATTCTGCAAGACACTGTGATCATAGATGTCCCCCTTATGTTCGGCCTCTACCTATCCCAAGAATTCACTTCAAAGATAGGATGGTATCTTTCTCTAGATTGGTTGCACTTGATCCTAAGGACCAAGCACGGAGCTAAAATGAAAATAGTGTCCAAAGCTTTGCACTCAAAACATGTGGTCAATGAAGCCATGATCAACTTTGAAGCTACCCCTACCTCTTTCACTCAGGAAGAAACATATTGCACTAAGCTGCTAGAAGACGAAAAATTGATCGAAGATCAGACTGATAGAGAGGAAGTTCTCTTAAGTGAATATATAGATGCTGACCCTTTTAGCAACTATCATGCTACCGGGCTGGGCACCTATGTCATCTTTGATGAGGAACAAGAGATTCTGAAGGTCATGAAGGAACTTGAAGGTAACCAAGCTTCAGAGCTATGGAAGCTCCACTTTGATGGAGCAAGATGCAAAGTGGTTGCAGGAGCTGGGATATGTTTGACATCCCCACACAATGAAAATACACTTCGGTCCTTTCACTTCCAATTCGCTCGTTCGAGCAATGAAGCTGAATATGAAGGCCTAATGCAAGGTCTGAGCCTTGTCGAGCGAATGGGAATTAAGCAAGTAATGGTGTTCGTAGATTCCAAACTAGTGGTCAACCAAGTCCAAGGGGTTTCCACAGCTAAAAATGTTCGCATGAGATCCTATAGACATAGATTTTGGGACCTAATAGAAGGATTTGAAGCCTTCAACATTCAGACAGTGCCCAGAGAACAAAATGTTGATGCGGATCGTATGGCCGCAATCGGATCTCAATTCGAACCAGCCTCCAACCTAATGCATAACACACTTTGTACGAGTGATAGTCCGACTGGTGATTCTAGATAATGATAAGAGTTGGAAGATATTTGACAGTGATGTACACATCACCTCATTCATCCAATAGTTGGGAGAGTTTGTCGACCAACTCCAACAAAAGATTGTTGAAGCCTACAATAGACAGATCATTTAGCTAAGGTCTAATAAGCTTCTGAAGGGGCTTGTCACTCTTGAAAACCTTTTTTATTATGATGATGCAAGAAATGATAAAAGGAAGTTTGTAGCTAACAAAAGCGGCTATGTGGACCTTTAGGTCAGAGATGGGAGAAAGCTCAAAGTCGGGAAAGACGTCCTACATCATGATAAAGAAAGACTCATCGACTTCTCCATGAGGTACGAAGGAGTAGTTTCCTAGTCATATGATGAATTTAAGGGATATGATCCTGACATCCTCCAACATATAATAGAGCTAACAGAAGGTGCCAAACCAGTTTGCCAAAAATAGAGGCCAGTTAATCTGAAGATCGAGGCCATGATGGCACAAGAGCTGACAAAGCTAATTCAGTCTCAAATTGTCTTCTCAATCAAGCACAACACGTGGGTGTCTAACTTGGTCCCAGTCCGAAAGAAGAACGGAGACATTCACCTATGTGTTGACTTTCAGAACTTGAATAGAGCATCCTTAAAGGACCATTATCCACTCCCTTTTATGGAGACAATCTTGCAAATAGTGGTTGTATCATAAATGTTTTCTCTACTATATGGCTTCTCTGGTTACAATCAAATTCAGGTTAGAGAAGAAGACTAACACAAGACAACGTTCACTACAAAGTGGGGAATGTTCGCATATGCTAAAATGCCTTTTGGCCTTTCAAATGCAAGAGCCACTTTTCAGTAGACTTTCAGTGAATTAATTAACAAGATTATCCTAATCTATTTGGATGATCTAACTATTTTCTCCAAACATAAGGATGATCATTTTGATCACCTTGAAATGGGTTTCAAAAAATGTCAAGAGTTCGGAGTCTCCCTGAACTCAAAAAAATGTGTTTTTAGAGTGTCACAAGGAAAGCTATTGGGACACGTAGTGTCCAAAGAAGGAATTGCAATTGATCCCGAGCAGGTGAAAGTAATCAAAGAACTTCCCCTACCGATCAACAAAAGAGCGTCCAATCCTTCCTAGGGAAGGTAAATTTTGTGAGCAAGTTTATTTCAGATTTTGCAGGGATAATCAGATGAATCACGCTAATCATGAAAAAGGATCAGTTATTTAAATGGACTAAAGAAGCGAAAGAAGCCTCCGAAAAGTTTAAGGATGTTAATTCCTCGGCTTAGGTGTTGGTTAATCCAGACCTATCGAAGGACTTCATAATGTATGTATTCAACAGCAAGTCAAGCATAGCTACTGTCTTAATACAGAAAGACAATGTAGGCAAGGGAGAACATCTAATAGCATTTCACTCCTAGACCCTAAAATAATATGAGACGAACTACAATTTCGTTGAGAGGCAAGCCTTCACAATTGTTAAGGGGCTCAAGAAGTTTTGACACCTAATATCTTGTAATAAGGTGATTGTTTATGCCGTGCATTCTAGTGTGCATGAATACATCATGGAAGGAGAAATCACCAAAAAGAGGGATAATTGGATCACCAAGATCCTTGAATATGACATTGAGGGCAAGCCTACAAAGACCGTCCAAAGAAGGACTATTCGAATATCTGGTGCACGACGAAGAAATGACAGCTAAAGAAGAGCAACAAGAGTTGGTTCTAATGAATGAGTCTGAATCTGAAGGCTACTGGCTAGTGGACAGAGTAAGGTTCACGCACATAGGAAAATATTCTCCTAACCTTCCTTCTCAAAATAGAAGATTCTACTGACTGTAGAATATTGGATACACTCTTATTAAAGGGATCCTTTTCAAAAGGAACTTCAACAACGTTCTATTGCGGTGTGTTACCACAAAGCAAGCGAAGCGGATTCTCGACACTTTCCATAGCAGTCCCACGGGTGGGCATTTATCCACAAAGACCACCACCATCAAAATTATGTGTGATGGGTACTTTTGGCTCACACTATTCAATGACTCATATTCCTTGGTTTAAGCTTGCAAGGAATTCCAATTCTTCATAGGGAGAAGAAAAAATTCTACAATGCCCTTTAACCTGATAGCAGTTGATGAGCCATTTGCACAATGGGGTCTTGATTTCATTGGGATGATTAATCCTACCTCCAAAATTGGACATAAATGGATTCTAATGGCGATTGACTACTTCACAAGGTGGACCAAAGCCATGCCCCTGAACAATGCAACAAATGCGGAGATAGTAGACTTCCTCAAAGAACTCGTGACGAAATTTGACCCTCCTAAAACAATCATCTCTAACAATGCCAAGGCTTTCCTAGACTCTAAGGTATGCCAATTCACACTCGCACATGGTATATTCTTGAAGACATTGTCAAATTACTACCTACAGGGTAATGGCCTGGTAGAGTCGACTAATAAAAATTTAGTCTGACTCATCAAAACAATCGGGTCAGAGCACCGATGGGAATGACATAAAAATCTTTAGGCAGCACTCTGGGCAGTCCTCAAGACTTCATTGTACAAGTTAGTATATGGAAAATAAGCGCTATTGCTTATCTCCATGGAGATTCCGACACTGGAATTCCTCAAATCTCTTGAGATAGAGCAAAATGGAGCCATTGAGGTTTGGTTGGTCGAGTTGCTGGAAGTGCAAGAGAAAAGAGAAAAGGCCCTGATAGCCATGTCAAACCACTAGCAGGTGAATAAGAGATGATTCAATAAGAAAGTTTCAGACCAAGGTCTAAAGTGTAGGGACCTAGTGCTAAAGTTTAATAAAAGGGTTGCAAAGCCCAGCCAACATGGGAAGTTTGACAACCTCTGGGAAATCCCTTTCAAAATAATTCAGTGCAAAAAACATAACGCATTCGAATTAGAAACCATGGAACATGAACCATTCAGAATTCTGGTCAACGAGATTCATTTAAAATTATTCAATTAACTTCAGAATTGTTTTGCCAATGTAAATATGTAAATAATGTAATTATTTTTTCCTTTGTGTTTTTTGTCAGCTAGTCTTTCAATAATTAATTCTACAAGTGCTAGAAAGCATAAGCGAGTGGAACCCATTATCAAAAAGTGCAGAGAAAGCTAAAAGAACCCATGAAGTGGAGAAGGATAACACCCATATGTTGAATTGAAGTGAGCACACATATGCAGAAAAAGAAAAGCAAACCCACAGAATAGGAAAAAGAGACAGAATATTTTAGCATAAGCTATACTTTCATTATATTTATATACTTCGCTAAATATAGTATCAAAATGGCTTAGAGGACACACTTTTAGAGTACATATCTATGTATTTTTGTATCTTCTTTATTTGGCTACTATAAAGCCTTTTTCAAGCATATATACAAAAATAGACTAACAAGTATTAGTTTTAAAAACATATAAAGGGAAATTTTTAGTCATGGGTGTGAGCAGCAACAATGGAGGCATCAATGGCAATATATGGAATATCTTCATCAGCAAGGGCAGCATCTTCATCAACAGTGGCAACATTCATAGGAGTAATGGCAAGTGGCGGAGGGAGCACCAAGTTCCTGAAGTCTGTGTACCAGTTGATGTCATAAAATGACACCACGTTGTACAAGTGGAATAGGAAATGGCATGCACGGGTGACCCTTTGGCGATGTTCTTCTTGTGACTAAATACGAAAGCCACTCAGGAACGACACCCATGGAAAAACTGCTTCTTCCTCAATGTATTTTCGAAGTTCGCTTGTTGTTGGCAAGCCTATTCCAAATGCAGCGTTGGCCACCACCTCTCCTAGGCCGCCCAAATATTTCTCTAGAAATATTTCAATTACCAAGCGCAGAACCAATGGCTTGGGAACTGCAATGTCAAGCATGGAAACCACAAAATGAGAGCACACATCAGTGTTAACTCTATACCTATCCTTATAGACAAGGCAATCCCTCCCCATAACCCATTTCATCGCTATGATGGCCAGATAATGCTTATTCTTGGTCATCTATTTGAGATGCCTAGTTCAAATTTCACTAAGAAAATCCGACTGGGATTTGTTGTAGGCTAACCTAATTAGGGTGTTCATGGTGACAAGCTCTATACAATTATTTGACAAAAGCTCTATGCAAATTGCCTAAGTTTAAACTCTATGCAAATTCTACGCAACTACAAACACCAAGTGCTAAGCCAATCACCTAATACCAATTTGCTAAAAATTACTAAGTGTGATTTCACTATTCCCTAAGTTCCTATTTATAGAAATGGCCAGGATAAGCGTGGTAATTTGCATACCATAAGCATGAGGTTAATCAAATACCATCTTGAGAATTGCACCAAGGCTCGCTCGAAATTCCCACCCAGTTGCGTTTACTAGGTACGATTTGCTATGTGCGGGATTAGTGGAAGCTAATTAATTAGCATAAGCTAGTAGCAGTCTCCAGCGGTAGTTCATATGGCCAAATGTTGAGATGTCGTTCTGCAGGTGCTTCTCAAACTCAAAAAAGGAACACAAATATTTTTCAGGTACTTATTGCATACTTGGGCCTAATCATTCCATTCGGGATATTATTTTCCACGACATATAAACGCCTAAGTTTCCTTCAAATCATTGGCTCAATTTCTAAGAAAATCATGCCAAAGTACATCATTGCCAAGGGTCATTATGAATTATTGTCATTTGAAAATGGAAAGTAATTTGCTTTGCACGAGCAGATAACTAGCAATACATGTTGAATTTAATGCAAGTAGGCGAGTGTTGTTGGCCACCCCAAGAAGGAAATAGCTAAGTATCACATGCAAAAGGTTTGTATTGTGAATGCTTTTCAAAAAATGCTACCTAGAGCAAAAGAAATTTTAAGTGAAACCAGAGCCGAGGTAAGTTGCAAAAAATTTGAGCTAAGCAAAAATCTCTAGCAAACAAAAATGGCAGAGAGTTCTCAACTAAAGGCACAAGTAGAGGCCCAGGGAGAATAAACACATAGCTTATTTGATGATATGTGTAAAGCATCAGCCATCTACATCTTTGAAAAAAATTCTTACGCTTCACCTGGTATACCAGAGAATCCAGAATGGGTAAATACACGAGTCTTGGAGAAGCCCAAAAATTATAGGGATCAGAGTTGAATTAAGGAGATTATCCCATTCCTTGCAAAAAACCTCAAAATTTGAGAGAGGTGGCATGTGAAAGAATGAATAAATTCATCGATTTGGAATCATTGTCACAGAAGCTATGGTACAGTGGGCTCCCACAGTATATGGTCCCATTTGTTCACTATTTCCCAAAACTAGTCAATGCAACCATCGAACATTTCAACCCAAGCACCAACACCATTGAGGGCCAGAGATTAAAATTGAATATCTACCTAGAAGCTATCTGGAATATGATGTTCATCCCTAACCTCGACTCCAGACCAAAAGAGGTAGAGCCATTCAACCCAGCGAAGGGAGAGGCAATATGGAGAGGCATGAAAAAGGCTCTATAATTTTATAACAAAGAAACCCAAAGGCCTAAGGAAGATCATAAAAAGTCCCCAAATATTCTAGCGTCGCACACCGCCTTCCCACCAAACATGTAGGATGCATTCTCAATGTTGGCATTCGTTTGCGGCCTAGACACCGACAAGGATGTGTACAAATTTCAGTTAGGTCTGGGGTTTCAGTTCTGCAGGCAACATTCCTTTTTCTGGTATGATTTTGTACAATTCCTCATTGATGAGATGATAGGGAAAATTAGGGACTACCAAATGCAACGAAGATTCAAGTTTCCTTCCTTCCTTTCTCACATGTTTTTGCACCAGAACCCTGATTTCTTTAAGAAGCATGTAAGATTGTCTATTTTTGATGAATCGGGCACAAGAAGGCCAGCTTTTGTATGGGCTCCTCTCCTCTCCTCTACATATGACTATTATGCATTTTTAGATTATTTCTTGACTCCAATTTTGCAATATTTGAAAGGAGATGATGGTTTTGACCGACTCACCAAGGAGTAGACTACATATATGCAAAACTCCACTCCTAAATATGACTGGTTTCTCAGAGTGGACTTCACATTGATTCAGATGTGTTGTTTCACCAAAGAAACATTTCATCTTCCAGCATGTGTCACAAATTGGGTGCTAACCCTCAAAATGTTTCGACAAGTATCCCTTATTGACTCAAATTTTATGAAGGGAAGGCTAAGAAGAGGGGATTCTTTGATTGCCCACAAACCTTCAAAACAGTGGTCATGAACAAGAAATGGACGCACAAGTTGTTGGAAGATAAGCTGGTTCATCTAGGGTTGGTAATGATTTGTGATAACTAGGATTACAACTCCGAAAATGACGCACTGAATGAATTTGTCAAGGTAACACACAGCCCGTGACCTTACTGGGAAAAGAGGCGAAACCCACTAAAATATCTAGATGATCTACTGGTTGATTTGATCCACATTCCTACTGAGGATAATGGGCCGCCATGGCACAAGTTCTACTTCCCCACGGCAGTGTATGATGAGAAGCACAAAATAGGTACCGACCTTCAAAACAAGTTGTTAAGAATAGAAGGTTGGAGAGAAGAGAAAATCAAATATTTCTGGGTATATTTCCAAGAGAGCAACAAACCTGAAGCCCCTTATGGAAGCATGGCATTAGATGAGGATTTTGATAGATTATGGAATGAGGCACACACAGATTCTGACATGAGCGTGGATAAGGATGATGACTCCAGTGAGGAGTCCGAAGAGCATACAGGGAAAGGAAAGGAGCAAGAATCAGAAGTGTTGTCGATCTCCGCTCAGTAAAAGATAAAGGCAATGGAGCAGCCTAGCCGAGTTGTTTCAAATGTATAATTGAACCTATCAAGAGATTCGCAGACACTCACCTGGACTGCCACAAGAACAAGAATGACTCGGCAACAGTTGAAAATTGTAGAGGTGGAGGACACCCCACCTGCCAAATGGCAACACATAGAAGTGATTGCTCAGGAAAGTTTGCAAACACCCACAACAAGCTAGGAGGCCATAGCGAGCCAGGAGCCACAATCATCCAGTCAGCAAGTAACATTTGCTCCTTCTCTTACTTCACAATCTTTAGTAGTCCATATTGTCTCTGCGACACCCATCACTACAAGTGTTGGCACTTCCTTCTATCTCAGCCACAATGGTCGTGAGAGGTTTCTCCTAGTTCTCCCATGCGAGACCATTTCTCTTAATTCCTCTGTAGACCCTTACACCAATTGTCGCTGCTCAATATGCTCTCGCCTCTTTCTCTACGAGCATGGTCGCCATTGACACCCCTCCTGCTACTACTATATCGAGCACAACATAGTTCACCCAGTAGTTGGAGTCTGCCATGAGCCCACAATCATCAGAAAACTGAGCTTTGGTGTATCCCTCATTTCTCTCCGTAGATCATCGATCTCCTAAAGAGGAAAACGACCCAGGCTACTACCCTTTCATTCCCTTTCACCGTGCCTCCTGGTGCACCTTTAATGGACTATGGCACAAGGTGATGTTACAAAAGAAGCATGGGCTCTCAAGATCCAAAAATGAAAGGCTAAGGATGACAAGAAGCTGATAGAGCCAAAAGTGCATACCATTTACAATGAAGCTCAAAATGTGATCCATTTTGCAACCATGCATCAGAACATCATCAAACTACAAGGGGAGATGCAACCCGATGATTACAACATGTTCGCCATGGGACTTGATCTGAGCATAGCTTGACCATAGGACAAGGTTGAACTCATGGAAGAAACACAACGGGTGGTGACCATAGACTTCCTCAAGTCTGGTCACCAACTAAAAAAGAAAGAAGAGGAGCTAAAACTTGTGAAAGATAGGGTCGAGTTCCTACAAGCAAAGGAAAACGTGATGGAGGCAGATGTTGCACACTTATCAGAAAAAGCGAAAGCAGCAGAGGTGGAGTAGAACAAACTCTAGGAGGAACTTGCAAAGTTTCAATCTGTTGACCCCTCCCTGGTTGACATGTTGTGGAAGAGGAACCAAGACTATCATAAATGGTTAACTCCAGTGAAACAAAAGAGGGAGAAATTTGAACATCAATGTGCTCAATTCGAGCAAAAGATGCAAGAGAAGGATGTAGACTTTGGGGGCAAAAGGCCCAATTGGAAAAGGAGCTTCAAGAGATAGCTTTCTCTTGAAACAGAGTCAACAAGCAAGAGTCATGCTGAGGAAAACTGGTCCAAAGAGCTAAGAAACATTGAGGAACAACTTGCATCCACAAATAGGAGAATTGCAGAATTGACAGAAGATGTCGGCTCGAAGGATGCAGAGATTGGCCTTCTAAGGAGTGTTCCCTAAGCCCCTGCTACCCAACTGGACCTCATTCCAGTGGCTCATCAACTATATATTTCGTATTGGGAAAAGGTCAAGGCCTTCTACCTGAACCTATAGCCAACATTCTAATATATGTCGGAGGTGACAAAATTGAGTAGGGAGGTTTGTGGAGCAATTGAGCAGTTCCTACAGTTCATCAAGGAGAGGGTTTCTGAAGCAAAAAGTTTGCTAAGTTATACCTAGTCTTGGATGAGGACTTAGCAAAGGCAGGGATCGAGGATCAGAAAGCTATTGCCAAGACGACAAAAAAAATAATCCACTGCCACTCAACTATCCTTTGTGCCAACACATGCACAACTACTTTGAACTAGACTATGGATAGCATGCAGGAAAAATTTTCTCGGTTGATTAAGATGGGCCTGCCTTCCCTATTTATTGCAAATGAGTTGATCGCCACGATGAAACAAATTGTGGCGAATATTGAAGAGAAGGAGCAAGACACAACTATTTTTTAGAGTTTCAGCCAACCTCCTACCACAACAGATATTGAAGGTGTCATTTATCTGATTGTGCGACTACTCTTCCAATTCGAGTCTAGGGCTTGTTTACCTACAAATTTTCCTTATAAAGAGATGCTTGACCTGAGCAGAGCACATGAGAATTTGTGTGACATATCGAGACCATTTGAGGCTGACTGGCTGCCTCTACAGGTAGCTCTTTCTAAGCTCTAACTAAGTCGCCCTATAGATGGGGGCTCTGGTCTACAAGCTAGAGAAAATTTTAGGTTCCTCGTTCTGCAAGCAAAATGCTCCTAATAGGTTGCCAAAAGATGTGAATATAAAATTCCTCAAGCTCCCTTCAAGTGTTTTTATTTTTCTAAGTGTCGCCCCCCGCCTCATATGTTCAACATGCTACCCTTAGCTTCTCATCGAGCTTCTTTTTGCTATACTATGTCGGTTGCTTCCACATGTCCACTGGGCACTCCTCGTAGCAATTCCTTCCTTCGCTCTACTATCGGCTCCTGCCATGCTACCATGTCTACACTACGGGCTATTTAGAGTTGCTTCCCTTCACTTTTTTGTCGGGTCCCATCCATGTGCCGCATAGCTTTCGTTCACATAAACTTTTGGTGGACCCCATAGTCAATACCAATAGTAAACATTGTTGCTACGTGTTTTCCCACTACAAGCTTTCACTTAAGGGAAGAGAGAGTCAACCACGGATTGTGAATTGCCGCCATGCGTCCCTTCGGCGAGAGTTCTATCAAAGGGAAGAATGGAGTGAGTAATGAGATGTGACATGCTACCGCGTGTTCTAACTATTTCCATTGGGAAGCGACACTTGTCTACACGAGATTATTCTAGACCACTACCATCATTTGCAGGGGATGCATCTAGCTGGGGAATGACTACATGTTATGGCCCAAATATTTTATGTTACAATGGCTAAGGGGAATCATTTTCGCAACCATCATTACTTAAGATACAAAATATTTTTTATTACAAGCTCACTAGGAAGTGGATTGTTGGCTATATATACTGCTTCTTGCTTCAGAAAATGAGTTCGAAAGATGCAAAAAAATTAGAGAGAGACACCAGGCCTTTAATATTGTTTTAGATTATTATGTGAAACTTTCAGACTATGCCATTGTTTGGCCTTTCTGTTTTTCTTATGTTATTTGATAAGACATTAATACTATGCCATTATTGTCTGAATTGTTCATTTGCAAGAACTTCTATGATTTTAAATACAAATTGTTGGTTTAGATCATGTCTTTTACTCCTCTTTTCAGTGAATGTATGCGATAATCATTTTATGTCATTAGATGAATTGTTCAAATATTTATCTTTATTTTTTGTTAATTCTGAAACATACTAGTTTACCAATTAGGCCCTTAAATCGAATCCCCAAAGATAGGTTTATCGTGCCTATATCTACCCCTTGGCACATTGCCTTAATTAGATCTTTATTTTTTATATATGCTTTTGTTTCCCATTCCAAAACCCCAATTACAAAAGAAGTCGGCTTCTTTAAAAACCCGGAGGTCACTCAGTTTAGCAGAATTGGTCCCCCCATTAACTGAGTTTCCCATAAAGGTTGTTACCTTGCCAATTTTTGGCATCAACAGTAGGCTTGACCTCAATGTCATATTCAAGGATCTTGGTGATCTAATTAGCCCTCTTTTAGATGATTTCTCCTTCCATGATGTATTCGCGCACACTAGAATGTGTAACATAAACAATCACCTTATTACAAGATATTAGGTGTCAAAACTTCTTGAGCCCCTTAACAATTGCGAAGGCTTGCCTCTCGATGAAGTTGTAATTTGTCTCATATTCTTTTAGGGTCCAGAAGTGAAATGCTATCAGATGTTCTCCCTTGCCTTCATCGTCATTTTGAGTTAAGACAATAGCAATGCTTGATTTGCTACTGAATACGTACATTATGAAGTCCTTCAATAGGTCTAGATTGACTTGTACAGGGGCTAAGGAAATAGCATCCTTTACCTTCTCAAAAGCTTCTTTAGTTTCTTTAGTCCATTTGAATAATTGATCATTTGTTAACATCGAGGTGATCGGTTTGAGTATCCCTGCAAAATCTGAAATGAATTTGCTCACAAAGTTTACCTTCCCCAGGAAATATTGGACTCCTTTCTTGTTGACTAGTAGGGGAAGTTCTTTGATTGCTTTCACCCGCTCGGGATCAATCACAATTTCTTCTTCGACACTACGTGTTCCAATATCTTGCCTTGCAACACTCCCAAAACACATTTTTTCGAGTTCAAGGATACCCCGAACTCTTGGCATTTTTTGAAAACCATCTCAAGGTGATCAAAATAATCATCCTTATGTTTGGAAAAATAGTCAGATCATCCAAATAGATTAGGATAATCTTGTTAATCAATTCACTGAAAGCAATATCCATGGCCCATTGAAAAGTGGCTCCGCATTTGAAAGGTCGAAAGGCGTTTTTGCATATGTGAACACTCCCCACTTGGTAGTGAACGTTGTCTTGTGTCGGTTTCCTTCTTTGATCCAGATCTGATTGTAACCAGAGAAGCCATCCAACAAAGAAAACATTTATGAACCTGCCAATATTTGCAAGATTGTCTCCATAGAAGGTAGCGGATAATGGTCCTTTAGGGATGCTTTGTTCAGGTCCCGAGAGTCAACACACAAGCGGATGTCTCCATTCTTCTTTTGGATTGGAACCAGGTTGGATACCCATGTATTGTGCTTGATTGAGAAGACAATCTGATACTGAATTAGCTTTGTTAACTCTTGCGCCATTAGGGCTTTGATCTTCGGGTTCACTGGCCTATGTTTTTGGCGGACTGGTTTTGCACCTTTCGTCAGCTCTATTGTATGCTAGATGATTTCGGGATCATATCCCTTAAGGTCATCATATGACCGGGCCACCACTCCTTCGTACCTCTCGCAAAAGTCAATGAGCCTTTCTTTATCATGGTGTGGGATGTCTTTCCCAACTTTGAGCTTTCTTCCATCTCCAACCTGAAGGTCTAAATAGTCACTTTTGTCTGCTACAAACTTCCTTTTGTCGTTCCTTGCATCGTCACAATTGAAAAGGTTTTCTAGAGTGACAAGTCCCTTCGAAAGCTTATTAGACCTTAGCTGAATGATTTGTCTGGCATAGGCTTTGACAATCTTTGGTTGGAGTTGGTCAGTAAACTCTCCCAACTGTTGGATGAATGAGGCAATGTGTTCATCACTATCAAATACCTGCCAGCTCTTATCATTATCTGGAATCGTAGGTCAAACTATCACTCGTACAAAGTGTTTGTTATGCATTAGGTCAGAGGCAGGTTCAAATTGAGATCTGATTGCAATCATGTGATCCGCATCAACATTTTGTTCTTTGGGCATTGTCTGAATGTTGAAGGCTTCAAAACATTTTATTAGATCCCAAACTCTATGTATATAAGATCTCATGCAGACATTTTTAGCTACATAAACCCCTTGGACTTAGTTGACCATTAGTTCAGAATCTCTTAACACCATTAATTGCATAATGCCCATTCGCTCAGCAAGGTTCAGACCTTGCACTAGGCCTTCATATTCAGCTTCATTGTTCAAACAAGTGAACTAGAAGCAGAAGGACTGAAGTGTTTTTTCATTGTGTGGGGATGTCAAACATATCCCAGCTCTTGCGCCCACTTTGCATCTTGCTCCGTCAAAGTGCAACGTCCATAGTTTTGAAGTTTGATCACTCTCAGGTTCTTTCACAACCTTTGAAAGCACTTGATCTTCATCATAGATGACATAGGTGCCCAACCCGGTAGCATGACAGTTTCTGAAAGGGTCAATATCTATATATTTGCTCAAGAGAGCGTCTTCTTGATCGATTTGATCTCTGGTCACTTTTTCATCCTTTAGCAACTCGGTACAATATATCTCCTTTTTAGTGAAAGAGGTATGAACAACCTCAAAGTTGATCATTGCTTCATCAACCACATGTTCTGAATGTAGACCTTCAAACACTATTTTCATTTTAGCTCCATGCTTGGTCCTTAGGATCAAATGTGACCAATCCAAAGATAAATATCCTCCTATTTTTGAAGTAAATTCTCAGGATAGGTAGAGGCCAAACATAGGTGGACATCTATGATCACAATGTCTTGTAGAACTGTGATGCTAGGGTAGGAGAACAGAGTCAAGGGGAGGTCTTTGATGACACCTACAGTTTTGACTTTGTTCCCATCAAGTTGCATAAGCCCCCTCTTCAACGGGTCATAGCTAAGTATTAGGGCTTCGACTATCTACTTTGGCATGACTGTGGTGCTAGCACCAAAGTCAATCATTTCACAGTATTAATGTTTTATCAAATAACATAAGAAAAACAAAAAGGTTGAACAATGGCATAATCTGAAAGTCTCATACAATAATCTAAAAACATTAAACAAAAGACTAGTGTCTTTCTCTAATTTTTTTGCATCTTCCAAACTTGTTTTCTGAAGCAAGCAGTATATATAGCCAACAACCCACCACATGGTGAGCTTGTAACAGAAAAAATTTTGTATCTCAAGTAATGATGCTTGCAGCAATGATTTGCCTCGGTCGTTTTAACAGAAAATATTCAGGATAGCATGTAGTCGCTCCCTAGCCAGATGCATTCCCTGCAAATGATGGCAGTGGTCTAGAAAAATTATGTGTAGACAAGTGTCACTTCCCAGTGGAGGCAATTAGAACACGCGATAGCATGTCACATCTTGTTACTTGCTCCATTATTCCCTTTGATAGAACTCCTGACAAAGGGACGCGTGACAACAGTTTGTAGCATGTGGTTCTTTCTCCCTTCCCTTTTGTGAAAGCTTGTGTTGGGAAGAGACGTGGCAACCTTTATTACTATTGGCCCCAACTATGGGGTCTACTAAAATTTAATACGAATGGAAGCCATGTGGCACATAGACAGGGCCCGACGAAAAAGTGAAGGGAAGCAGCTATAAATAGCCCACAGTGTAGACACGTGGCAACATGGTGGGAGTCGGTAGAAGAGTGAAGGAAGGAATTGTTTGCAAGGAGTGCCCGGCGGAAACGTGGCGGCAGCCGATGAAGTTTAGCAAAAAGAGGCCCGATGAAAAGCTAAGGGCAACACTTCTAACATATGAGACGTGGGTTGGCATTTAACAAAATAAAATCACTTGAAGGGAGCTCGAATAATTTTACATTCACAATTATAAAACGTGAAAGTTGGCCAATTATAATCCATCCATATAACCTTTTTATTCTAGAGTTTTATCTATTGTGGAGGAAGCTTATTGAAGAAATGTGAGATAGCAACCTACCTCTGACTGAAAGGTTTTGAAAAGTATAAGTTCCTCAATTGAAAAGACACAATGCATTGTGTCTGGACTTTGATTGAAAAATTTACAAAAGGGTTGTTTTGAAAACATAATCTGCTCAATGAAATTTATATTTTTTGTTATGCATCTAAGAAAATGTTTCAGATGAGTGAGAGATAAGAAATAGTGTTTCTTAGAAGGAAGACAAATCAATTTAGGAATAAATAACAGTTATCATTCCTCTGAGTTACACCAGTCAAATATCATGATCCATGTCTATAAGTCTATATTGTTTAAATGAATGCATTTGAAGATCATTCCCTTGTGTAAAGGAAAGAAACGCACCAGCACTAACCTCAATGGTTAAGGTATTAATATATTTTAGAATGTAGAAATTTTTCAAATATAACCAAGTCTTCATAGAGAGCCTCAATATATTTAACATGAGAGGGGAAATGTCTTTCAAAATGTTTCTTATATTTGGTTTAACAAGATGTTGATAATGAAATATCATAGTTTATGTGAGCTTTACAACTAAATGCACCTATCGAGTAATGTCAATGGCTATATGTGGTTCCTCTTATTTAATAATCATGTGTCTCACAATATAAGTTGTCAAACTTAGAGGGAATCATTGTGGTAGTTGGCTAAATTTAAATGGAAAAAGTAGTAATATACATATTGATGTATTGATTACAATTTCCTGCGAATTAGAGTTGATTAGTCTCCAATAAACATATGAACATTTCCTTTAGATCAGTTACTACTGATAGTGTTTTAAGATTTATTTCCCAGGTTGAAGAAAAAATTTAATAAATTATTTATTTATTTTACAAATAAATCAAGGTTGCCTTATTAACAAATTGTTGTTTTTGTGTAGAATCTAGTGGGTTAAGTCACAGATAAAACTGCTCTTAATTGGATGTGATTCCCATAAAAAAATTATGATTTTTGTTCTTCATTCTACCACCTTTCTAGACCATATTGAAATTTTAATTTTGGAAAAGGGACACAAAATTTATGATGGTTTAAATACTTTCCTTTCTTCTGCATTTTGCATATTGAAATGTGAATTGATTTATATAGGGTAGGTATATAAATTTAATGGCTAATATCATTAGTTTAAGAATTAAGAGTATAATATTATGAGTACGAGTGAATTTATTTATTAGCCCTCTTAGCACACTATTTGATAATTGTAATCTGATTAGTGTGATTGTGAGTGTAGGCTTAGTCATTGGGTTACTATTTTTCACACCTTTTACAATATTAAGGCATCATTATAAGATGCATGAGACATTATAGATTATAAACATTGAATTTCTTGATTTCCATGCAAAGTGTGTTACCTTGGTGGATTTACATCATCCTCCATGTTATGTTAAAAAATAATTTACATGTGATGGACATGTGATGCATAAGCATGTAGGTATGCTATTTGACAACAACTCTTATAGTGAACTAGATTCCATCGTGCATGTTGGCTACATATTGCTAGATCCTTTGTGATGGGTTGAGCTTCTCTAGTGGAGTAGCATGGGGAAGCTAACACTTCATGGTAGGGTGGATATCGCCTCAATGATGCTCTCTCTTTGCATTAGATTATAGAAGAAGGAAACCAAGGATGGTTGTGATACAAGTGTTAATGCATTTACTTATTTGTATATCATGTCCTTTACAGTATTGAATTTGTTATAGGAGATCATGACTACTATAGTTAAATTTATTACCTATGTCATCAATTTGATTTAAGAAGAGTGGGAATCTACATTTGCGTAGAAATGATCTAATTTTTTAAAGATACTGCAATTATTGTCAATGGACTTGTGATAATAGTAGCAGTTAGAGAATCACTTTATATGTGGAAAAACTTATATTGTTTTAGTCAAGATTTGACTTCTACATTAGATCTACTTTATCTTCATGTTATTCACTAATTTCCAATCTTCATTCGTGGTTATTTGGGTGGTTGTTAGCTAATTTATATACTTTATTAGTCTTTAATTGGTTGGTTGTTACATATGGTATCAAAGCTCTGGGCCTAACGCTAGGGTCTAGAGTCTACTACGTTAAGGTTGCATTTTTTTTTAAAGTTTGGAAAAATCCTAAAATTGTGGAGATACCTATATGAGTTTGAATCTTGTTATTTCCAAAATAATTCAATGTGGGAACTGAATAGGGGAATATGATCAATGAATAAAAGCTAGTAATCTAGAATGAAATTGATTTGTATGATTTATTACTAGTTGTATACAAAAGACTAATCTATGATGAGAGTGCATGATAGAATGATGTCAAACTCATGATCGTTTGAATGTTGATTGATTGAAAATAAACTTCAACAATGATTACTTTTTGATTGATGCATTTCATGATTATGGTTTACTTATGAGCTTGATATGGGTAGTAAATTATTGTGGTCATACTTTGATCCTTTAATGTGAACTTTTATATATGATAAGTTCACTATTATACCATAAACCTTTGCTATGAGTGATTTTGCACTTAAGCTATGTGATGTATGCTCGAGATTGACAATAGTCAAGGAGCATACTATGCCAGTGATGGATGTCCTTGGCTATTTAGCCATCTAATGGATTGCAAGGAAGGGAGCTTCTAAAGAAGAATAGGTAGGTAATATGAACTTATGTGTAATTTAATGTGTTTTTACATTAATGCCTCCCTAAGTACTTGTGTAAATGTCCTAGGGTTGTGCACATTGATAATATTAGTGCCCTTGATGGTGACGACATTGAGTAGTAAGGGATGCTTGATTATTGTCACAACAGGCTTATGTGAGTGTGAATCTAGTAGTGGATTGATGCATGCAATAGGTTGCATCCATTTCCACTTTACTTATTTCTCCATATATGAACATGTGATGTATTGTGTGGAATGTCACGTTGAATATATGCAATGTGTGCTTGAGACAATCACCTTGGGTATATGTGACATACGTTAGGGCTAGTCACTATGTATTGGTGTGTCTCTTCCTATGGGAAATGGGAGATCATGAATTGATATGACCCTTGTGTATTTGTGTATTTTTTCACACTACTAATTGGTATGTACTTGAAATGCTTCTATGGATGCTATTACAGTGACATCTTTGCTAAAGACTATCATATGCATTAGATGAGGCTATATGTTGATAGTTTTGATGCTCCTACTTGTGATGTCCATGATATTCTTCATGGTGATGTTTTGGACTTAGTGTATTCCATATTTCATTACTTCAAATTCTTGACCAATTCGTTTTGATACAATTGTTAAAAAGTTATGATGTTGATTCTTTTGTTTATGAGATGCCTAGTATGGCATCACAATTGACAATGAATCAGTGAGAAACTATGGTCTGGTTATGAACAATAAATATCATGAAATTATTCACATATGTTTAGGTACAAGAAAGTATGTATGATAAGATGAACATAATTGTGATTTCTTATAAAAGAGGGGCGTGTGTTGGAAAGGTGCTAAGTGGATCCCAGGTTATCCTGAGGGTGTAAATAAAAATAAAATGCTTTGGCCAAAACTTGAGTCACTTCATGAGTACAAGGACATTTACATAGAAATTTATGCTAGAAAGCATTAAATAAGTTGTAAGTGTCAGCTACCACATGATAGCATAGGTTTCACACATGTTGTGACGATATGGACATATGGTTTAGGTCACATGCAAGTAGGCATGAATGGCAAGATGAACATATTGTCTAGGTCACATGGTTAACAAGATAAATAAATTTATCCACTAACTCTTCAAGTCACGTGTGAGCATTCATGTATGATAGATGAACATATTTATAGTATCACATGCAAGAAGGTATCCATGATAAGAATTTATTCTTTGTGAGAATATTGCATGAATTTTTTTAATGATATAGCTTTGTTCTCATGTAATGAAGGATAAATGTTTATTTTCTAGACTATTGCAAATAAATGCATGGATTGAGATGATAAACTAGTTGTATAACAACTAACTGTGTTGAAAGAAATAAGCAAAATGACGATTGTAGGATTTGAATTTAAGTAGAATCTTAAAGGTTTTAATTATATGATATGAAAAAGTAAATTATATTAATTATGCTATGAGTGGCTTACTCCCTAGTTGTGAACTATAGTAATGAAACTTTCAATTGTATGAATTTTAAAGTGAGTTATTTGAAATTTGATTTATTGCATACAATAATGTTGGATATTGAAATAGTCCACCCTTGAAACCTCATGAGCTATTGTACCTTTTGTGAACAAGCTAACATGAATGCAAGTGATTGATTGTTGATTAGACCTAAGGACCATGTTAAGTACATTGTCATGAAATTCAAGGCAACTGAGTCAACTAATCAAGCTATAAGGTATGATAAGCAAAGGTAAGAATCATGTATTTTTTTTCTATAGAATAAAGTTGATTTGAATGCTTCATATTGTGACAATAATTAATATATAGTCATCGGGACATGACTATCCTTAGGGGGGAAGGATGTCGCATCCCATTTAGTTATCTTAGCCTAATCATTTAATTGTTGCATTAATTGTTTAATAACCAATGATTAGGAAAGATAAATTGATTACATTGATTATTACATGAAGGGTGATTAAGAAAGTTGATTATAATGATGATGGTTGATTATTTGTTCTAATTTATGAGTGTATTATGTATTGTTGATATTTTCTCATATTGGAGAGAGAGTATCATCAAGGAAAAGCTTCTAGCCAATGGAGGTAACTAGCTATGATGGAATTGACACACACTCAACTAGACTCATGTAGTTAGGTTGCATGTGTGTGAATATTTTTTGGGTTTGTTATTAAGATAATTGTATTATTTTATGAATGATGCATAAATATATTTGCATGATAATTGAAATCTCTTATATAAATCTAGATAACTTAAATAATACTTAGAGAGTTTGTGTTAATGAGGGTCATGAACCCAACTTAGTACATGGGTGTGCGACTTGTTATATATAGTTATATTTAGATTTTCACCAAAATGGACCCCAAATAAAGTAGGAATTGGCATGAGAATGCAATTTCACCATTATGGCTATATGTAAGTAAATACATGTATATTGCTTAAAAGGGCTTAAGTTCTTTTTGTCATACATATTGTAAGAAAATGTATATATGCACTCTAATACATGCAAATACTTCTTGAATCAGTATTATTAAATATCACATGTATTTTGATATTTACATTTACTATAATAAAAAAAAAAATCATATTGTTATTAAATAAGATTAAATTTTAATATTTGCCTCACCGCTTAAGCCTGGAACTAATAATTGGGCAGAACTTCAGGCTGTTGCTCTAGGGATTGAGTGGTATTTAGAGTTAAATATAAAGAATATCTACATAAAAGGGGACTCGTTGTTAGTGATCGATGCTTTTGGATTAGGCAAGTTTTAGAACTAGAGACTTAATGCATTTTTGGGAGTGGTAATGAAACATTTGAACCGGTTTGAAAAAAATGAAATTTACCACACATTCTTAGAGAAGGGAATCAAGAGGCTGATCTATTATCCAATTTGGGAGCTGACAGGATTTCCCTAAAGGACGTATCCTGGGAAATTTTAAAGGATTCAGTAAATGTTGTGGGTGGCTAGGTGGGTGCAACCTCACCCTTATTGGGTGAGGTGGCAGGATTCTTGGAAGCAACAAGAGTTGATGGATGTTAGGGCCGATTGTTGTTGCCCGACGGGTGTCTCCCCACAGGCAAGGTGGCAAACTATGGCTCGTGATATTGGAACTCGTGTTTTGGTGGAAGTCTCTAGATGGTGTTTCATTCATGATTATACACCGACTTTTGTTATGTGAGACGTATTTCAAAGGATGCCCAGCTTGTGGCCAGGGAATTATGGTGTAGTACGCAGGCAGGTTCATTTATTTGACAAAATTGTTGGTTTAATTCATCTTTAGCTGGTTTGAAAATGAGTAGATTTATCTTGTTAGTCTCTAGTAAGGAATTGGAGATGAAGGGTATGGTGACACCAGTTGCTTTGAAGGGATCGAAGAGGCAGATAGCCTTTGAAGGGAAGATCTCCATGCTTTCCCTTCAACGCCTCATTTGCCACCTAGATTATCTTGTATTTGCGGCCATCACTTGCATTTTTGGGAAGAATTTTATGGAGAATGTTGAGGGCTACAGGCTCGACTCAAACATATCATCAAGGGTGTTAGGGGGGTTATTGGATGTTGGGGTTTCAAAAGGTGATGCCAATATCATTATGCGGAGGCTATTCATAAAATACACGTTAGTGGGTTTGGATAGGGCTTTGGCTGTTGCACGCATTGGGAAAGGAATTTAGCACCCTCGTGACCTACATTTGCTTGAAGACTCAGATGCCCTTGTTAATTATTATCCTTTCTTGTTGGATGTCATTGGGCTAGAACTGTTGGAGCATAGAAGGTTGGCGAGCGTTGGGGAAAATTTCTTGAAGAGAAAGTATCGTTTGGTTCCTTCGGTGGGTTTGGCCTAGAAACGAGAATTCAATTTTTTCGCCCAACAAAATGTTTGGTAAATTGGTCATGCAATGTCTTGTTTTGTTGATCTTCGAACAACTTGGTTAGGGTTTTCTTTAGTCTCATCTATGTTCTGAAGGGCAGTTAGTGGTTGGTTCAAGATTAGAAATGTTGTTTTTTGGTTTGGCTTCTCCTCGGTTTACTGGTTTTTTCCTCAGTTTTGGCATGTTGGCTCGACTGTATTGCTTATGTCCATATGGGTGCCATGTTTTGGGGTCTTAATGGTTGGCCTTGGTGGTCACTAGAAGAAGGTCTTAACCCTTGGTTTCCTGCTCTGCAGACACATGTAATCTTTTTGATATTTCAATGTAAACTATAATCTCTCTTATTTAAAAAAAAGATTATATTTTAATAAATAAATTAAAGAAAATATTATTTGAAAAGGGAATACCATAAAACAAAATAAAAATAAATAAATATAAAAAATTTGTTACCTTCCCCTTCCACGTGCCTAGTAAAGGCCTTCAAAGAAAGAAAAGGTTATTATACCTGGCTTAATGCTTGCCTGCTAGCTTTGAAGGTTGCTTTAAAAGAAATGCATACTAATATTTGGGGAGGAGGGTACGAATGGGGGGAACATTTAAAATTATTTTGCTCGTAAAGCATAAATGCAGCTATAGCCATAAATTTCCATTGCAGACCATTAAATCAGGGAAATGAAAGAAGAAATATGGTGAGAAATTGAGGTTATAGTCCAGTTGCGTTTGAGAGGAACTTTCTCAAACTATAGAAGATTTATCGCAACGGCTGTGAAGGTTATTCCTTTTATCATGGCAAACTCACAAGTAATAAAATTGTCGCATAATTTCTTTTGGAATATGTAGGCTCCTGGAGAAAGTTCATTGTAGTTAAATATTAAATTTGGCCATTCTTAAATTTGAATTTCACTAGTACAAAATAGATAAAATCAATATCATACCAAATAATTATGATGGGAAAAAGACAATAAGATGTTTGTCTATTTTGTTTAGATTGAATGTGGGGGTTCTCCCATTTTTTTAAAAAGGTTGTAACTTGTAAGTATTTGACTTGCATTGAGACCAAAATCTTAGCAACATCACAAGAATGGTTGTTTTAAAACTTTTGAAAAAATCATTTATGTTCATTTTCTAATTTTAAAGAGGACTGCTATGGTTAGATGTTATACCTTTTGTGTGTTATGTTTAGAATGTTCCACCTTTTTCCTTTTATGTTTGATATGCTATATTTTTTGCTTGTTAAAATAGCTTTGAAGAATTATTTTTTCCTTTTTGTTTTAGTGTTAGATGTTTGGTATTAATGCTTCTTATTTATAAAACATGAAAGTTGGTCGATTATAATCCATTCATATAAGCTTTGTATTCTGGAGTTTTATCTATTGTGGAGGAAGCTTATTGAGGAAATGTGAGATAACAACCGACCTCTGACTTAAAGGTTTTGAAAAGTATAAGTTCCTCAATTGAAAATTCCACATCTATGTGGCAACTGCAAAGGCACAATCTACTGTGTCTGGACTTTGATTGAAAAATTTACAAAAGGGTTATTTTGAAAACATAATCTGCTCAATGAAATTTATATTTTTTGTTATGCATCTGAGAAATTGTTTTAGATGAGTGAGAGATAAGAAATAGTGTTTCTTGGAAGGAAAAAAAATGAATTTAGGAATAAATAACAAATATAGTAATAAATAACAATTATCATTCCTCTGAGTTACACCAAGTAAAACATCATGACCCATGTTTGTAAGTCTAGATTGTTTAAATGAATGCATTTGAAGATCATTCCCATGTGTGAAGGAAAGAAACGCTCCAGCACTAACCTCAATGGTTAAGGTGTTAATATCTTTTGGAATGTAGAAAATTTTCAAGTATAGCCAAGTCTTCATAGAGAGCCTCAATATCTTTAACATGAGAGGGGAAATGTCTTTCAAAATGTTTATTATATTTGGTTTAACAAGGTGTTGATAATGGACTATCATAGTTTATGTGAGTTTTACAACTGAATGCACCTACCAAGTAATGTCAATGGCTATATGTGGTTTGTCTTATTTAATAATCATGTGTCTCACAATCTAAGTTGTCAAACTTAGAGGGAATCATTGTGGCAGTTGGCTAAATTTAAATGGAAAAAGCAATAATATACATATTGATGTATTGATTACAGTTTCCTATGAATTAGAGTTGATTTAGTCCTCGATAAACATATGAACATTGCCTTTAGATTAGTTACTACTGATAGTGTTTTAAGATTTATTTCCCAGGTTGAAGAAAAAAATTAAAAAATTATTTATTTAGTCTACAACTAAATCAAGGTTGTCTTATTGACAAATTGTTGTTTTTGTGTAGAATCTAGTTGGTTAAGTTGCTCATAAAACAACTCTTAATTGGATGTGATTTTTGTAAAAAAAATTATGGGTTTTGTTCTTCATTCTACCACCTTTCTAGAACATATTGAAACTTTAATTTTAGACAAGGGATACAAAAGTTATGATGGTTTAAATACTGTCCTTTCTGTTGCATTTTGTAGATTGATATGTGAATTGATTTATATAGGGTAGGTATATAAATTTAATGGCTAATATCATTAGTTTAAGAGTTAAGAGTATAATATTATGATTATGAGTGAAATTATTTATTAGCCTTCTTGGCACACTATTTGATAATTGTAATCTGATTAATGTGAGTGTGAGTGTAGGCTTAGTTGTTGGGTTACTATTTTCCCCACCTTATAGAATGTTAAGGCATCATTATGAGATGCATGAGACATTATAGATTATAAACATTGAATTTCTTGATTTCCATGCAAAGTGTGTTACCTTGGTGGATTTACATCATCCTCCATGTTATGTTAAAAAATAATTTCCATGTGTGTGATATGTGATGCATAAGCATGTAGGTATGCTATTTGACAACGACTCTTATAGTGAACTAGATTCCATCATGCAAGTTGGCTACATATTACTAGATCCTTTGTGATGGGTCGAGCTTCTCTAGTGGAGTAGCACGGGGAAGCTAACCCTTCGTGGTAGGGTGGTTATCATCTCGATGATGCTTTCTCTCTCTTTGCATTATATTATAGAAGGAAACCAAGGATGGTTGTGATACAAGTGTTAATGCATTTACTTATTTGTATGTCTTGTCCTTTACAGTTTTGAATTTGTTATAGGAGATCATGACTACTATAATTAAATTTATTACCTATGTCATCAATTTGATTTAAGAAGAGTGGGAATCTGCATTTGCATAGAAATGATTTGAGTTTTGAAAGATACTACAAGTATTGTCAATGGACTTGTGATAATAGTAGCAGTTAGAGAATCAATTTATATGTGGAAAAACTTATATTATTTTAGTCAAGATTTGACTCCTACATTAGATCTACTTTATCTTCATGTTATTCACTAATTTCCAATCTTCATTAGTGGTTATTTGGTGGTTATTCACTAATTTCTATACTTTATCAGAATTTAATTGGTTGGTTGTTACAAAAACCGGCAAACAAAAAACTTTACTAGCCGTCAAACTCAATAATTGGTGCCCAAAATATTCTTGTAGAATATTCTGTCAAAAAAGATTCCCAGAATATTTTAGATTCTGCCGCTTGGAGTATATTTCTTCAGTTGAGTGAATATTTCAGTCGGCATATCAACGGCAACCTCAAACGATTTGGAGACCGTCAATTTTAATCTAGTGCAACAAGTGACAATCATTTGAACGTCAAATTTATGCTTAGTGTTTGATGATGTCAACACGCATTTGAAGTTTTTTTGACCCCCTTCTAATGGTGTTTTCAATTTTGCAGTCTAAATTTGAAGCTTCATAACTTTGATTCCCGAGCTCCTCTTTATGAGCAATTTTTTCATTTGGCCTAGTTTTTCAAGCTCTACACGCTAGTGTAGACAGTTTCTGATTTTGATGCATGGATTTTTCATAAAAAATCAATTTGTCATAGGTGTTACTGAGTTGTCACCATTTTTGGAACTTCTAAGGCTTTGTTCGGGCTCTTGCAGACTCCTTTTCAGGTGATTTTTTTTTAAAGTGCATATTTTTCGAGAACTTCATAGTGGTGCTATTAATTTGCATTCATTGTGAGCAAAAATTGTACTTTTGACACAGCTTTATTTGGCTCATTTTGACAATTGTATTGCATAGATCACAGTTTGATCTTTTGCATGTTGATCATAGTTTGATCTGGCCTTTATTGTGGCAATTGTAAGCATTGGAATGAAAAGTCCACTTAACTATTTCTTGCAAGTGGCAATTGTAACCGCACTAAGTATAAAATGCCAAATCATTTTCTTGGGGGGGGGTTCTTTGATTGAGTGAATCTGGGGGGGTTATGTTGTGTGATTGTGCTTTGATTTCTCTCTTGTTCTCTTTAGATTTCAGCCATGGGTCATCCCAATTTTCCTCTTTTAATTCCACATAACTATGCAACATGGAAAATAAATGTATGGAGTAAACTAATGGAAAAAAAGGATTAATTCACTACATCGATGGATCTATTCCAAAACCAACTGATCCAAATTTAAAAAGTGAATGGTTCATTAAAAGTACTATGGCTCTTCGAACACTCAGGAAATATGTTTCTCCTGATCTTATCTTTCATATTGATAAGTGTAAATCAGCTAAAGAAGCTTGGGATTAACTAACTCAATTATATGGAAAAATTGATGAGATTAGGGGATAAAAACTTGATAATGATCTCACTAATTTGGATCCAAAGAATTTTTCTACAATCCAATGCTATGTAACTAAGGCTAATGAACTAGGAGCACAACTCAAAGATTGTGGCATTGATAAGAAGGATGCATAGTTGGTCTTCAATTTGTTGGACAAGCTTCCTTTAGAATATGCAGCTTTTGTTTATAGTTTTTAGACTCATCGATTGACTATGGGAAGTTCCTATACTACACCTTCATTTGATTCATTCACAAAGATGTTGATGCTTGAACAATCAAAGTTGATCACTATGGGCATTCTCAAGTCATCCAAGTCACAAGCTTTGGTGGCAGGACATGGGTCAAGATCTAATAAGAAACAAAAGTGATCAAAGAACAAGCCGCACAAAGATCGAGCATAATCCTCTTCTCTTCAACAAGGAGACTCTTCATCATCTCCAAAAAGGGGAATTCACAAAAGAAGGAGAAACTGACTTGTGCATATTGCAAGAGGGTTGGTCGTGATGAGCATTGTTGTCATGCTAAGCAAGTTGATGAATTGTTTAGTCTCCTCAAGAAGAATAACATCAACTTACCATCTTCCTACAAAAAGGACGCATCTCCTTCTACTTCTTCACAATCAAAGAAAGGAAAAGGACAGGCACTTGTTGCAACTACAAGATCGTCATAGCAATGGATACTTGACTCGGGTGCTACACATCATATGGGTTCTGAAAAAGAACAATTTTCTTCATTGGAGCCTTGTACAGTACCTCACATTCTTACAAGTGATGATACTCAGGTGGAAGTTGTTGGAAAAGGTTCGGTTGACATGGATGATGGATCATTTGAGAATGTTCTTTATGTTCCTGACTTGTGTGCCAACCTTCTTTCAGTTTGCCAAATCACCAATCTTGGGAATGGCAAGAAAGTTGAGTTTTCTCCAGACACAGTTGTGGTCAAAGATCTTGAGGATAATTCCTTGGTTGTAGTGGGAAAGGCCAATAATGAGTCTTAGCTATATCAATTTTCTCACTTTGTGCCATGTTCTCCTTCTACAACATTGCTTACTCATTCATATTTAGTAAGCTATGGCATGAGTGGTTTGGACACCTTAACTACTACTATCTTCAACAACTTAGTTCATAGGATATTGTCACAGGTCTCCCTCGCATCAACTTTTCAGATGGTGTATGTCTAGGTTGTGCTATGGGTAAGCATCCAAAAGAGAATTTTGATAAAGGGAAGTCTTGGAGGGCTCTAGAAGTTCTTCAATTGGTTCTTAGTGATCTAGTAGGCCCATTTCAAGTATTGTCCTTCAGCAAGGCTCGCTATGCACTCACTTTCATTAATGACTACTCCAGATTCACTTGGCTCTACTTTCTTCACCAAAAAGAACGAAGTCTTTGACAAGTTTCAAACCTTTAAGGCTCATGTTGAGAAGCAATTTGGAAAGTATATCAAGATTCTTCGTATTGACAATGATCGAGAATATGTGAACCACAACCTTGTGCAATTTTGTACTCTTGAAGGGATTGATCTTCAATATTCAGTTGCCACAACAAAATGGTGTTGCTAAAAGGAAAAACATGACCCTCAAGGAAATGGCTAGCTGCATGATTCATGCTCATTCTCTTGGTCCAGAATTTTGGGCTGAAGCCATTAATTGTGTTACACACATTTAGAATCAGTTTCCCCATAAGGCATTAAAAGGCATGACTCCTTTTGAGGCTTGGTATGGTAGAAAACCGATTGTGCATCATTTTTGAGTTTTTGGCTCTCTAGCTTGGACACGCATTCCTCTAGAAAAGCACAAGGCTTTGGAACCTCAAAGTAGGCGTCGCATCTTTGTTGGATATCCAAATGGTGTCTAAGGGTTTCAACTCTTGGATCCAAAGACACATGAGCTCTTCGTTGAGAGGAGTGTTCACTTTGAGGAAAGCTCTCCTAGCTTGACCTCCCATCCTCCTCATCCTTCCTCCATAGTGGACTTAGATGATTCTACCTCACCTCCTACTTGCAAGGTTGCACCTTTGCAGGGTTATCATTCTGAGGTTCAAGATTCTTGTCCTTCATCCCCATTATCATCACAACCTTGTTGGGCTCAATAGACTCTCGAGTTAGCAAGTAATCTTGTTGGGGATCCTACAGACACTCGAAGTCCACTTGGTCACAACATGAACATCTTCCGCATGTCTACATTGCTACTGCTTCAGATCCACAATCCTTCAAGGAGGCATTAGGCATTCCTAAATGGGATTCAACAATGGAGGAAGAGTATAGTTCCTTGATGAGGAATCACACATGGGACTTAGTTCCTCTTCCTAAGGGGAGAAAAATGGTTCGATGTAAGTGGATCTATCAGAACAAATATACATCGGATGGAACAATGGAAAAGTTCAAAGCATGACTTGTGGCTAGAGGTTTCTCATAGGTTCCTGGTATTGATTACACAAAAACCTTTGCCCCTATTGCTAAAATGAACTCCATTCACTTGACTCTTGCCATTGTAGCAACTCATGGATGGGTTTCCATTAGATGGATGTGAAGAGTGCATTTCTTCATGGAGATATTACAGAGGAGATTTACATGGAGCAACCATAGGGATTTGTTCAAGATTCTTCTTTGGTTTGTGGATTGAGGAAGTCTCTCTATGGCCTCAAATAGGTCCCTCAGGTTTGATATGCCAAGATGGACTCCTTTTTTCTCTTGATAGGATTCTCTCGATGCTACTCAGATTCAAATGTCTATATTTTGTGATAGGATAACTCTCACTTGCTTCTTGTTCTCTATGTTGATGACTTGATCATTACTGGGAGCTCATCATCCATCATTGACAGAGTCAAATCTTCTCTACATGACAGGTTTGCTATGATTGACTTGGTCCTCTTGCATTACTTTCTCGGGATTGAGATCATATAGTCCTCTTTCAGAATCATTCTTGCTCAACCCAAGTATGCTCTTAACCTTTTAGCTCAGTTCCACATGTCTAATTGTAAGGCTGCACCTATTCCCTTTCTGTCAGGAGTCAAACTTGAGGCTAAGTGTTGCACTCCACTCATTGATGCCACTTTGTATCATCAACTTATTGGGAGCCTCATCTAATTGAATGCCACATGCCCTGATATTTCCTTTGTAGTTGGCATGGTTTCACGCTTCATGCAGGAACCACATGAGCTTCATTGGAAAGCTGCCAAACACATCTTGCATTACATACAAGGTACACCACATTATGGGATTCATTATGTAGCAGGTACAAGACTCAACTTGGTTGGATATATAGATTCTGATTGGGCTGGCGTTCTTGATGATCATAAGTCGACTTCAGGCTACAACTTTCACCTTAGTCCTGGCCCCATTTGTTGGTAGAGTAAGAAGCAACATGCTATTGCTCTCTCTTCGACTGAGGCTGAGTATTGAGGAGCTGTTAATGTCGCTACTAAGGCTATTCAGCTTTAGAATATTTTGACTGAGTTTGGCTTCACAATTCCACAGCCCACGGTCCTCCATTGTGACAATTAGAGTGCCATCCAGATCTTGAAGAACCCAGTTCAACATCAATGGACCAAACACATCGAGATCCATATGCACTACATCAGGGAGCTTATATAGGAGCAGGTCATTGATTTGTAGTATTGTCCTACAATAGAGTAGGTTGCAGATACCTTCACCAAACCCTTCATTGAGAGTACATATCACCATTTGTGAGCTCTCTTGGAGGTGCAAGATGTTTCTTCAGAGGGGGGTCACATGACCTTCATTCTCTCTTCTTGGGGGGCCTTTTCCTCACTCAAGGTTTTGTCCTCGTCTTTTTAGAGAGTAGTTACTTGTTTTGTTTTTCTCTTTTGGGGAGGAGTTTTTTCCCACTGGGTTTTCTCCTTTTCCCCATTTGTGAGGGATTGCATTACATTTGTACATGGGTACCTACACATGGCTTCATAGTCGGGACCCATCTTTGAGTCATTTGCATAATAATCTTCCCCCTAAGTCACACTTAAGAGGGGGTGTTGGTGTGAATAAATGCCTTGTACCTAGTTATTTCACTTACTAGGAACTTAGTGGATAGATTCACACGTTAAGTTTACTTAGGTCCTAAGATTCTTTCTAGAAGGTGTTTTTTTATTTTTTATTTTTTGTTTCTTAAGATACGGGTTAAGGGCCCACTCCCATATAACATAAAGGGCATAAAAATAAGAATGCTTCAGACCCGAAAATGGGGAGCAAAAGAGACGAAAGCGAATAATGGGAAAGACATCAAAAGGACTTAAAAAGACCAACGAAGATATGCCAATAGAACCACAAGAAATCAACCTTTCTTTTGTTTTCTTTTGCTTCTCATGAGAAGTTCTTCCATCGTCCATTGAGTGCCTTCATTAATTGCATCCTAAGCCTCCAATCTTAATTTCTCTGCTTTAGTTTTCCTTCCCCTACGCTTGCCTTCCTTAACCAAAATTGAATCCCTTTCATTAGTGGGGGGAGTGGAACAATGCTTTGAGCCAACCATAGCAACTGCCTGAGCCAAAGTGTCTTGGTTATTTGAGAAGACCAATCCTTGCTCCTTATTCCCTGAGGCCCCTAAATTCAACTGCTTATCCTTATCCACTTGTTGGTGCTATGCAACCCCCACTCCATTGGTTGGATGGGAAATGTTTTTAGACTGCCCAACAGCCCCAATATTAGGGGAAGACGAAGAGTGATAATCTAGGAACATACCATGATTTCTCCAAACAAAATCCGCGTCAGGATTTCCTTCCTTACAAACCCATTTCTTAAGATTAAAGACTCATTGGCCATTGCTGATTTTGGATTAGCAACCAAAAATCTTATGGCCAAGTTGATTGCACTTGAAGCATCTCTCCAAAATACCTTCATAATTAATATATTGTCTCCAAGATCCAAGAGACGAATTGATGAGAATCATATGAGTCAAAGGCCTAGAAATGTCAATCAGAGCACAAACTCTGGTGTACCTTCTGGGATCAACCCCTTCCTTAATTTTAATAAAGGTGTCGAACTGGTTTATAAAAGATTCGATTTGAATTGGGTTGCGTAAAACTAGAGGTAGATTGTAAAGGCACAACCAAATTGGAATGGTAGAATTTTGGAACTTTACAAGATCAAAGAAAGGGGACCATGGGGACATAAATAAGCCCTATCTGCCAAAAAACCATGGTCCATTGTCTTGGACAAACCTGCAATCCTTAGCATTTTGAAAGATAACAAAAAAGAAACCATAGTCGAATAATTCCACAGAAGGGGTAGTTAGATTGTCCCACGAGCTCTTGCACCAAGCCGTGAAATCCTTAACCGAAGGTCATCGTCCCACCGATTTAAAGATTAAAGACCACGATCCAATGTCTAAGGAGACTTTCCTTATGCTCTCATCAGAAATATGAAAATTGACAAGTTCAGGGGCCAAATCCACCCTATAGTCGCCTAGAAACCAAGAAGTACATCAATTGGGAGGGGTAACCACCGAAGGAGGTGGGGGATCTAGAGCAGTAGTGAAGCTCACATTAGGTGTTGTTGCAGAAGCTGAGACAAACCCTGGGTCTGCCCCATGATCAAGGGAGATGATTCGCTCCTTGCAAAAGCCGCTGTAGATATGGTAGGGATTTAGATAATTTTTGCAAAGCTTGTAGTTGCCTGTCGTGTGATCCATTGCAATAGAGGAGGGCGAAACCGAGATGAAAGGGATCGGGTAAGGAGATCCTGCACTCCTATCAGTGCCCTGAGCCAGGCGTTGCTTGATTTCTTCTGCCCTCCGCTGAAGAGCAGCCATGAGTGGCTTGATTGCATTGCAACCCAACACCTCTGGCGAAAGCAACCCATCATTCACCAATGTGCAAACAACATCTAGGGCATATCCAATCACTTGGATGCTTCTTGAGGCTTTTCGAGCACCATTGCCCCTGGTAGTGCACATGCCTTATTCATCCGCGCTCACACACCAAGACTTTTTGCTCTTCTTTCTGGAAGATATTAGTTGTCATTAGTTGTTATCTTATCTTTTGACAACTACTACATGTGACCTAGGTAGTTGTGATAAGTTATCTCATGTCATAAGATTAAGACACTTGTCATAATCTTATGACATCTTGTATCTCACATTGGCTATATAACCAAGGGGTCTTTACTACATTGTACATTGATTCTTTTTGCATTCATTGATAGGAATAAAATTTATTCTTGTCATATTGATCTTTGAGTATTTTGTGCTTTCCATAGGCCTTTAGATCTTGGGTGGCTATATCCATAGCCAAATCTTACAATAATAATATAATAATATTACTAGTTAATATAATTATATTAATTAGTTAAATATATTAGTAGAAAAGTAACAAACAATATATTAATAGTAATTATTAGTAGTATATTATCTTATATATAATATTATTATTATTATATTATTAGTTAATATTAGTTAAATATATTAGTAGGAAAATAAACAAACAATATATTAATAGTAATTATATTAGTATATTTTCTTATATATTATAATATTATAATAATTTTAATATAATATATTTAGTTAAATATATTAATAGGAAAATAAACAAACAATATATTGATAGTAACTATATTAGTATATTCTCTTATATATTATAATATTATAATAATTTTAATATAATATATTATTAATGGTATTATTATAATTATTTATATATTAATATAATAATTATAGATAATATATACTTGTATATTATATTATATAATAATATATTACTAATATATATTATATAATACATAATATTATAATAATTTAAAAATAATTACAATATATTAATTATATATTATATATGAAAAATATAATATAATATTATATAATATATTATTATAATAATTTAATTATGTTACATCAATATTAAAGTAAATTATTAAAAAAAATCTGTGAACATTATTTATATAAATTACTTAATTAAACTAAATAAACTAATTAATCTAATATAATAGTATTTTTAAGCATATATTGAAAATGATATATCTCAATTTTACACAAATTTATTCGTAACGAATTCGAAACACTTCCCTCATCAAATCGCCACTTCCACATTAAAAACAATAAAACAAAAATTATTATTCCGTTGTCAAATCAACGGACAAGCTTCCCGCCCTTCTACCAAACAAAAAAATTTCAACTTTATAAGCTACTGTCAACTAAAAGAAAGCAATTACCTACGTGTCATATCTCCTCACACCTGGGATTTTATCCGCACTTTACCAATTCCACAGCGACAAATAAAAAAGGAATATCCTCAAAATAGCAAGAAAAAGAAAGAAACAAGAGCAGAGCTGAAATTGAAATATGACGAGTGCAAATTCCCAGTGAAATGCTGAAGCTCAGCTCTGCAAAATGTAGTCACTTATCTCCAATCTGAAGGTGGAAGACATGAATTCCAACGATTGCGGCAAAATATTGCTGTAGAAAAAAAATGAGGTGGGAATCGAATCCTCTCCATAATGGCAAAAGGGGTCGCGATGCCCAGGACGATGAATACCTCGACAACTACCACGCTCACAAGAGATACCTCACCGAGGTAAATTTATTTCGAAATCGTTTTTCTATACTACTTAATTTGATTCGGTTTACCCTCTGCTTTTAGGTTATTAGATTTATGGTTTTTGATCTTTTTTGGCATTATTTTAGGTTATGGCATCGAGCCTTAATGGGTTGACAGTGGGGGATTCTCTTTCGGAAAGCCCGAGGATGTCTCCGTCGAGATTGGATCCCATGGAGTCTCCTGCACGGACAGAAGTTGTAAATTTCTCGAGGTCAGTTATTCATTTTTTACTTTTGCGTGCGATGCTGAAATTGTTGATGCTTTTTGGGCATTCTAGCTTGATGTGTTTTATAGCTTTTTGTGTGAACCCTTTTCTCATTCAGGGTACTTGTTGGAAGTGCCGATTTTAATTTTAGTTATGTTTTAGATTTTATGCAATTGTTGTGGCTAATTATAATATTCCTTATGGTTAGTTTTTAAACGTTGTATTTAATTTGGTAAAAGCTAGGTGTGTGAATGGAAATAAATAGGGTTTACTTAGGTTTAAACTAAGAATAGAGCAATAGAAATCAGACACAAATAAATGACCGAGACTGATAATGCAGATGTAGATGAGAGAGTTAGAAGTAGATTAACTAGTTCAAACTGTGACTGTTGATTGTGCCCTTTTGTTCAGGCTGATACAATGTAACTGATATGACAGAATCTGGATCTGATAATGAATTGGTGATCAGATAGCAGAACGAGTTGATGGCGATCTTTCTGATGTTCAGAACATCAACAAATCTATGTCCATGGTCCTATCCTCCTGGCATGATTGATGGGGTGGATATGTACTTTGCTCCTGTTGATTTGTCTAACCTGTTAGCCTGTGAATTTTCATGTGTTGAAGATGGGTGGTGTTGAAAAGCACCTTGAAAGATCTTTTGGTTTGTAGAGGGACGACTGAGAGCTTCCTTGATAACTAGTTAGCCCTCGTTGCTAATGTATAAAGGTGGAAGACTCGCCAAGCAAACATGCATGATGCAAGTGCCTAAATGACCATGACGTATAGTATCTGTTGATGCCATGTTGATTCAAGCCTTATGATGCTTTGTAGTGATGACAATCAGGTCTCTCCAATGACAACTATTGACCTAGGACTGTCCTTAAATACAAGATCTTGCTAATGTTTGTAAAATAAAGTTATAATGGTCATACTAGTCTTAGTGAAAGGTTTTGTAATAAAGTTAACTTATGGCTTTATTAAATAATATAAACACGACTTAATATTCACTTGTCTTTTTAGGGATAGGACTTGTCACCCTAGTATTTGGGTTTATGTTGTTGCTTTCCTATAAAATGACCATTGCTTTTTCAGTAATATATGGAAGAAGTATTTCTCTCTTTTGAGTTCTCTTTTGTGTTGTAGCTTAGCTTCTTTGTATGTATTGGTTTTAGTAATAGATATTAGATGTTCAATTCAAAGTATTTTGGCTGGGAAGCTGATGAGTAATGGTTACATTCTTTGAAAAGGGTAGCTCAAGACGATAGGATATTAAATTTCAATTGGGGGGACTATGTTTTGATTAGGGGTAAAAAACGGGTTTTGAAGGGGCCCAAAACCCTTAACAAAAGAAGACAGCTGAAACTAAGAAAACATCAGTAAGCATAAATCAGCCCAGCAATAGCAAGCTGCAATAAAGATAACTCACAAACCATCAACAGCCCAACAACAACCACTAATAGATAATCAAGACATCACAAGCTACAAAAGACACACAAGCATGGGCCCGAAGCCCAGATACAACTTGGTTTTATTCGGGACCAGAAACCCCACCCAAGTTTTGACTGTAATAAAAACCACCTGAAACAACTAGGCAACATACCAACACAACAACAACCAACCATCTGCTTAGAAACAGCAGACCATAACCCAACAAAAGAAAATTTAATGGTAAAGACCACCATTAAACGCAACCTCCTAATAAAAAACACCAGCACACAAGAGGAAAGACACCCTTGAAGCTCCGAAACATACCACAAACCAACTCCAAATCCACCTCAAGAGGACTGAGCTCCCCTCTATAGGAGAGGATACTGTGAAAACCCAAAAAACCAAGAGCACACTTCTTCAACAACCTCTGCCTCCACCATGATAGGAGAAACTTCCACCTCAATAGGAGCACCACCAGAGGAAACCGGAGAAGAAGACAACCATCCACATCTAACACACCCACCTCCAACTCAATAGGAAATGACTCCTGACCATCAAGAGCTGCCTTCTCCTCAACAAAAGACATAGTGCATAGGAAATGGACGAGAGTGAAATATCTAGAAGAATGGGGAGCCACACCATCCTTTGGTTGAGCATATAGGAGCTCCAAGAGAAAGATCACACCCAAACCAGCAGAAAACTCCAAGGGAGCAAGAGGGAAAGGCATTCCACTCCACCAGCTTAAAACACTGCCCAACATCCAAGTCAGACCCAAGAGCAGAGAACTCCAAGAGACAGCTTGGAATCAAAAGCAAAAGAAAACCCCCTTTGAGAAAGATATCCAAGACAACCACAAAGGGTACCCAAAAGCTCTGATATAGAGCCCAATAACACAGGAAGCCAATGAAACCCATCTCTCGGTAGGCACCACCGAAACTCCATCATTTGAAACCCTTTCCATAGCAAAGAGAACCCACAAAGGGTACCCACAAGCTTTGAAAGAGAGCCCAAGAAACAAAAACAGACTCCAAGAGCCCTGCAACACAAGCAAGTGCCACACCGCCAACATCGAAGGCTTAACCCAAACCTCTAGCAAAGCCAAGTAGATTCTACACTCAGCAGGAGGAAGAAAGGGCTTTTCCAAGCCAAGAGAAGATCCACCCCTTCCCAACTCAGCACCAAAGGCCCTAAGAGGAGAAGAGCCTCCTCCCAACACACCAAGAGAAACAACAACCACTCCCAGCCAAACACAGGGGAGAGTCACAGAATGCAAAACAGGGCAGCCAACGCTTGCACCAACAACCATAGCTAGGGACGTCCCATAGCACTTCCCACCCATTCTCACCATAACATCACCAAAAGACACATGGGATCCCTCAGAAGCAAGGAAAACAACACTCAATACAGAAGTAACTAGCACCCAAGGAAATCCAGACACCGTCCAAGGAAGGACAGGCCGCAACCCATAGGCAGCAAAGGGAAAGTCCCCTCCAGAGAAGCCGACACGAGTAGCCTCTGCCACAACAACCATAGGATCCAGGCCAGCCCGCAACGTGACCTAGACTCCAACAGTTGCTCCTGGATCACCATCGTCCTCCGCAAAGTCCTCCTCACCCTCAGAAGATTTCAAATCCCCTCCTCCGCGTGCTCTCCCGTTCGCTCTCCCGCTCTCCATCCACAAAGAGGTCTAATTGGGAGGACTATGTTACAGCAGTAGAAATTGACAATTACACACAGTTAGCTGCGATTAATTGCTGCTTGGTCGTCTACTCGCGATGAGTTTGACCAGCATGGTTGGGCAAATGGAAACCTGGTCAAACTTGCATTTGACTCCACAAAAAACTTGTGGGCAGTCAAAAATGCATCTAATATTGCTGGGTTCTTCAAAATGGCAACATGTTTTTAGTTATAAAGCTCTCAAACTTCAATTTTGGACAAATTTTAGACTTTTCTAGCAAACAAAACCAACAAACATGACATTTTGTGATCATCAAACTAAAGCACGGCAACATGCTTTGGATGTTGCTCTTTCAAACCCTCGTTTCATCTATTTTTTAGCCAAAACATGATAGAGGTAGAATTTTAATGCACAATGCCATAAAGCATAACGCTAACCCTATATATTAGGGTTAGGGTAAGAAAATGATGTAGTATTTTTCTAAATCCTAAACTTGATCTATAAACCTACTTTTAAGTTTAGGCTGACTTAGTGTGAAGGTTTTTTAAAAAGAAAATAGGCTACTAGGATTTGGTATTTTAAAGATTTTTGCGTTGAACTTAAACATTGCTATTTGTTTATATTTTATATTTTATATTTTTTATTAACCTTAATGGATATGAATGTGCTTTTGATTTCGTTGCACATCTCATTATGCCACGAGAGACATTTTGCATGAGCTTATTGCACACCGGTTCCCAATTTGACTCGATTGAAATGCAGATTGTGGAAATGAAAGTAGTGTGGCGATCTACTGATCAAACAACATCTTACAAAGTTGTTAGGACATGATGCCACAACTTGCAAGAGTTGTCTTAATGATGGGACCCACCAATCAAAGTTGTCTCTTGTTGCCTATGTTGAAAGTAAGGTGAAAAAGATCAAACTACTTTTGGTTCATCAACAAAGTTATCTACTAATTATGATGTAGATGTTGGCTTGCATGAGGAGGAACTTCCAACATTAGGGCATGATTGTTCTAAGGTCTCACCATCTTCAACATCAACTATCACTTTCAAAAAACCTAATATTGGTGGGGGAAATGTGAAATTTTTTATGCACCTTGCAACCTACTTTGATTCCAATTGTCATTGGAGAGGATAGGATGGAGGAAATATGTTTGTGCACACAAGAAAAAAAGGCAATAGCAAATTTTTGGTATTACTTGAGCATCTCATTCAACATTGCTTGATTTTCTTACTAACAGGCCATGGTTGATGCAATTGCTATTACGGGTCTTGGTTCCAAGGGCCCATCATATGAGGGTTTTAGAGTTGACATGTTGAGAGAGGCGGTGTAGGATGTTAGTGAAGTAGTTGTTGAGCATCACAAGTAGTGGGTGGATTGGTAGATGGAACCAAACATTGATCAACTTGCTTGTTGCATCTAATGGTGTCATGATCTTGAAATTAGTCGATGCATCTAATATTGTGAAATCAATTGACTTGTTATTGTCACTATTTGATGAGATTGTGATAGAGGTTGGGCAGCAATATGCAGTATCATTATTTGATGAAGATTATGATGGAGGTTGATGCCAATGTGGAGTTTTTAGCTTGGACATGAACTTTTGCACAAGTTTAGTATGAATATGTTGGTAGTAGTTCAAGTTATTCTATTTTGGATTTCACTTTTAGTAAGAAAAGGGAAAATCTTTTATTTAGCTAATTAAGTCTAATAAATTGTAGATATATATCAATGATTTAGACTTATCTTCCCACTCATCTCTTGTAAGAGATATGGAGCTTTTTGGAGATTAGATATTTCACTAAATAGTATAAAGATATGTAAGGTAGATGATTTATATACAATATTATACAATGATAAATTTCGTGGAACTATGGCGAACGATTTGTAGAGGTTTCCTTGTAAGTTTTTCAAAAGAACGAAAAATTGATTTTGAAGGTGTATCTTTTGTTTATTTGTTTCACACATTTGTAATTTAAAGTTTCAATTCTTGTGTGATTGTTGCAATGTTAAAGAATAATTTTGATTATTAGAACATTAGGACAATAGTCGCCTAGGTTGAAGCTCTTCATGGTATCAAAGTAGGGTTTGTGTTGCCCCTCGCCGAAGGAGAGTTGAGGGTTCATTATTGTTGATGAAAATCACAAGCATTTGTTAGTGAAAAATAACGCAAGGTTTTTTGTGGATTGTGTGGATTTTTCAAAGAACAAACACATAGAGTTTTTGTTGTAAATCACACCTAGTTTATCTTTCAAAACTTGTAGGATTTATTGAATAAATCTCTCCTAGTTTTTCTTCTAAAAATTGTGAGTTTGTTTTGAGAAATCATTGTGATATTGCTATCAGGATTCAATCTCCTATTTATCAATTGAGAAATCATTGTTTTTACACCATGAATCACGGTTTTTTTTAAGTAAATCTCTCCTAGTTTTTCTTCTAAAAATTGTGTTTATTTTGAGAAATCATTGTTTTTTACTATAAAAAATCGTGTTGCTTTTCTAGTGCAGAACTATATTGTTTTATTTTTTGGTTAAATGTCATGAATTTACTCATGAAAAAGCATGCTTTTTTTTTTTTTTTCCTAATTGGTGAATTGCAGCTAAGGTTTGCATTGATAACTATGGTTTTAACTTTTATCTTTCAGTGGCTAGGGCAAATTGTTGATGTTTATTGGACAGTGTTGGTCATTACTTCCAGCCAATATCCCTTACTTATGATGATAAATTAAATGATAGCCTAGGGCTATTTAATTTATATGACTTCGATTTTATTGAAGAGACTCATTCAAGTGATTCTTCAAGAGACACGTCAATGCTAAATGATGTTTAATATATATCTAATCAAGGCCGACTTTAAGGAGATACGAATTCATGGAAAAACACGTCTTTTATGTGGCTGACTTCCCTCTCATTGGATGCATCTTAATGAAGTGGCGCCTTCTTCTATTCAAGCCAACTTGTCTTGGAGAGACGCGACTCTTCCTCTCACTTGTATATATGTTCGATGCTTCTCATTCGTTGATCATTCATTCATTACATTTCATCGATTCATTCTAGTTGTCTCAAATGTGAGTTTATCATAAGAGCAGTTCGATATTGGTAAAGGCTGTAGTGCATCATCAGCATATTACATGTGTTTAGATCTGTGATAGCATCAACTTGTGGTGCTTTATCTTGGCTTCATTATTGGCCATTATTGTAAAAGAGTTTCTCACTGAGATTCAATATATAAGTGATATATTGTTGCTGGGTTTTTCTCCCTCAAGAGGAGGGTTTTCCCAGGGTATCTGCTGTGTTCTTATTGTCTGATTTTTGAATTTAAATTCTGTGCATTAATCTGATCATAAATTTAACACAAATTTTATAGGTATTTATTTTAAATCTTTTTAGTAGTAAATTTTTTCTAGATCTAGGAGTTTTGTGAAAGAAAAAACATTTTTTTAATGGCATCAACTAGCTTCAAATTTGAGGTTAGATTAGAAGGCGCATTAAATTTCTTGCCTTGGAAAGTCACGGTGACTTTGTTGTTGGAAGATAATGATCTTTGGAATATTGTAAAAGATGAAGTGACTCCACCTACATATGCACAACAGTAGGCAACTCATAAAAAGAAAGAGGTAAAGGCCAAGCTAATGATCATGGATGTGGTAAAGGACCATTCAATTCCTCATTTATCTGAAAAGAAAACAACCTAGGAGATGTTTGAAGCTCTAGTTAGTCTTTACCAAAGTGAGAACATAAACATAAAAATGATTTTGTGAAACAAACTCAGATCCATAGGGATGACTAAATCATATATAATTACTAATTATATGATGAAGGTCACATAGCTTTGTGACCAACTTGCAACAATTTGGGAGAAGGTTGAAAATGTAGAGCTAGTGAACTTGGCTTTGAGTTGGTTCTCATCTTCATGGCAAGCATTTGTGTAGGAAATTTGTGCTTGAGATAATTTTCCTTCTTTTGAAAGATTGTGGGATGACTCTAAGTCAAAAGCCAACAAGAAGGGTTGACGATAATTTAGCCCTTTGGATGAACAAAGAAAAATAAAGGAAAAGGAACCAACAAGGGTAAGTGAAAGGATGAGAATTTATCTTCATAGCTAGAGAAGGACTTTAGTAAAATTAAGTGCTTTATTTGTCATAAATTCGGTCATTATGCATCAAATGTCTAAACAAGAAAAAGGACAAAGGGAAGTAGCAATAGAAGGAAGTGGTAACCTCTGTAGAAATTTAGATGAACGAGTTCGTTGTCAAGTTTGAGAAGGATATCTCAAAGGCATCTTTCCTTTCTACTAGTACGATTATGAGGGATGCTTAGTATGTGGACAATGGGGAATTTAGACACATGACATCAATTGGGCAGTATTACTATTTTCTAGTTTAAAATAACATAACCATGGAGTTTCGATTAAGCTTGGTGATGATGCCAAGTGTCTAGTACTAGGAGTTGGTACAACTCCCTTTAAACTACACTTAGGTAACTTTTTAGATTTTGATGATATTTTGTTTGTTCTTGGTTTCAAGAAGAATTTGCTTTTAGTTTCAGCATTGGAAGATAAGGGCCATGTTATTGAATTCAAGAATCAACAAGTTTCTATTTGGCCAAAAAAATCTAGCCTAGATATTGTACAAGTAATAGGGGTTAGAGAAGGCAATCTATATAGGTTGAAGGGTGAATTGGTTCGAGCTCTAGTTCATAATAGTGACAATCTGTGCGAGCTATGGCACAAGAGGATGGGGTATTTGCATCACAAAGCATTGCCTATTTTGAAGGAGATAGTCATAGGTCTTCCAAATTTTTGTGTTGAATCTTGATCAATAGGGAGTATGTAGAGGATGCACATTTGGCATGCATGCTAAGGCTACTTTCCCAAGTAGTGAGCACAGATTGAAGGAAATTCCAAACTTGGTGCATTTGGATGTTTGTGGATTGATATCAATAGCATCAATTTTAGGAAGCATGCATTATGCTACCTTTAATGATGACTTCTCTCACAAGACTTGGATCTACTTCTTAAAGACCAAGGATGAGGTCTTTAGTAGGTTTTAGGAGTTCAAAGCTCTAGTTGAAAATCAAATAGTGAAGAAGATCAAGGTCTTGAGATCGAAGAATGGGGATGGGTATACATCCAAGGATTTTGAAGGTTTTTGCAAGGAGGTAGGGATCAAGAGGGAGTTAATTGAATCATGCAACCCACAACAAAATGGGGTTGTAGAGTGGAAAAATTGACCCATAATAGGGGTTACTAAGGCCATGATTCATAACCAAGATCTTGGAGGACAAGACACCAGAGGAGGCATTCGTTGTTATTAATCCAAAAGTGAGTCACTTTTGCATTTTTGGCTGTCCAAATTATATTCATATACTTGTAGAGAAGAAGACCAAGTTGGAACCTTCCTTTAGGAAGGGTTTATTTCATATACTTGTAGAGAAGAAGACCAAGTTGGAATCTTCCTTTAGGAAGGGTTTATTTTTGGGTTATAGTGAGACTTTAAAGGCCTATAGGGAGTACGTTCTAGAGCAGAGGAAGGTAGTCGTTAGTAGGGATGTAAAGTTTGAGGAAGACTTTACTTCCAAGAAGTCCCATGAGCGCATTCAACTAATAGAGGATGAGGATGAGGAAGCTCTAAAGGTTGAGTCTTTGTTTCCAAAGATACCAATTGTTTCTAGTTCATAACAACAATCTTCATAATAGATTTTAGCCTCTTCTACTTCTGTTAGGAGACCTTATTGGTTCACATAGACATTGAGGGATGCGTGGGAGCATGTTGAGGTTCCTAGGAGCACATTTAGGGAGAGTAGACCTTCAAAGAAGTTTCTAAACTACATGGAATTAATAAATAACATCATAGATTTAGAGCCTTCCAGCTTTCAAGAAGTAGTAGATAAGTAGGTTTGGTGGAAGAATACACATCCATCATTAAAAATGATGTATGGGACATATTGCCAAGATCAAAAGGGAAATTAGTTGTGAATTCCAAGTGGCTCTACATTGAGAAGTTCAAAGTGAGGTTTGTTGTGAGAGGGTTCTCCCAAAAAGAGGGAGTGGACTATGAGGAACATTTGCTCCAGTTGCTAGATACACTTCCATTAGAACAATTGTGTCGTTAGTTTCATGATGGGATGGAAGATATATTAGATGGATGCTAAGACAACTTTTCTTAATGGTGTGATTGAGGAAGAAGTACATATAGAGCAACCTCGAGGCTTTGAGGCAAATGGAAAGGAATCCCATGTTTGTAGGCTTAAAAAACCCTTGTTTGGGCTCAAACATGAACCGAGAGCTTGGTATTCTAGGATACACGAGTATCTACAAAGTATGGACTTCACCCAAAGCGAAGCAAATCCTAATCTATATTATATAATTGTTGGGTTTGATTTGCTTATCTTGGTATTATATGTCAATGAGTTATTTATTACAAGAGTAGAATAACTCATTGCATGGTGCAAAGTAGATTTAGCTATTGAGTTTGAGATGAAGAAATCAACAAGATGCATTACTTCTTGGGTTTAGAGGTTTGGTAGAAACTAGGGGAGGTCTTCCTTGGGTAGGATAAGTATACAATTGAGATCTTGAAGCTATCCCAGATGGAGGATTTCAGACCTATGGCCACACCTATGATGACTAATTTGAAGAAAGTGACAACTTAAGATTTAGAGTTGGTGGATCCCATGTTGTACAACCAATTGATACATTCCTTAATATATTTGGTTAACACTAGACCATATATATGTTTGTAGTGAGGACCTCGAGTTAGTTCATTGTGGAACCGAGACATGAGCATTGGGTACATGTGTTCAGCTATCTATTGGGCACAATGGAGTGTGGTTTGATATTTCTTGGAGATGGTGAAGTAAAGTTGCAAAGGTATGTGGACCTAGATTGGGTAGGTAGTGCAATAAATTGGAAGAGCATCTTAGGGTGTTGCTTTAGCTTGGGTTTAGTGATGATATCTTGGTTCGCTAGGAAGCAAATTTTTGTGGCACATAGCTTAGCAGAGGTAATTGATATTGCCAATTGTAAGACCATTTGGCTTCGCAAATAACTTGCAAGATCAGGTGTTGGATTCTATGATCATTAACTATGATAATTAGAGTTGTGGCAAACTCTTTGAGAATCTAGTGTTTCATGACAAATCTAAGCACATAGGGATCATATATGACTTTGTTCGAGATAGGATTTCAAACGGAGTAGTTAAACTTTATATATTTCCATAGTTTAGCACATAGTTGCTATTATGAACAAGCTCTTAGCAAAAGGGAAGTTTGAAGCTTTTAGAGACAAACTTGGATTGATGTAGAATTCTTCCTTGCTAAGAGGGAGTGTTGTGTTTTTAGCTTGGATAGGAACTTCTGCACAAGTTTAGTGTGAATGCATTTGAATTGGTTTTAGTTATTCTGAATACATACATATATATATATATATATATTATAGCTGTGGCAAAAAGTTTGTAGATGTGTTTTTCAAAGGAATGAGAAGTTTATTTTGAAGGTTTAGTTTACTATGTATTTGTTTTAAAGCAAAACTGTCAACGTGGGATGAATCAAAAGCCTTGATAAGGTGCCAAATTGCATGCTAACCTAGATCCCACAAAGGGTGTTAGTTAATTTTTATATATAAAATAATTTGTAATTTAAAAAAATGTATTTGTTTTGTGCTTTCATAAATTTAAAGTTTGAACTATTGAGTGATTGATGCACGGTTAAAAGAATAATTTTGATTATTAGAACGTTAGGACAATAATCATCTAAGTTGGAACTCTTTAGCCAATTTGGGCCAAAATGGAACAAATTTTGTGGCAACATGCAACTTCTCATTGAGAAGCACTCCAAATTGTTTTGAAAGCCTTGTATAACACATTGCTGTAATTTTAACCCTTGAGGAGATTGAAATTGGGTAGTGCACACATTTTCTAGATAAATGGATGGGATTAACATTTCTTGTTTTGTGATTGATGAGGTATTTTGGACTAATGCACATGAGAATGTACAAGTTTCATAGCCTTTGGTAGAGTGTTGAGATTGGTTGATAGGGAAAAGTCCCCCATGGGTCATTTTTATGAGGGCATAGACAAAGAAAAGCAGGTAGTATTGGTCCAAAATGCAAAATGATAGAGAGCAAATTGATGCCAATTTGGGAGATCATTGATGATAGATGAGATCACCAAATGCATTGTCACCTCCATGCTGTAGGCTATTTCTTGGATTACTCTATCTACTATAGTCCATTATGTTAGTTTTAGGATCAGAAATGCAAATAAGCAGAAAATACAACACATAGAACAATGAACACAGTATTTTACCCTGGGAAAACCCTCCTACTCAAGGGAGAAAAACCCAGCAAGATATTCTCATATAAATCAGAATAATAAGTGCAGAAATTGCACATAAGATCAGGCCCTAGAAAAAGGCCGAGTCTCATACAATGAATAATGACACTTCACCTTGAAGTGATTCTTGAATACACAAAATGATGACACTTCTCCTTGAAGCGAATCTGCTGCTTAGAAGGCGAACCTGCTGCTGAAGAATTTGAATTGGAATGGAAATTGATTGATGCTAAAATGTGGAGACACCTTCTCCTTTATATAGCAACCTAGGTGACCTTTCTTCTAGGGCTGACCTAGAAAGTATAATATTTGTTTTTCAAAAAGAAAGGCTGACCTGCCTTTGTTTAATTTAGCTTAGGGAAATACCTCCCACAGCTATAAAACACTAGCACATTATATAAGGAGGATGAAGAAGTACATCTTCACATTCTTTCCCAATGTAGAAGAAATGCGAGTGGTCATAGTGGAGTTACCATTGTACAAGCAAGCAAACAACTTCTTCTTTGACCTATGTGTAGTAGAATCAAGGAAGGTAGTCACATCAAGTGTTAATTTGTCATGTCCTCAATTTGATTTGAAATTCAAATTTTGCAAGGGCAGGAAAAGGTGTTTTTGAACACTAGTTTTCATATTTTAATTAAATATAATAATAATAGTATTTTAAATAAATAAATAATAAAAAAATAACAAATAAAATATAAAAAAAATTAAAAAAATAAAATAAAATAAAGGAGGTCGGCCTTGTTAAGATTATTTTAGGAGGGCTATAAAAGAAAGTAAATTGCAAGTCATTTGACATCCATTCATATCATTTTTTCATTTGGAGATTCTTCTCTTTGGCTGCAACTTTGGTTGGGCTTTATTCCAAGGACGAAAACCCTTGTGAATACGGTGAGTTGGACGAAAACCTAGCTCATCTTGTGGAGGACTCATAACGGAGTTCTATTTGCACTTCATTGGAGACTATTGGAGGTTTGGAGCATCATTGCATAATCAGATTTGGAGCAGCATCATTGTGGCATTGTGTGAGTAGATTGCATTAGGTTTTTTCCCTAATTTAGAGCATCACTTGGAGCAGACCTGAGCGCCCACCTTTGGAGGGTGATTTTGCATTATTTGGAGCATATTTGGAGCTGCAAACCCTAAGCACTTACTAAGGAGGAATTTCACCCATCTAGGGTTTGATATTTGAAGACTATTTTGCATATATTTGGTATGTATAATCATAGTTTCAGATCTGATTTGTAGAGCAGAAATTTGGGCATATGTTTGGCATGTTTGAGCCCTTGAGTTCTGTGTGAAATCAGTCCAGAATATTCAGTTTTGTAATAGCAGAAGTTATCTACAGAAAATCAGACCTATATGTTGCATTTGGATGCCCTATCTTGTGTTTTTCATGGTGGATTTCATGTTTGATATGAATATGAATTGGTAGCATCATTTGGCATGTTTATTTGTCATGTTTGGGCACTTGTATGTTCGCTGTGTTATTTTGTTTGAAATCAGAAAATAAAAATCAGAAATCAGAATTAGGGTTTGAGCAAATATAAAAATCAAAATTTTAGGGCAGATCCCCATTGGGGATATTTCCTTTATAAATATGCAATTAAAGGAAATTTGAGGGGTCTGAATTTTTGATCCCCGTTACACTTTGATGTAAGAGTGAGAATCGATCAAATAAGGATCATTTGCAATTTTGCTTATTTTCTGAAGAATTTCATTGTCAATGTGCATATGAGATTTGAGTGTGACACTTAGTGTTTATGAATAAGTTTGTGAGCTTTGATAAATATTGGAATATTACTTCTCTTTGGGGATGCTATATTCTATTGTGTTACGCTCATTTTCTTTGGGATTGGGTGAAGTTGAAATCTGAATAGTCTACCCACTTGTTGCTAATATCTCAATCTTTGAGTTGTAGTATTGGTAACATTTTTTTTTCAAATCTTATTGTTTGTGTTCTTGAGTTGATATTTTGAAGGTTCATTTTGATCGCATTTGTATGATGGCTATGAACAAATGTTAGTTTGCCTTTACTACTTTCTGGTTAAAAGTATACCCACCTTCCTAAATTCAAAAAATATAAAAACCTTATCTTATGAGGGAGTTGTACCTTAATCAAAATTCAGAGGAAGATTACCAATGAAATGGTAATCTTTCCAATTGTTCGTTGCTTGTTTTTTATTTTGGGCAAGAAAGAATCATATTAAATTAATTTTTAAGAAGACAAATTTGTCAGCCAACATATGGGAATGAGAATTCTAATTTAGCCACATAGTTCTTTTGCTTATGAGCATTTTTGGAGTGTATTTAAGCATTTACAATCTAGGAAATGCAATAGATTGAGTCAACAATGAATGAATGACTTGTTCTTTGTTCAACACAATTTTTATCTGCGCTTGAAGAAAATTTGATGTTAGAATCTTTCCAATTATGACTATTAATTAACCTTCATTTAATGAAAAGGATTTGGCTATCTTGAATGAGGTTTTGGATGATTGTGACCACACTTGTGTGGAGAACATGGATGTAGAGGCATCCACTTCCACTTCATGTTTCTAGTCATGGCTGCCTTACAAGATATTTGCAGTTTGTATTCTGCAATTTGTTTTGTATATGACAATATGTACTCTAAGGATGAAAATTTGATACTCAAGGACAATTCAAGAGTGATTGGCAACATTGAATCTTTATTTGTGTCTTGTAATTGAAGTTTGGACTTCCTTTCTCTTTCCACATGCTTTGTTTGGCATGTGATAGCAATTGATTTTTTTGGGGTGTTTTTATGGTTATTTTAGCTTTTTAATTTGTTGAGTTTTTTCCATTTTAAACCCGTGTAATTTTTTTTAAAAGGGGGTAAAAATTTATTGAATCAAAGAAGCATTACAAAGCAACAAGCAAAAGTCCATAAAAGCAGCCAACCAACCCCACAACAATAGTCCCCAAAGGAACCCAACCAAGGAACCAATTACAAATGAAGGTCTTCCATGATCATCTTTTTGAGGGACATAGAGAATTCTGAGGATAAAAGTCCCCAGTCATCAACATCCCACCTCTCCACGTGCTTAGAAGCCCACTTTGCCAGATGATCCGCCACTCTATTGCATTCCTACAGAATATGGCAGAAGGAAACAAATTCCAAAGAGTTGCACAGATTCATAATCTGTTTGATCACCTTAGCCGGTTTCCAATTAACACCATCAAATCTCTGCTCGTTTAGGATATCATCTACAATTTGTGAATCAGATTCACAAATAATCCTCTTCCATCCTAGAGAACACCCTCTTTCAATAGCATGAAAAATAGCCAAAGCCTCCATGCAATTGTTAGAATGGTGACCCTTATAAATAGAGAAGAAAAATACCTTCCCTCCATTACTGTCTCTACCAATACCACTGATCTTAGCATGCCCAGGATTCCCCCTAGAAGATCCAACAGTATTTATTTTCAAAACTCCTTGAGGGGTGGTCGCCATCTACCCTCCCGATGCACCTTCTTCTTGTCCTGCCGAGGGCCACTACCAGCAAAGCAACTAGACTTGCTGCCCTCCAAATGAAGCTTCCTCACATAGGACAGATCGACATATCACACTTAGCAACAATAGTCTCCTGGATCTTGTTGAAAATCCTCCTCCATAAAAGATCTTCTACCTGCTTCACATCTTGAAAAACCCTCCTATTTCTCTCAAGCCAAAGGTGCCAAATAATAAAGGTAGGGCCAATAATCCAAGCAATTTGAAGAAAAGTTGTCTTAGCAGGGGGTCTTCCCAAGCTTTCCCAAAATTCTATCAAAGAAGAGGCATGAACACAGGGCTGTCCCCAAACTCCCCACCAAGAATGCCAAATATACCTAGCATAAGGACATTGAAAGAAAAGGTGTGAAGTACACGCCTCATTATTATTGCACAAAACACAGATGGATGGACCCTGAAAGCGCCTTTTCCCAGATTTTCCCAAGTAAGACATCTATTTTGAACAACCAACCACAAAAAGAAATTACACTTTGGCCAAGAAAATTTATTCCAAACCTGCTTCCACCAAGGAACCCCACCTTTTCCATACACCTGCTTATCGAGCTCCATATATCCAGAGGCAACCGAGAATCTACCTTTTGGATCGGGACCCCATGCCAAGATATCCTTATCTTGAAGGGAACTGCACATTCTACCAGCCAAAATGCTAGCAAGCTCCTGCCTCTCCAACTCAGAACCTCCTAGAGGCCACTCTTGGGGATCCTTCCAACGCCACACATCCACCTGGCCCAATGACTAAACAGTTTTGAAGTCCTCCACCATGCACCAACCTGCATTCATCAAGCTGTTATAGAGAGGTTGCAAATGAGGAAACATAGAAATAATGGAGGCATAACCATCCCAGGAATCAAACCAAAAGAGGGCTTCAGACCCCTTATTGTAGATCCAAAACAAGCCCTCCTTAATCAACTTAGCCCCTTTTTTAAGAGTATCCAGATCATAGACCCTTTCTCTTGGAGACAATAGTGTTAGGGTCCACCCCACCAAGGTATTTAAGATTAAGAATTCTAGCCCAATCCTGATCCTGGCAAGTACACCGGTGCCAGTACAGCTTCACAGCTAAAGCCTGACCCATCAAACTAGTAGACTTGAGACCAAGACCCCCTCTTGTTTAGGCCTGCACACAGATTCCCACTTCACCAAACTCCACTTAGAATTAAGAAGATTACTCGCCCAAAGGAACTGACGAGCGAGGGCATCAAACTCCTTAACAAAACTGGCAGGAGCCACTTGCACAAAACACTGGTAAATAGGAAGAGACTAAACCACAGATTTCAGCAGAACCGCACGACCTGCGGAAGACAGCCACCTGTGAGTCCAATGACTAACCCTCTTGTGGAATTTATCCAACACATCTTGCCAAATCTCTTTTGGTTGAGGGCCCACCGTAAGGGGAATCCCTAGATAAACCAGACGGAGAGTGCTAATTTGAAATCGAAGAATCTGAGCAATCCCTGCCTAAATAAGCCGAGGAGTATTGAAAAAGTAAATAGAGGACTTGTGATCATTAATATTTTGACCCGAGGCAGCCAAATAAGTGTCCAAAGCCTTCCTAAAATTCACAACTTCATTTATTTTGGCCACCCCCATTAAAGCCATATCATCAACAAATTGAAGATGAGATAGAGACGACAACATGTTGCCCTAACGCCACCCCCCTGAATCAATCCTTTGCCAACATAGGACTTGATAAACCTCCCCAGCCCCTCAGCCATAATGATGAACAAATAAGGACTTGATAATGTTGAAGGTTCTCCATTAATAAGCACCGAAAAGGAAGTAGAAGTCACACAACTCATGATCCAGTCAACCCACTCTCTATCGAAACCAAAAGCTAAGAGAACCTTCTACAAGAAGGCCCATTTGACTCTATGATAGGCTTTTGCCATATCAAGCTTGATAAACATAGCCTTCTCCTTAGAGACTTCCATAGAATGAATAGCCTCAGTAGCAATAACAAGCCCATCCAGAATTTGTCTACTTGCCACAAATCCCCCCTGCTCATTGGAAATCAAAAAATTAAGCCAAGGCTTCAGTCTTTCCGCAATCAGCTTAGTAATGATCTTATAAACCACATTACAAAGGGCAATGGGGCGAAATTGATCCAAGGAACAAGCCCCTTCCTTTTTCGAAATAAGAGCCAGAAAAGTGGAGTTCATGGCCTTCAACATTTCTTTATTCCTTTGAGATTCTTGAACAACCTCCAAGAGATCCTCCTTGACAATATCCCAAAATACTTGATAAAATTCATTAGGAAAACCATCAGGGCTAGGGGCTTTACCTTTTTTCATTTGAAACACAATAGTCTCTAGTTCTTGCAAGGAGATGGGTCGTAAAAGAGCCTCGTTCATCTCATGAGACACCAAAGATGGAATACGAGCCAAAATAGAATTTTCTTCAACACTCGTAGGAGGAGAATCCTCATTAAAAAGAGCTGAAAAAAAATGAGCAGCCTCCCGGGAAAATTCAACTTGAGAAGAAAGCTGAACTCCCTCAGAAGAAACAAGAGAGCTGATAAGATTACCATTTCTCCTAGCAGCAACAGAGTGGTGAAAGAAGGTAGTATTTCTGTCTCCCTCCTGAAGCCAATCAATACAGGACTCTTGCTTCCAAAAAATCTCCTCCCCCAACTCCTATTCATCAAGAGCCTTAGTTGCCCTAGCCTCTGCCCTACACAACTCAATTGTGAGACCAAGATCCTGAATCTGGCACATGATAGAATCCAAATGAGCTTGAGTTGACAACTTATTCTGGTGAAGATTCCCAAAACACTGCATATTCCACTTCTTGAGTCTATATTTCACAAATTGCAATCTCTTGACAAAGGTATACATAGCCGTACCAAAAGCAGGTTTGCCCATACTCTAACAATCAATCAACAGATCATGGAGAGAAGGATCTCGTAGCCACATGAGTTGGAACTTCAAAGAGGGATTTTTATGGGCTCTAAAAGGAACAATAGAAAGTTTAATCGGCCAATGATCCGAACCTCGCCAATCTTGAATCTTAGAGTTGGTAGACCACCTATCCACAACCCAAAAACAAGAGACAAGAAACCTGTCCAATCTCTCAGAAAGAGCAACATCACCACACCTTCGATTATTCCAAGTGAAGATGCCATTATTAGGTTTCACATCAATAAGATTTAGACTAGCCATGTTGTCTATAAGAAGTAATGCAGCAGGGTCCAGCTTGGCAATACCCCCTCTCTTCTCCTCTAAACAAGAAACAACATTAAAATCTCTTGCCATAAGCCAAGGATGCCAAGGAAAAAGTGAGCGGACATAACTAAGATGAGTCCAAAGTTGGGACTTACCCATTAGATCATTGGGAGCATAGACATTAGTGAAGAGACAGGATTCACCAGATTCATGACTAGAGGCAATCATAGAGATAAAAGAGCGACTCGCGATCCAGTACAGAGGAACAACCTTTCTTGGATCCCATATACAAGCCACACCTCCAGAGCTACCAAAAGCACCCACTCACTGACATCACCCACGAGGCCAAATACCGAAGGCCCTATTGAGCATACCATCCATTGATAACTTAGTTTCCTGGATAAAGACAATGTCATGAGAGTGACAACCAATCATTTCCCGAATAGCCTTTTGTCTAGGGGTGCTATTCAAACCCCTTACATTCCATGAAATAACAATCATTTTTGGGGGCGGTGTTGATTTTTAGATCAAAAATGCATAATAAGCAGAAAACAAATACAACACAGAGAAGACAACACATCGATTTATCCTAGGAAAACCCTTCTACACACGGAAGTAGCACTCATAATCAAGCCCTAGAAAGGCCGAATATCATACAATAGACCAACACTTGAAGATAGTGTGAATTCCTTAGATACAAAGAATATCAACTCTTCTTCTATAATGCAATTTTGCTCCTTAAGTGCGAAATTGCTTCTGCTTTGGATAGGAAATCGAATTTTGGTTGGAATGAATGAATTGAATAATGTGGAGACTTCATCTCCAATATATACAAGACTAGGCGAGCTCACCTCTTGAGCCGACCTAGGAAATATAATATATATTTTATAATGTTTAGGCCGACTAGCCTTAAGACTTCATCCTTTTGGGAAATACCTCCCGTAGCTACAAAAACACTAACATTCCCTCTTAGCTAGGGAGGCATTTTCAAATATCTAGTCATGGATTCTCTCAACATGACGTCCACAATGGCTACACCCAACTGTGGAAAACACAACTCAGTCTTAGAGATGTGATCTGTACAAGGGCTTTCACATCATATTTCTCAGTCTTAGAGAAATATACACTATAAGGGCTTTCACCTCATATTTCTCAGTCTCAGAGAAATATACACTACAAGGGCTTTCACCTCATATTTCTCCGTCTTAGAGAAATATACATTACAACCGATCTTAATGATGCTATGACTCCCTCTCAGTGAGGGTGTCATTTTCCACATCCTTTGTAGCCTCTGTTGGTTTTTCAAACTCCCTCTGAATGTCATTTCCACCTCCATGAAGTATCCTTTATATCTCCTGAAGGTTTCCTTCTCTTCGAGGTAACTGGTGGTAATGACAATCTGTATAGGTTCTCCTGACGAATGCCAATCACGCGAGTTGAATTTATGCTGGAGTTCTTCGGCCATGCAAGAACCTTTCCTTCAGAGAAGGCAACCTTGTACCCTTTGTCCTCCAAGGCTGAAATGGAGACAAGGTTCCTTTTGATCCTAGGTACGAACAATACATCACTCAATTGAAGAGGGATACCCGAGTCTAGTTGGAAGGAAGCGGCCCCAACTCCCTTTACGGCATAACTAGTATCATCTCCAATTATAACCTGTAAATTAGACTCTTTCTCTACTAAGTTTGTAAGATGCTCTCTATAGCCTGTAATGTGACGTGAAGCACCACTATCTATCAACCAAGTATCACTGTCAGATTGTACATTGCTTGAAAGAGTGGAGATGAAGAGGAATCCTTCTGAATTGACTTTAGAATGACTTGACTCCTTTTGAGATGTCTCTATGTCAATTTCTGCAATAGAAACATGCTACGATAACTTTAATTTATAGTCCCAAGCATAGTGTCCATACTTGTCACACTTGTAACATTGAAATGAGAAAGATCCTTCCTTTTCGATTCTAGAACAAAATCTGTTTTTCTGTCTCTATTTCTCTTGAAGGTGCCTCTTTTTCTACTAGCATGTGTAGCGAGTACTTGACTTTCTTCATTATGGGAGTTTCACCCATTTCCTCTTGCTTCCAATTTGGTTTCTTCTTGAATATAGTCAACTCGAAGGCGATCAAACTTGGGCAACTTGGATCTCCCATTGATGCTCTGAATAAAAGGTTCCCAAGATTGGGGAAGACCATTTATTGCCAACATAACAAGATCTCTGTCTGCAATTATATCCCCAACAGTGCTCAATGATCTCTCAAATCAAAAATCTTCATAAAGAATGAAATGACTGAATCTTCTTTAGCCATTTTTATATGATGAAGTTGTTGTCTCAGAGCAAGGGCTCTGCTAGTATTGTTGATCTCATACAGTCCTTTTAGAGTATCAAACATTTCTTTAGCTGTCTTCATCTTGGAGATGATCGGTACTAGGTGATCCATTACGGAGTCTATCATGATCTTTCTAGCCTTCGTACCATTTTTCTTCCACTGGATTTTCTCTGTGTCTTTAGACGGCTCAGGCATGTCATTTTCTACAAATTCTAGAAGATCATTCTCCTCTAAGGCAATGAGTACCCTAGGTTTCCAAGAGTTGAAGTTTGAAGCTCCATCAAGCCTATCTTCTATCTTGACACTGGTCACCATCTTCTTTTTCTGAGTACCCTAGGTTTCTGCTGTAGATTTGCTCCTCCAAATATCTGATTTTTAGATTTGCACAAATTCACCTTCAAAGTTTGCCCTTAGGTTTGCAATAATTAGCCTTCAAGGTTTGCCCTTAGGTCTGCAATAATTCACCTTCTAGGTCTACCCTTAGGTCTGCAATAATTCACCTTCAAGGTCTGCCCTTAGGTCTGCAATAATTCGCCTTCAATTTGCTGAAATATTCACTTGAGATCTGCATATAAAGTCTGCTTCAGATCTGCTTCGAATGGGAATGATATTCAATGAAAAAATGCTTAGTTAAATCTGATCAAATATTCCAGAACCCGCTCTAATACCATGTTGATTTTTAGATCAGAAATGCATAATAAGTAGAAAACAAACACAACACAGAGAAGATAACACAACGATTTATCCTGGGAAAACCCTTCTACACAAGGGAAAAATCCAGCAGCAAATTATTCACTTATAAATCAGAAATAATGGTGTAGAAGTAGCACTTAGAATCAGGCCCTAGAAAGGCCGAATATCATACAATAGACCAACACTTGAAGATAGTGCAAATTCCTTAGATACAAAGAATATCAACTCTTCTTCTATAATGCAATTTTGCTCCTTAAGTGCGAACTTGCTTCTGCTTTGGATAGGAAATCGAATTTTGGTTGGAATGAATGAATTGAATAATGTGGAGACTCCATCTCCAATATATACAAGACTAGGTGAGCTCACCTCTTGAGCCGACCTAGGAAATATAATATACGCTTTATAATGTTTAGGCTGACTAGCCTTAAGACTTCATCCTTTTGGGAAATACCTCCTGCAGCTACAAAAACACTAATAGGTGGGAGTAATGAGAGTCCAGGGTTTTCACCAACCCAAATTCGACCATAGTCTCACCCAACAACTTAACCTTCTCAATGTCTTTCTTGCGACCCACCTTATAAGCTTTCTCAGGGGTCCCCTTTTGAAGGGTCCTCTGTTGCAGCCCCAAGGCCTGAATTGCCCCCCAGGCTTCTTTGAGTCCAAAGTCTTATCAACTTGTGAGGGAGAAGAAATCACCACTACTCTATAATCCTTTGGAATCGAAGTTTCATCAAGATTGGAGGCATCCTGCTGCTGGAGAGGATCATCCATTTCCATTTGATCAACCTCCACCTGATCATCTTGCAAGGTCACCCCAGCCAAGTTTTGATTCCCAGTTACATCCTCCTCTTGCATGACCACTTCTAATGAGATAGAATTAGGAGGAATCTCAATGGAAAACCCTCTTCTTGAACCAAGTCATCCAAAGCATCAAATTGATTAAAGGTCTCATCATTCTGTCTATCCTTGAAAGTTCTCTTCTGACCCCTCCCCTTATTACGAGGCTTAACAGGAACAAATCCCTCCTTATCAGCAGCCCCCTCCACCATGGGGGCCTTCCCACTATCATTCTTAGGAGCAATCTTATTAGTTGTAGCTATTGCCTGATTAAATCAATGTCATCTCTTTTGCAAATGGCCATATTCATGACAAACACGACAACGAAAAGGGAGAGTGTCATAATCAAGTTGTTGAATCCAGGAAGAGGATCCAACACAAACTTCTATAGAATCAGGCAAGGGATTGTTTAAATCAACTTCCACACAAATTCGAGCATAAGAGATTACCTTCTTGTCCAAAGTTTGCTAGGTAGGTCCAACTGGTTTTCCTAGCATACGAGCTATCATATGCAATATATCGCTTCTCCAGAATTCCAATGAAAACCGAGGCAGATGAACCCAAACTGGCACCCGCGAAGGGAGTTCTTCAGTCGAGTTGAAACCCTCATGCCAAGGTTTGATGAAGAGCCCAATCTAATTGAAGAAATATGGGCCACCTTCAAAAGCTTTATTCCTATCCGCCATGCATGAAAAGACAACCAAAAAATAGTTATTGGCTATCGACATTATCTTGATATCTCCTTCAGGAATCCAAACCCAATGAATCCAGGCTTCCAATGCCAGCAAGGCAAGGCGTAAACCCATGAATTTACAAATTAAAGCATGATCGCTCAAATATGTAACATCCTCCGCAATAGAATTCGGCTGAATCACCAAGATAGGTCGATCCTCGCTTTGTTCCAAGCACCTATTCACTTTTTAATCCTGGGAAAACCCCCATTTGAAGAAGGCCCTTCTCCATTCAAATTTCTTTTAAAAATCTCCATAGCCAAAGAAAACAATGACAAAGGATCAACCAAATCCTTGTTAGAGGAACAAAGCCCCATGTTGAACACTGTTTAAAATCAGAACCCAGCAGGAAGAAACGCACCAGACCAAAATAGATGGCCACCATCCACCACACCAAGAAAACGGAGTAGAGAGAAAAGAAGAATCACCGCCTACACAAAGCCCACACTCTCCAAGCGCCCACACACAACACGGGAAAGGGATAACCCCTCAGTCGGCCGCACACAACAGTAAAGGAAAATCTGTAGGAAAATGAAAGAAACCCCCCCGGAGAATAGAACACACCCCCCACCACCAAGCAACACTGATCCAAGCACCAAAGTACGCATGCACGGGAGGAATCGGCCATGCACCACAGCCTCACAGGCAGCGGGAAGCCTCACCAGCAAACCAAAGACCGAGCGCCATCCATCTATCATTGGACTTGGTTGTTTACTTTGTCATTTTAAACCTATGTAATTGAATTCCATTTTCACTTTTAGTTTGCTGTGCCGTCGTTGTGTAAATATAACACTATTATGGGGAGAACTAGGTTCTGGGTGCAATCCTATGTAGGGGACATATTTGCATCATCCATAGTCTAGTCTAGGGTGATTGGAAAGCTTAAGTAAGCATTGTCTAGAACTTTTGGATTTGGGAAAGGTTCATTGGCTGGTAGGATCCAAGTTGAGGTCAAATTGCATGCAAGACAAGACAATTTGAGCATTAGCATATTGTATTTCCGATAGGACCAAAATTAGGTGAAAAATGAAAGGTGGAAGTGCAAAATAGGTGCTGTTATCCTTTATATTATGACTGTAACTTTTTAATTTGGATTATTCCTTAGTTATGGGGAAATGTTTTGGTTAGATGCCACAACCTAGAGGTATTTTGTTTGTCAATTTCATCTAGGACTTGTATTTGGCCTTGCCTACTAGTGTATGCAACAAACATGTTGGACGTCGTATTTTATATTTTATCCAATTTTAACATTTTGTTTCTTGTTGGATGCATTATAAATACCTAATTTTAACACTTTTCATGCTTCTTGGGATCTAAACTTAGGTACTTGAAAAGCCTATCTACTTTTAGCGCTTGAATTCATCCCTTTTGAAAAGGCATAAGCGTGTAAGTGTTTTACTTCCTTTTAATTAAATATTGATTTTATTTAGGAAACATTCTATTTGGTGCATATGTTTTAGGATGTAAATATAAATTCATCTAATTTAGGTGTGTGGATATGTATGTCCTTTTTGCTAAATTAGAACTATCTCATTTTTTCTTGTAAATATTTGCAAGTTTACAGGCTACCTTGAACTTAGTGCATTAAATGCTTGAACAACATTCTTAAGACTTGTAAGCATGAGTTGTTTTTGAAGGTACATCATAACCTTGTCACATGTCTACTAGAGATTGAAACCTCCTTATTTTGATGAGTATTTAAACTTGGGGTCATGCTTCTCTTTACCATTACACTACAACATTTTGAACAAACAAGAATAAATATTTATAAGAAAGGAAACCAAAATCGTTTTAGTTTTTATTGAGGTTGAATGATGATAATGCCCTTGGGAAAAATGAACCAATCTATTAAGCATCTATGTGTTTTAGCTACCTTGGAATACATTGTTGGGAATTTACATTATCATGGATAGACATAAGCATATTACATGCAGGAATAACAAGGAGACATAGAAAACTCTTTTATTAATGACAATTGGCATTAGATGGGGATCATTTTTATTGTATTGGAGCTTTTGGTGAACATGGGTAATGCTTGAATATTTCAATATTTACTCCAAACATGTCTTACCATCCAACCTAATGGCTTGAAGCTTGATTATGTTGTTGTTGGAAATTTTGTTTGTAGTAATGTTCTACAAGGACGTGTTCCCAAAGTCTTGCTCTTGTTGTGTTGCCCACTACTAGTAGACAAGAGATGTCTTTGGGACATCTTCGTCAAAGGGGATATTTTTAGGGTGTCTCCTTGATATGGAGACTTTAAAGAAATGTTAGGATGTCTCTGGGACCCTTAGGGGATTTGTGGTTATCCCCTGAATGCACCAAAAAATCCTAGCCATCCCCCATGTCTAATAGTTGAAAAAGGTGGTCTAAAAGAAAATCATGCATTTCAAAATAGTTGAATCACTAACCCTATTCATAAGACATAATGGTTTATGTGTCCTACCCTCATCTAAGCACTCACAAAAGCTATAAATTAAGATCCCAACCTCACTCCAAATTATTATTAAGTTTCAACAACATTGAGTAAGTTTGCAATTTGCAACAAGAAGTTGCAAGAGTGAGAGCATTAGGATGAGAGAATAACAAGATTGAGAGCATTAGGAAGAGTGAGAACAACAACAAGAGGAAGAGCAAGTGCCAAGTCTTCATTGATCAATTGTTCAAGTTTCATTTTTCAACGCATTCATTAAGCCTTCAAGCTTTGAAGGTAAGTCGTGGTCCACTCAATGGGTTGCAGAGCTAGAGGAGTCAATAAAATTTGATGATGATGTGGCACGAACAAGGTGGGTTGGTATTGGTTTGGAAGAGCTTGACCTTGAGGAGTCAGTAGTTCAAGGAATGGGGAGTTTGACATGGGTTTATGGATGATTAGAAGCACTAGGCCATTGGTCACTTGTCTTTGAATTTTGAACCTAATCATCATTTTGAATATAATATATTTGGTATTGACATTTCATTCAATGCAATATGTTTAGTATTTCAAACTTTCATTTGTTATTCCTTATACATCATTTTATAACTATTTTTTCAAGTACCATATATATTTGCACTATTGTCCCTCATCATCCCCAAACTTAGGCCCTTGGTTCCCTATCCCCCCTATTCCCCCTTCTTGAGACTTCATGGAACTATGGTTTGTAGTTAGTTAGTTGCTTTGGTAGATTCTTTTTGGCTCTAGTTGATGATCCCTCTTTTGGCCCATGTTTGATTGGTGGTCCATGATTTTTCACCATTCAATACATGAGAATTAAATTTAGGTAATTATTTGCTATCTGATCTTCTTACAAGATTTTCCCTAGATTGATTACACATTGCCAATCAAAGTCATACCGCGTATCAACTTGCAAAATGTGATTTCTTTGAAAGTCAAATTTGAATAAACTTAAGGCACTAATAGTTGGAAACAATACCAATCAAAGTTGACATTTTTGTAAATTGTTGTAAACAACAAAATGTTTTCATCACCAAAATAATTAATATTAGTCATGGTTGTTGGGTTCATGTAGCCAACTAAAATTGAGGGTCCAATTGAGATGCATCATTTTGTGCATTCAATACATGCTTGAAAGTTGAAACAACCAAGTTTACCTTGGCACTCTTGATGTATTTAGGGTCACACACACACACACATGCACACACACACACACATGCACACACACACACGCACATGCGCATACACACGCGAACAGACGCACAGACGCACACACAGACGCACACACACACAAAGACACATGAGCACACACACACATGCACACACACATGCATACATGTACATATATGTATATATAAGGCACAAACACATGCATATATATAAGGCACACACACATGCATACATGTACATACACACACACACATATATATAAGGCACACACACATGCATATATATAAGGCACACACACATTCATACATGTACATATATGTATATGTGTGTGTGTGTATTATAAGGGAAAAATAAACAATGTAAAGTTATATTTGCTTAAAAGGAAAAAAAAATAAAAAATGAGAACTAAGATATACTTTATTTTAGTTTTACTAAATTTCATGATAATGTTATGTTTTAACTTTCAATTTTCAAGTGTGATTTTCCAATTTCAATGCTATTGTTTACCCACTTTTATAGTGTGCCCATGTTTTGGGGGTTAGGGACTTGGCATGGCTTCACACCATCACACCTTGTAAGTCCCTAGACCCTATGCTCTACATGTGCACCCAAGTAACCTTGATAGTAATGCATGGCTTCACTCTACAGGAACGAGGTGATGGGTCTGTTTTGGAATGACAAAATGCCTACCAAGCCTACACAAATTGCCTATTGATAGCAAACATTGCTCTGCTTCTTGTTTCATTGGAATTATGGTCTCTTTACTTCTCACATTCACTTTCTTCTTCATTCTATAAGTATTATGTCTGTCACGAAACTATTCTCCTACTACAACTGTTTTGAATCTTGGTCTAAAAATCCCAAATTAAAAAATCTAATAAAAGAAAAAAAATTGAATAAAGCCAATCAACTCATCTATTACAAAGAGAGGCAAAAAGCCTCTTCTTACATGCGCTAGTCATACTTTTGCTCATATTAGAAGAGTGACATTTTTGCTTGGTATTTTGTAATTAACTATGTTCTATAGTTTTTTCCATTATTTATGTAATATCATCTATGCCTTATCCCATCTAATATTGTATCCATGGTTTTCTAAAGTACATTGCAGCCATATTAGATGCCAAATGCATACTAGATACTGTACTTGCATCAATAGTTGTAGTCATATCCATGCATCTTTGATTAATTGCTAAATTAATGGGGTAAACTTTGATTTTAGTGTGGTTAAGCATGTAGCAATAGAAAATAAGGAAAATGGTAATTTTGATGGGCAAATATACACCAAGATACCTTCATACAATAGCAAATACAAGATAGCTACTCTTGACTTTAGGACATACACATAGACCAAGTTATCAATCAAACTTGGTAGGTCTAGGCTGGAAGACCTCCACTAAATCGTGTTTGTATGATGGTGTGCCTTGAAGTTCATCACCATGAGGCATCAACAATTTGGGACTCAACCGATTCTGTATTTTTTGGTCAAGTCCAAGACATAGCAAAATCAACATCCTTATCTCAATTGAATTCAATTATTATTTCAGCATCAATTTGATGCCTTGTGAGCATCATCATTTGAACTTAACTAATCATTGTGGTCATGCATAACCTCAATTAACCTCAATTGAACCAACATTTGGCTTTGGGAGTGTTGTATCCATACAAAATGTTCCTATTGTGTCAAGTTTTAACCTAAAATTTGGCATTTACCTCCTCTTGACATGTTTTGAAATATTGTCTACTTTGCACTATCTTGTTGGTTCTTTTCTAAACCATCAAAGGATCATAAAACACTCATCAAAGATCAAACATGCGCTGGTATAAGGAAGTTGAAGTTTTGAAAAGTCCGAATTCGAGTAAAGGTGCATGTCGATGCAAAGGAATGTAAGTTTGTTTTAAATTATTCTCTCTATGGTAAGGTGTGTGCTTTAGAGAAGGGATGCGTTACTTCAAAGGAAATAAATTCAATGACCCAAGCGTGTGGGAAACAGTGTGTAGGTGTGTATGAAGGTGGGTGAATGGAGGATTAAATGTGCGCTTGAACAAAGCAAAATTTGAGAAGGAAATGGTGAATTTTTTTGACATAGTGAATAGATGTGCCCTAGAGTATTGGTTCATGCCAATACAATGGACAACAATTTTTCAAGGATTTATAGGCTAGTATATAAGTGCGTGCCAAACAAAGAGCCTAGTTTTTCCTAATGATCAAGTGTGTGCCAAGAAACTCACATGTGCCTGTACAAAGACAAACTTTAGGAAATTATCACAGGTATGCTTAGAGTTTTGAAACATGCCTATTCAAATAGATCTTCAAGTTGAATTTTATTGTGTGCATGATGGACAAGATCTCGTATACAGTGTTAGTTTGTATTTGAAAGCACATCAATGATTAGGCTTGTAATGGAGAGGATGGATGTGCCTCTACAAAGAAACAAAACCTTGAAAGGATTTGAATCTAGTCTTTAGGTGTGTGCTTGGACAATGAGGGATCCTAGTTCAAGGTAGGAAAAATGTTTGAAAATTAAAAGAAAATGTGTTTCACATTGTTCAGGTGTGTGCCATAGCAAAGAGTGAAAATTTTCCATTTTATTTTGTAGTGTTTTGGCATGCACCAATGCAAAGGATTCTCTTCCTTCTATTTAAAGCACACATTAGTAATGCGGGGCAAGGTGGAGATATTAGGCACGAATGGAAGTGAACATGCACATCAATATGAAGCAAGCTAGTATTTTTTCGATTCAAAACCAACACTCAAACATAAGTGTGTGTTAATGGAAGAAAGGTTGCACGTTCCTTTTCTTTTGAAAATATTGAGCTGTGACTATAGGCGCGTGCTTGATAATTGGAGCAAACCACACAACTAGGCTCCATCTTGTCTTCTAGACAAAAAAAATTCTCCACCCATGGATAGGTGTGCTTGGACAATGGTGCATGACACCAGAAAGAGATTTTCTGGAAAGGCATGAGAGGAGGTTGATAAGTTTGCAGCGCGCAAAGGATAAAAAATTCATATGTATTGGCATGTGCTTGGAGATAGATGCATGCTCCAATAAGGAAATACATTTTTTGGAATGTTTTTGATATGTTGTTAGGCGCATACCAATACATAGTAAGTTTGGGTTTAAGACTAGTTTCAGATGTGCCTAAAACAGGAGCGATGTGTCCATACAAAGACGACTTGCAAAAGCAATAAAAAATTCAACCATGATATAGGTGGCTGATTCAGCTATTTTAGGTGCCTAATTTGAAGGGGTATGACCTTTTCAAAATAGATAAACATCTGTTTATACCCAATGAAGTGCTCCTTAAAAGCAAAGCAACAGCAGTTCTAAAATTGGATTTTATTCTCTTAAATAAAAAGAAAAATAAAATAAAATGCAGCACCACCTTTATACAGCTGAAATAGACTCTGAATTGTTGTTTAAGGCAGTTTTTTGTTTGTCACAAACAACATCAGAAGGTTGACATAATGGCAGCAAAAATCCATCTTTTTGACCTTATCAGCAGGAGCAGCAGGCTTTTAACAGCAGAAACAGCATTCTTAAGGAAGGATTTTTGCAGAATTTCACACAGGAACAGCAAAGTACTACAACAACAATATGCTGTCCACTGAATCAAAGAGAGAAAGTTTTAGTTTCAGAGGGTCTTCAGAATTTTGCTGTAAATAATGCAAAGAAAAGCATCAGCAAGATCATCCAAATCCACATTTTAAAGACTTATATCTTTAATAAAATTGGCTGTGCTATTTTTAGCCATCACCAATTTTCAAGTAAAAGAGCTTATAGCTTTCTGCTTTTTTTGGTATCCTCTATTTATGGTTGGGAGTTGGCTATTGTTAGATTGCCTATTTCATAATGCAAGGTATGTAAGCTTTTAAGAGATAATTGTAATATTTTAATCATTAGTTTAACTTTTAGTCGCATATAAAATTAGAATTAGTGGATAGGATTAATTTGTAATAAAGCTTGTAGATCATGCAAGCTGTCGTAGTTAGGGTAGAAGTGTAGTTAGTTTATTTCATTTATTTTCATGTAGTTTTATAAACAATATAAATAAATGCCTTTTTGCACTTAGGGGTATCAATCAATGCTAATTCATGCCTGCATATTGTTGGAGTTGCTATTTATCAAGTATTTAGTATTATTGTTATTCAAGATTTGTTGTTTGCTCAATAACATTAATAATGCCTATTTTGCTTATGTGTTTATCGAGTGGTCTCATTTTGTGTATTGAGGGTTAAATTGCTTTGGTGAATTTGCAAGCTTTGTATTGAAAATAAGCTTGAAGTTGTAGATTGTGGCTTTGAATCAAGTCTTGTAGTTAATTTACTACAACATTCATATTTATATGTTAACCTATCCAATCCATGTGTACTTGCCCTACTCAATCTCTGTTTTTAATTGAATGGCATAAATGTTGAGTTGTAGGATTCGTTTTTAGTCAAAAAGCATAAATCTGTTACTTAGCATTGAAAGAGTGTCTTAGCCTTTTACTTTACGCAAAATAAAAAAAGATACACATTTACATTTAAATTCAGCATGAATGTGAGCCATCCCAAAACTCATTATAAAGATTGTATATTGCAAGTACATACTCTCCAGTTTTAGATTAATTTTTAATTTACAGGGAGGTTCTCCTTATAATTCGAAGAGCAGTTGATTGCATATTTGATTCATTTTGTGTGCCACTGAAAGGTGCAAATTAAAATGCTAACAAATAGGACAAACCTCAGTTGAAGCCCATGGGGTATCATCAGGGACATTGGTAACCTCAACTGAACCATGCAATCAAATCAATCATTGGGGAGCATGAACCCTAACTGAACCTTGTCATCAAGCATTGGGGAACATGAGAAACCTACATTAAACCCTTTCAATCAATTAGTCATCATTGAGCCCCAATCAAGCTTTCTGGAGCATGAGCAGAGCAACCTCACCCCAACCCCCTCATTTGTTGTGAGGCACACAAGCAATTTCAACCGAATCTCGCTCATTATCTAGTGTACAACATTAATGACCTTAACTGCTTATTTAATATTTGAGATCCACAAGTAAACAATTTTTTTTTTTGTTTTACCTGGATTTCACTGTGTTCATATTTGTGTTTCCATCGGAATCCAGACAAAAGCAAAATGAAAACCAACTTATTTATCAGTCTGGTCATCATTATCATTAAGTACAACAAGCTATTATCATCATTAATTACTATCAAATAAGCTCAAGAGTCAAACTTTTGTCTTAAATTGTCAGTAGCAGATTTTACTAGCCAAACACTATCAAATAATGGTAAATACAGCATGCACATCAGTCAAACCATTAAACTCAACAAAGTACAACAGGCTAACAGGCGAACACAGCAAAGCACAACAGTCAAGTAGGCAAACACAGAAGCTTCAATGTACAAATTGTACATTGATTTAAAAAGCAGTCCTTTAGTCAAATACAATTCAAGTTTGGCTATTGGAGGGCCAAACTGGTTATGTATTCCCGGCTTAATGGTTTACTGGCTTTATCCTTGCTAGTGTGAGTCCTGTTGATGGATTGTAATTGTATGTTTTACCTGCGAAGCCCCTTTTTCTATTGTGTAATTCAGTGCAGTGCATACCAAAATGGAGAAAGTGAACTGAATTGCTTATTTGATGAGGTTAGGTGAATGTGTTTATGAGTTTTCTGGTAATTAATTGTGTGTAGATTTTGTTAAGTTATCCTAGTACAAAATGACAATTATTTCATAATGAAATTTTCTTTTTTGATTGATGGCATCGATTTTTATAAATTGACATTTCAAGCTAGACTTCTTGACCCCTCAATGCTATATTAATAAATATAATGAATGATCTAAGCCATGATGTTGGGTATGTCTCCACATGAACGGTATGGCAATGTATGAATTTGTTGACATTTAAAAGGGACATGTTTGAAATTATTAGGCTTTTTGTAAAGCTTTATATAAAAATATCATATATCATTGCATATGTCATGTTTATGAAGAGGCAAGACAACAAATATACTTATAAATGTTAGCATGCACATATATTGGTATATCTTCACCGTAGAGGCCAACCTGACATCATGTTTTTCAATTTTTTTTAATATTTATTGAATAGGGGCATGAAATATTGCAGTCTGTCATTCCCAATCATCTTGATGATGGGTCAAGAAGTATGCTATGAAATGTTGACTTATGAAAATGGAAAATCAATGAGTTACTAGGAAATGGGGATGGAAACTGATGAGCACTTTTTAGAAAAGTTGGGATGTAGGTACTGGGAGACAACACAAAATAAATACTATTTAAGTATATATGCAAAATATAGAAAATAACAAATAGTATATACCACTCAAAAACAACTTTAGAAGGGCATATAAAATTTCAAAATGTTAAACTGCACAAATGAGATAAGGACATGGTGGTTAGTCGATTACAGTCAGGTTCTAATTATATGAGCCCCTTTTGCATTTTTTAAATCTTCTTTTACAAAATTTTAACAGGAGATTACATTTCGAGTCAGGAGACTGCATGGGAGATGAAGGGAGACTCAGAATATTCAATATAGTCTACTAGTATCGAGAGATGTCTTGAAACTAGTCTCTGGTAATGTAGATGCACCTCTATCTTTGAAATGTGTCTCAAACCCTTGGAGACACCTATCTGTTAACACGGCAGTCAATGTAGAAAAAATTGAATGAATTTTTTTACCAAGTCAGCTTTGTTTGTATGGATAATCAATGAAAGGAAAAAGTATCATTTTGTGGGATTTTATTTAATATAGAAGTTCTATATACTCTTGGAAATATTTTGATGTTTTCTACTAAATGGATCAGGTTCTTTTCTAAATTTGTAATGTCCCCGTTTTTAGCACTTCACTTTTCAGTGATTGATAGCCTATTCCCAGTGTGCTGTCGGCTAGTCAGTGGCAAAATTAGGGTTTCGCGTTTTGGAGGATGCTTTTGCTCGAGGTTGGTTGTTTTAATGGCGGATTCTTTCTGGGTTTTCAGAGAGCTTCGCAGTGGTATGTTTTTCTTGGCATTCCGAGCACCTTCACTAATTTACTATTTTTAGTAAATTCTATTTTTGGCAGTGATCCTTGTGGTCTTGGCACAGTTGACTTTCCTCTTCAGTCGACTCATTTGGTTTATTCAAATTCTGGCCTCGGGATGCAGTTTCGAAGAGATAAGTTCATTTCACTTAAATAACATTATATTTTAATGTTATATTACCCCGTTGGCCTAACCTCATAACTTAATGTTGTTTTAAAAAGTGGTCTTTAAGGGGTGGCGCCATCATGGAGATAATTTTATAATTATTAAGGTTGAATTAGAGCCTTAAGTTGGACGCCAATATTAAAGTGATGAATTTAATTAAAAAGTCAAAGTCGAAGCTTGAAGAAAGTGGCGCCATCTATTGGAGAATTAGGGTTTGACTCAAAAAAGAAGATTAGGGTTTCGAGAAGGGTCAACTGGAAATTATAAAAGGAAGCCATTGGTTCTCTTTTGGTGCATGTTTGGTCTACAGGAATGTTATGCTGCCGGTTTGGCTTTGGGATTGCTTCGAGGAATGTATGCCTCCTAGTTTGGCATTGCTTCTCGCTTGAAAGATAGCGACTAGTGGTGAAATAGTGTAGTTGTGAGTTTGCATTGGGATTTGTGCATTGTAATCAGCTTGTAGCTTTCTAGTTCAGATTATGCATGTTAAGGAATTTTGGAAATTGCATTTTAGTACAGCAGATTGTCCTTTTTATTCATAAGTCAAAAAATATCAAAAAGATCCCTTTGGGTACTATCTACTTCTCTTTGTTTGGTAGGGGCGACCCTTTCCTCCAGTTTGTGGAATTTTTAGTAAAGCTTTGGATTTTTAAAGAGAGGTCGAACTTCTTGCTGGGCCGTACCATCTGTCCTTGCATTGATTTTCGTGCATAAATTAAATAGGGGTTTTTGATCAGCTTTCAGTGTTCTAATTTGGTCGCCATCATACTAGGATCATTATGCAATTCGTCTCACGAGATTTGATTAAGCTTGGAGCAAGTTGTGAATGAATTTGTGAGTTTCAGGGCTGTTGTTCGTGCACATGGAATACAGGACTGTCAAAAATCAGATTGTCAGGTTGGCTCAAATGATTGAGTTTTTGTTCTAAGCTTTATCATTCAGTGAAGGAAACTCCATATGTATTGTTGCAACTTTATTTATCTCTTGATTCACACTGATAGCAAGGCATTTTCTAATATATTGTAAGCTGGCAGTAGTACTGACAGTAGTTCAGAATCTTGCTTTATCAAGTTGTAATGTTCAATCTTTACCATTCTGTAATTGCTTACATCTCCACCCTATGGTAGCTCCTTTCCCACTCCGGGTTAGAAAGCACATTCTGGGTGTCGAGTTCCTTTCAGCATTCCAGTTTATTTCCCTTCAAAGCATTGTAATTCTTAGCACTCCGCCATATGGTCGCCTCAATTCCATTCTGGATTGGGTAGCACATACTTGGTGTTGAGTTCCTTTTAGTATTCGTAGTGTAGAAGATCCTCTGACCACATGCTCGCCATCATTGGCGCCATTCTTGGTTAGGGTTCCTTCCAGTTCTGTTACTGTTTTCAGATCCTCTGACCAATGCTCACACCTTGCCCACATCGGGATCCTGGTGTACATTCTGGTTAGAGTTGCTTCAGCATCGTTTGGGATTAGATCTAACCTTAACGGGTGCGTTTGGTTTGTAAACTGTTCTTGAAAAAACGAAAAAAATTGGCTCGGAATATTTCAAAATTTTTGATTGAATGTTTCTTGACAGAGGAAAATAGATATTAATGGAAAAATATGTACAGATTAGGGTCAAATTATAAAAAATTACTAACCTTTGAGTTTTACAAAATTGCTGCTTTGGAAAGAAAAGAACAAGTATGCGAGCAGCTGACTTAAAACTAACAATTAGCTATCTAATATAAAAGTGCTGCTAGTAAGCTTCCCCAAATGCTTGCAGACTTTTGCAGCATGAATTTCTACATTAGACTGTAGAGAGTTGGAATGTAGCAAAGGAATTTGAAAGGACAAGGGGAACTAGTGCTTATTTGAACCATGGCATCTGTGAGGATACTGCAAATGACCTTACCCTTGAAGAGCTCTCCAATGGTTCAACGCCATCTGTGGTTGACCAGAATCAATAGATCAATTAGTTCGTTTTGTGACACCATTATTGGAACTCTTACTGCAAAAAAGCTGGCATCAGGGAGGGGCTGAAATTTTTTCTTTATCTTGAATTATTCCAATGATCTGGTGCCTGGAATTCTTTGACAGCAGCCAGATTTAAGTTAAATTTCCAAGCAGGATCTTGGGAAATTGTCACAACATTCAAGGAAAATGAATTGTTTACCTTGGAAGGTGGAACAGGCACATTCTTCTCCACTTAAATATGATGGGAAGAGTGTGAGGGCTGGCTGTGCTCTCTCTTCATTGCTACCTTGTTTTGAGTTTTTCCTTCCTCACCATATAGACTTGGGTCTTGGAGGGATTATAACTTATAAGTCTTTTGCTTTTGCTTGTCTTTCTGATGGGTGTATATATATTGTCTGCGGCTTGTCTGGATCTTCTTTATTTCATATTTCTACTGAAATGGACAATTTCTTGATGTGGTAGATGAGGAGAAGAGTAATAAATCCTCAATTACCTTACAGAAATTGTAGAAAGCAGGAGCTATAATGATGTGAGGCAACCAAAATCTTTCTGTGAAGGACTGGGAGCTAAGGATGAAGGGGGTTGCTGAGGTGGAAGTATCACTTCATGTTTCCGGTGTCCAATAAACACATCATCTGATCCCTTGTGGGTTGGTTGCCACTTCATTATGAGCTGGATGATGTTGAGGGTGAGCTTTAAAGGAAGACTAGAAAAATGAATAAAGTAGTAACTTTGTGCCTTTAACAGCTGAAGCTAAAAGGGATATAAATGCAACTATGTGATTTGTTGTAAATTATGAGTTCGATGATGTGACTAAATGCAAGTTTCTTAATTATTAAATTTTTCATGAAGAAAAATATGTTGAGTTGTCAATGACGCTCACTTTTCCTAGTGTCCAGGGGAAGTGAGTGGCATTTTTAGTAAGAAAGAAAATATATTAACATTCACGAGTGACCAAGAATAGGTCAAAGGGATTGGAATGTACATTGTTTACACTTACAATAGCAAAAGACTAGGGAAAAATGGTACCTAAATTCAAGCAAATACACTAAAGAAAAAGAAACAAGAAAATCAAAGAAATAGGCAAACAAGTGTTAGCCCACAAGTTAGTACAAGTGTTAATAGAAATGTGGAGGGAAGGGCTTGGAAAGCAATTGAAGTAGATTAAGATGACCTAGGCATGGAACCAAACATCCCAAGTACTAGCATTTTGGGACGTGTTGGAGGATCCAACAATATTATCATCAATCACTGGTGATAGGAGCACCAATGTAGAGTTTGAGAATAGTTGCTAAGGAAAGTCTATGGTGAAGGGGGCGAGCTAGATAATCCTAGGACATAGTCGATTCCTAATATAACCTCTCCTAACACTCAAAGTTGAAGAATTGCTATTGTTAGAGAAATTGATAATATGAGCCTACCATTGAGATTTGTGTTGTGAAAGAGGGTGTTAAAAGGCTCGTTGATGTCAAGAAGGGATAGAGTCATGACCACTAGAATGAGAGCTAGGGACTAGTACAAAGACTCATGCATGGTGGTATCTTCATGGCCAAGGATCTATTTACGTGTAGGCTCTTGCCATCAAAGTTCTATCATTGGAATGAATTTTTATTTTATAACTTTATTACTTTTCTTTTGCAATTATAACTACAAACATTGCATTGACTTTGTTTTGAATCTAAACAGGTTGTGAGTTCCTCTTCATTTGAGCAAAATTGGAGTACATACTCCTTTTATCCATCTAGTGAAGTGTGACTAGTTGGTTGCAAAAAGCGTAGAAGAGTTGATGTATATGCCTTCCAACTCGCATCTTCTCTTACATAAGCAAGTTGAGTACGAGAAGGTAATGAGCCATGAGGATATAGCACTTGAGTAGCTCGATTTGGATGGTTCTATCACACAACCTTCTTTAGTCTTGGTTGAGGATGAGGGGCATGAGACTGCTGCATAGGATTTGCATAATGGAGCTAGTAGAAGTGGCACTATGGCTGCTTGTGGTTCTATCTAACCAATTGATGACATTGATGCTTTTGATGAAGAGCAATTTGATGATTATTGAATTGTATTGATTATCCATGTTTATTGATTATTGATTTGTAATGATTATTGATGTTGTTTGTTAGATGCCATTCTTGCTTCAATGTAGTTTATAAAATCAAGCTTAGAGTCTTTGACATCTGGATAAACAAAATGATAAAACAAGAATGGATCCCATATTATATATTGTATTTGTCAAGATTTAAAAGTGAATCAGATTTAATTTGTCATTGGGGGAGGATGGACTTAATTTAAACAAAAGGCCACCGATAGTAAAATTGCAGCTGATTATGATTAACAAAACTTGAGTCAAAAAAATGTTACATCCACCAAGGTAAGGAGATAAAACTCAAAAAGCAAAGTGGATAATGGAAAAAAAACTTGATTCAGCCAATAAATGAATAAGATAAGACAAAGTGGCAGACTCCAAACCCCAAAGTTTTTATGCATATGGATTTAATCAAATTCTATCTATGATTGGAGGAAAAATGACATCTAATAAACATTGGTTTAGGATTTAGGGCACATTTTTGATGGTTGAAAATCAAACAAAATTGGTCCAAACATGATGAAAATGATGTTTGTTGCTTGGAATTATCCAAAATCAACTTGATGCTGTTAGAATTGCTTGGGTATGCACATGCACTATTCCGAATGAATTCAACTGATAAATTCTATGCCTTGGTTGAATCCATAGGCATATTGAATCCAATTTCAATTCCAAAACGAATTGTACCCATAATCATCTAAGTTTTTAGCCAATTCAACAACTTAGGAAAATTTATATAAGCATTGACAATGGTTTTAATCAGGTCTTAGAGATGGTAATGGGGATTCAAGACTTGCAAGGGTTTATGAAAATAAAATGTATAAAGCATTTTCTTTTGCTTGAGTTTACTAGAGTTCACCTAGGATATGTCTATGATGATTGGGTACCCTTCCCTAGACCTATTTAGGTTGGGTAAGGGGGCTAAGATAGCTAAACTTGACAACATAGCTTGAGGCTTGACAATATAGCTTGAGTTGATCAAAGGGATTGACAATAGTTAGATTTGGGGAATGTGTGCGTTAGGTTTTGTCTTGTCTTGTATATGCTTTCTAAATGTTCCCTCTATGACAAATGTCCTAATTTTGGGTTGTAGTGCTAGTGCTGAGGAGTGAGGATAAATCAGCAAGTTTCACTAGAGGTTCTTCAATGGGGGTTCTGTCAAGGTTGCCTAAGTTCCCTATGGTTGTTGCTTTGTGATAACAAATTTGTTAGGAATTCACGTTAGTGTGATGCAATTATTATTAGGAGTGTTTGTTTGTGAGTTGTTAAAATAACTCATATATTTAGGGGAGTGGTTATAGGAGGTAGAACAACCTTCCTATAATATAGGATATGAAAAGTCTTATAACGAAACATGAGATATAGAAGCATAATAAATTTCTTGTTTAAATTTTTTGTCGAACTTCTATAATCATTGCCCATTTTTCTTACAAAATTGACTTGGACATGCACGACCCAAGTATTTGTAGACAATTCTTGGATCAAAATTCAATGTTCTTGTAATAAATAGGTTGCTCCCATTTAATGCCATTTAGATTTAGGATGATCTGATTTGCTAATAGCTAATCCAATTCTAGATTAATACATATACATGCATAATTCAATATGCCTGAATTGACAATGATTTAAGCGGTAGTTACATCATCTCTTTTGCAGATCCAATCTTCCTTATTGTGAATTCATGCTAGTGTTTGGTTGACAAAAGAGGAAGAGGGACTGAGGCTTTAGCTAGGAGATCTTTTATAGCGTTGAAGATAGGATACCATTATTTCATAAACAAACCTTATTTGTTGAGGAACCAAGGGCCTCCTTTAAAGATTCTATATCTTGCTTGTTAGGAAGAGAATATTGTGAGGAAGTATCTTATTGGGCATCATCAATGTTTTAATGGAGCCAATAGGATACTAGTCGAGTTGGATTGAGGTTTAAATGATCTTTGGGCTAGTGTATGCTCCCGTGAATTTGTAGATGAAGCCTTTGTTTTTGAGAGATTACAATTTGTGCTCCATTTTAGTGGATTACAACCTTAACACTTTTCAAGACAAGTACAAAGACTCATACATGGTGGTATCTTCATGGCCAAGGATTTGTTTATGTATAGGCTCTTGCTATCAAAGTTCTATCACGGGTATGAATTTTATTTTTAACTCTATTACTTTTATTTTGCAACTATAACTATAAATGCTGTATTGACTTTGTCTTGAATCTAAACAGGTTGTGAGTTCCTCTCTAGTTGAGTAGAATTTGAGTACACTTCTTTATCCATTTAGTGAAGTGCAACTAGTTGGTTGCTAGAAACATAGAAGCATTGGTGTATGTGCATTTGAACTTGCATCTTCTCTCACAAAAGCAAGTTGAGTATGAGGGGGCAATGGACTATTGGGGTGTAGCAGCTGTATAACTTAAATGGTTTTCTGGTACAACTTTCTTTAGTCTTGGTCAAGGATGAGGGGCACAAGGCTGCTACATTGGACTCATGTGGTTGAGCTAGTAGAAGTGGCAGTGTGGTTACTTCTTGTTCTAACAAACTATCTAATGACTTTGATGCTTTTGATGAAGAGTAATATGATGATTGTTGATTTGTATTGATTTTCCAAGTACAGTTTGAGTTTAAATCATTTTGATTTATTTTTAACATTATGAATTATGATTTGACAATTGACATTGAATTATCAATTATCAACTATGTTCTCGAATTTGTACTTAATGTTGTACATTTTGTGCTACATACATACATATGTACGTATGTATGTATGTGTATATATGTATGTATATACGTATGTATGTATGTATATGTATGTATGTATATATGTATATATGTATGTATGTATGTGTATGTATCTATGTATGTATGTATTTATGTATATATATATACATGTATATGTATGTATGTATTATGTATATGTATGTATGTATGTGTGTGTGTGTATGTATATGTATGTATGTATGTATTATGTGTATGTATGTATGTATGTACATACGTATGTATATGTATGTATGTATATATGTATGTATGTATGTATGTATGTATGTATGTATATCTGTATGTATATATATGTATGTGTGTGTGTGTGTGTGTGTTTATATACACATACGAAGCTAGCCCAACCAAGTTTAGGGCAAAAAATATTGGCAGATTGTCATGTCCCCTTGTCAAAAACGATGGAATTGATTGAAGACCCATAGCTTATTTCTATTTCCTGTTTCCTGTAGGCTAAGGGACAAATTAAGGGAAATTATTTCATTATAGCATTGTAATTTGGGCCCAATCATCGTTTCAAAAAGGGCAATTAAATGTTATTATAGGTGGCCATCTAAAGAAGACATTATAAGGCCTATGTTTTTCTTTATTTTAAAAGAGTACTTTTTAATTTCACTTAGAGGGAAAAAGTAAATTAATAAAGGGCCCAAATAGAGGGTGCTTATATAAGAGAGGTAAGTGCCCAAATTGAATAATCTATTCTTGTTTATTGAATTCAATTTTCAAATTCGAATACTTAAGGATGAAAACACTTTTGGATTCAATTTTGGATTTGGGGATGAAAATCCTCATATCTATTTGTGACAGTTCTACTTAAGGATCATATTTGTGCTTATTGTTGCAAGTGTTTTGCTTCATTTTGGCAAGCAAACTGCCCTACATCAGCAAATCAGCATTTTTCAAGGTTTCTGGAACAAATCAGCTTAATTTTTTTAAAGGTTTCCTGCTCACAAATTGCTTTGCCAAAATTGAATGGGATTATTTCAGACATATCAGCAATTCAGGGTACTCTAACCCTCACTTCAGCAGCATCTGTACAAGTTTTAGGGCAACCTTACTTCGTTGCAGACCTGTGCCACCCTTGTATACATAATTCCAGGTTGTGCTGGACCTCACAACAGATTTGTACCATATTTTGTGCATGTTTGCAGCTTGATATCAGCCTGCGCCAACTCCTACTAGCATTTCAGACATTTCTTTCAAGGGTTTATGCAGGCCATACAGTTGTATGGTGCTTGTAAATGGCAACATCAATATTGCAAGCAAATTCTTGTCATTTTGCATCAGTTTTCTGATATAACAAATGATGTCATAAATGTTAGAATAATATATTATTCTCATATTTTTAATGGTCAATGTTAGTTTAGGTTAAATTCGTTACTGTTGCTACAGTAACAGTAGTTAGGTAGATACATTTAATATCTACAGCTTCTTGTAAGCTCTATATAATGTAATCTTTTTTTCATGTTAATATAAGAAGTGATTTACCATTTCATGGTATCAGAGCAGAAAAACAAACCCTAAAAAAAAAATTCGTGGGCTTTATAAAAAAGTCATAATTCGAATTTTTCCTGTGCTAGGGTTTCTGGGCGCATGTTTTTTTTCTTTTCTATTCATGGCCGCCAAAGCTCGTGTCTCATAAAAACGCGATTTTCAGATCTCTCCTGGCCGCGATTTTCTTCTGTTCTTGGTTGCGTTTTGTCCTTTGCTGGGCGCGCGTTTTTTTAGAAAGCTTTTACCAGCGGTTTTTACTGCTAAAAGTCGCGTCATTTTTCTGGGCGTTTTTTTTCATCTGGTTACTGGCCGCACAACCTAGGAACTGCAGAGTCTGCCCGCGTTTTTTCGTCCTCCTATGTGCAATTTTTTCTGCCATTCTCTGTGAAATCGCGTTTTTTTAAAGGATGCGTTTTTTTGCCATTTTTGGCCGCGATTCTTTGCTTTTCAGGCCGCGTTTTTTCACTGTATCTGGTCGCCTCCTGATTGCCTAGGGTTTGGTGTCTATTTGGCCAAATTTTCGTGCAGATTCGAGCCATTTTTCTGCATTTTTCTGGTTTTCATGGCTGCCTAGGGTTTCCAGAAATTTCGACTAAGGTTTTGAACCCTTAGATCAAGTCAAAAAATTATTTTTATTTCAGATTCCTTCTGGGTTTTCCGAGATCTCAACTGGGTCGTCGTCCATTTTTTCTGGGTACCTCGTTTTCTGTGCCTCAAAATTTGTGCCTCAGTTTGAACTCGAATTTTTTTTCTGATCGCAGATTCCTTTTGGGTTTTGCAAGATCTCAACTGGGTTGTCACTAGATTTTTCTGGGTACCTCGTTTTTCGTGCCTCAAAATTCGTGTTGTCAAAATTTTTTGGGTATTCTTTCATCCTTCTGGGTTTTTGTTTATCTTTTTTGGGTTTTCAGTAAAACCTCAAAATCCGTGTTCGGATTTCTGTATTTCTGTTTTCTTTGCATTATCTTGCCTTCACTAGTTTGACCGCAAGGTACGTGATGGCATCTCTCACGAACATGATGCCTGAAAGCAGCCAGAAGTTCAACGGGAAGAATTACAACACCTGGAAGTAGCGTATGCTGACGATCTTTGAATATCGTCGTCTTGATCAGGTCGTCTTGGGGCACTCACCTCGACCCACTGTAGCCGGAAAAGATCAGGATAAATGGGATGAACGGAACCGAGAAGCCGTCATGCTCATCAAGCTTTCAGTCACTGACGACCAGCTGCCACAAGTGCCGTCAGGAAAAACAGCTGCTGAGGTATGGACAACCTTGAAGGATCTCCATGAAACGTCAGATAAGAGTCGTGCGTTTTTTCTTAAGAACATGCTTTTTTCAATAATGATGGACGAGAAGCACACCACTCTTCAAGAGCATCTGACAAAGATCAAGGAGATTCGCGACCAGCTGGAAGCCATTGGACGAAAGATGGAGGAAGAGGACATGGTCGTCATTACTCTGAAGAGTTTGCCAAAGTCTTACGAGCATTTCATTGAGACGCTCAATATTACTTCAACAAATGTTGACTTGAAGTTTCCAGACTTGTGTAACAAGCTTCTACAACAGGATCGTTGGAGACATCAGTTTGGAAGCAGTGCCAGTTCGTCCTCCACAGAACAAGCGTTCTCTGCCAAATCTTCTGCTAAGAACAAAGGGAAGGCTCAATCTTCTCAGCCGAAAGGCTCTGGTTCTTCTCAGGACAGCAAGAAGAAGAAGAACGTTCAGTGCAATTATTGCCACAAATACGGTCACATTAAGGCTGATTGTCGCACTCGGTTGGCTTCTGAACAAAAGAAGCAGGGAGGATCTCAACAGAAGGCACATGTCGCCGAGCACACTGAGCAGAAAGAGTCTGCATTCTATGCTTTTATGGCCAAGTGAACTGCAGATCCAATACATTCTTCTGCCTAGTATATCGATTCAGGGGCATCGTGACATTTTACTCATCGTCGGGATTGGTTCACAAAGTTCGAACCCTTCTCAGATTCTGTCAGTTTTGGAGGAGGAGAAGAGTACACAGTTGCTGGTAAGGGCACTGTCCAGATTCACTCAGGAGGAAGACATTTACTCTTTCTCGATGTCTACTATGTTCCAGGCATGGAACATAATCTCTCGTTAGTCAGATCATGCGGCATTCTCCCCAGTTAGATGTTTTCAGTTCGTCCACCTGCAGCATCGTTGATAGGGAGACTCGTACAACAATTGCGATGGGACTTGAGGATCATGGTCTGTATCGACTTGCTGATTCCGGTGATTCTCAGGAGCACGCTCTCGCAGCCCGAAGTACAACCATCAGCAAACTTTGGCATCAGCGTTATGGGCACTTGAATGTCCACTACCTCTCTCAGTTATCTCGGGAGGGTCTTGTTGCTGGTCTACCTAAGATCCAAACTCAAAATCATGGAGTTTGTGGAGCCTGTCAAGCTGGCAAGCAGCATCGAACACCGTTCTCGGATGGTGATTCTTGGCGAGCCTCCAAGGTACTTCAACTGGTTCACGCTTATGTATGTGGGCCAATGAATACTCCTTCTGTTATTGGGTCCAGGTATTTTTTACTGTTTGTTGATGATTTCAGTCAAAAAATGTGGGTGTATTTTTTGAAACATAAATCAGATGTGTTCAGCACATTTCAGCAGTTTAAAGCCTTAGTTGAGAAGGAATCAGGTTCTCACATTGTTACTCTAAGGTCAGATAATGGGGGGGAGTTTTGTTCAGCTGACTTCTCTTCCTTTTGTGCTACACACGACATTAAGCGCCAACTCACTACACCATACACCCCTCAGCAGAATGGTGTTGTTGAGCGTAGGAATCGCACCATTACCGAAATGGCTCGTTCTATGCTCGAGTACAAAAATGTACCTAAGAAATACTGGGCTGAAGCAGTCTACACTGCAGTCTACCTCCTGAATCGGTCACCTACACAAGCCGTTAAGAAGATGACTCCTGAAGAAGCCTGGTCAGGACGTACGCCTAAGGTGGGCCATCTGAAAGTCTTCGGTTCTACCGCTCATGTATGGATTCCAGATGCCAAACGTGCCAAGTTGGACTCCAAGAGCCAGACACTTATGTTTACTGGCTACAGCGACAATCACAAAGCCTACAGGTTGGTTGATGTGGAGACAAATCGTCTCATATTCAGCCGTGATGTTGTGATTGATGAGACTACTGGTCCATTTGTTCCTACCACCAGTCCTGCGGATCAACCTACGAAGGTTCCTGATGAGGGTGTTCGTCTTCCTCTTGGTTCCCATGATGGGAGGGCTTCAGAGCATTCTGACTCTGAAGATGAGGAGTCTACTGATCATGATCTCGCACCACCTGACTTTCCTCAGGACTCACATCCAGATGACTTTGTTCCAGAAATCCCAGGAGATGCTGTTACTCCTATTCCAGATGTTGGTACTTCTACTCATCGGCCTAAGTGGTGGGCCAAGACAATCGGCGATCTTCATGATGATGAACTCATTGAGGGCCGATCAACTCGTAGCAAGAGCAAGCAACAACACACAGTCAACTTCGCTCTTATAGCCAACATCCACAGCATCTACGAGCCTCATACATATTTAGAGGCTAAAGGAATTCCAGAGTGGGAACAGGCCATGCAAACAGAATATCATAGTCTTCTGAAGAATCACACCTGGGTTCTCTCCGATCTTCCTCCTGGGAAGAAACCTATGAGCTGCAAATGGGTTTACAAGGTCAAGTATCATGCAGATGGTACTGATCATGGTTTTCAGTGCAACCCTTCTGACAGTAATCTGTATGTCAAACACTCTGGTGATGATATTCTATTTCTTGTTGTCTATGTTGACGATTTGATCATTACTGGTAGCTCAACACATTTGATTGCGGCAATCAAACAAGCTTTGTGTCAGGCTTTTGACATGACAGATCTGGGGCTTCTCCATTATTGTTTGGGTATTGAAGTTTGGCAGACCAATGGTAGCATCTTCATCTCTCAGTCAAAATATGCCAGAAGTTTGCTTGACAAATTTAGGATGCAGGACTGCAAACCTGCTTCCACACCTATGGAGAAGGGGTTGAAGTTGTCAGCCAACTCTGATTCACCTCCGGTCGATGAAACGACATTCAGACAACTAGTGGGCAGTCTCATCTACCTCGCTGCCACTAGACCAGACATTAGTTTTGCAGTGAGCTACATCTCTCCCTTCATGACAGCTCCTAAAGCTGATCATTGGATTGCAGCGAAGCGGGTGCTGAGATATGTTAAGAGCACTTCCGACTATGGCATTTTGTATGGCAGATGCAAGGATCCAAAGTTGATTGGTTACACAGACTCAGATTGGGCAGGTTCAGTGGATGATAGAAAATCTACTTCTGGGTATGTATTCAGTTTGGGTACCGGTGCTGTAACATGGACCAGCAAGAAGCAGCAGGCAGTAGCTCTTTCCTCGACAGAAGCTGAATAACGAGGAACAGTTAAAGCAGCATGTGAGGCAGTTTGGCTTCGTAGGATGCTTTCTGACATGCACATGTCACAAGCAGGACCTTCTCCCTTGTACACTGATAATCAAGGGGTGCTCAAACTGGCAAAAAATCCAGTCTTCCATGAACGTACCAAGCATGTTGAGCTTCATTGTCACTACATTCGCCAGCTGGTAGAAGACGGATCAGTTCAGCTGCAGTATGTTCCAACAGCGGATCAGACTGCAGATATTCTCACCAAGTCTTTGAGCCCGGATAAGTTTGTAAAATTCAGGGGGCAACTTGGTGTTGTTGACGGATTGACCATTAAGGGAGGGTGTTAGAATAATATATTATTCTTATATTTTTAATGGTCAATGTTAGTTTAGGTTAAATTCGTTACTGTTGCTACAGTAACAATAGTTAGGTAGATACATTTAATATCTACAGCTTCTTGTAAGCTCTATATAATGTAATCTTTTTTTCATGTTAATGTAAGAAGTGATTTACCATTTCAATAAATGCTGAACTGTTAATTATTAATTGTTGTCAACATTAATGCTGGTATAAATTAGATATGGTATTATACATTAATTTCCAGAGTTTCATTAATTGCTGTTCACCCGTTATTATTATCATTCAACGGTCTGATCTAACATTGAATCTGATTGCTAGGGTTTCTATATTAATTTTCTATTATTAGATTTCCAGAGCTGCATTAGATTAGAGTTAAGTTTGTTTCCATTATTTATTTCAGTCTTTTATAATCAGAAAAATACTAAAAAATTGCATATTTTCCTAGGATTCGCAATTGGGGACATTATAGAGATTGTTGAACCTGAACCTGAACTGTTAAAATAACTTATTAACTATTTATATCCTTCTTGGTTAGAAAACTCAAGATGAAGTCTTCCAACATAAAGATTGAAGGAGATACAAGGATGAGCAAAGGGTATCTTTTGTGGTCTAAATGGGATTTTCCTTGCTTAACTTTATGAAATATTGCAAACATAAGTAGTGGATATGCTCCAATCTTATTCAATACTCTTGCATGTGGGACAGTCTCCTTAGCTCAATTATGCCTTGATAACATAAAAATTGAGTTCCTCTTAGCCTCTTAGCACAATCCCAACTGGGTTTCTCTCAAGCAGCTATGTGGTAGAGAAAAAGAAACAATGTTAATGTCCGTGAACAACCAAAACAGGTCAATGCAACTCAGAAAATATGATCAGTTATAAAAGGGAAAGTGCCATCAAGGCATGGAAGAGTCAAACTGCTCACTGAATGTTTTGGAAAGTGAAGGTGAGAGCACTGTCTCTCCAATGTTGTCAAGGCTGCAAGTGCTTCGTTTAGTCTTGTACGTATGGCTGGGATCAAGTTGAGAGAAGGTGCTAAAAGAACATTACCCTGACCAGTTTGTGATGTTATCTCAATGACTTAGGTTGAGATTAATAACGATGTCCGATGGTAGGAAAGCTATGATATGTGATATGCTCAATGCTGTATGAGGAAGGAGAAACAAGGAAAAAAGATGAGAATTACTGAAATTGTAAATTTATATGGAAGAGTAGGAGATATCATCAGATTAAGAATGAAAGAGATACATAACTTAACGGAAAATGAAAAAAGTATCAAATTGTTGAAGAGTGAATTACTGTATGTTATGCTTGAAAAAACATTCATTACTTACTTTTGTTCAATTTGGGAACTACTTGTATTACATTGAAATGATAGTTGAATATGTGGATATCTGCAATGGAACAAGCTAATAATGATAATTTTTTTATCATGGCATGTAGAGTTGTGTTATTCAAACTGGACTAAACTCTTCATGGATTTATCAGTCTGCTTGAGAAAGCTTATTTTTATACATTCATGTGTTTGAATGAATCTGTGAGCAGTGTAAGTGGACCCCAACATGCACCTCTTTGAAAGCATGTTCTTTGTTATTGGTGAATACAAATATAATTTTGTTATGTTTCATTAACTTGACTATCTACTGGTGTTGAAAATGTTGGAGGTTCATTATAGCGCTTAACTATACAAGAATGCTTATTATGTTTGGTTTGTCTCTTGTCTGTACTGAAATGGTTAGTGTATAGATGCATTTGATTTCAAAAAGGGGCCCAAATACTTGTGTGTTTATACATATACTCTTCTTGGTCAAAGATCCATTATTATTTTGATTTAAATGTCAGGTTATCTTTGCCTGTGAATTTAGTCGGTAGCGGTTGCACCAGAAGGATATATGTGACCCAGGAGGCACTTTCTCTGTTTATATCAGAATCCATTACTATTGTTATATGAATTGCATGTTAGTTGTGATGCATGCCATGTGTTGAAGTAAGGTGGCTTCTGTGACCTGGGTGCTTGTGATGTGAGCAGGATAGCGCCATAATGATCTTGCTTGCTATTTTCTAAGTTCTGTATAATATATCCAGGGGCTGTACTATGCCCTATTTAAATACATAGGCCATGTGCATATTTCATTTGTACTCTGACTTTTCTCATGCCTTGATCATTGTAGTTTCTACATTACTAATCATTTCCACCAGGTTCTGATGACTTTTATAAATATTGGACTCTTTTCATTTCATGTTTATGTGTGGCTTTAGGGAGGAGCTTGTAGCACAGGATTCTCCTATGTCGGAAGATAGTGATGATTGTGCCAGTTATCGTATGGTACGGTATAATGAGTCTCCCCAGCATATTTCTATTACTCAGTCAGATCAAGTTATTGGGTGTCCTACAAGCCCTGTTTCACCACAAAGGAATCAAAAGATCATTAGCAATGTTGGAAGCCAGTTTGGATGCTCGTCTTTTACATCATCTGTAGGAACTGGTACGTCTTCTTTGGCATTTGTGGCTTCGTTTCCATTACAGTGTGCTCAGACAAGACAGAGAAACTCAGATTCTGAGAGTCGATTTCCACCATCCCCAAGCGATCCTTGCCAGTCTGCAGATCTGCGTCGAGCTGCTCTTCTACGGTCTTTACAAATGCGATCACAACCACCAGCTATGCCTTCTTTTGAATTATCTGTAGATAATATTTCGGAACAAGGCATCCATCATATCGACGAGTCTGAATATCCCTTTGGCTCATCTGCTCATGGGAACTTGTCTGCCCAAGCAATCAGAAGTTCAGGCCGAGTTCGAAGTTTACTTCTCGATGAGTGCACACTAAATCCTCCAGTTTCCATGTCTGGCTTATCAACACCCTCTCAGCAGGATGGAAATATTTCTGGAATATCATTCACAAAAAAAGCTAACCGCTTCAGTAACATGAATTCTAAGACCAAAACTGGTGACTTGGAATCTAAGACAAAGGAATCATGATGCTCGCCAAACCTATCTGAAGGCTCCTTCGGCCTCTAATAGGGATGCGTACAGAGTATGCCAGAAGACATGTGTGGAAGTAAATTTACTCTTGCTTGCTGGAGGATCTTAAATACCTGAAATACATGAGTTTATTTACACCACAAAGCATTACCAGATTACCTTTGGTGATAAGTTTAATCCTATCTGTCCCATTTAAAGTAAGCATATAATTCACTGATTTTTTTTTGGCTTTGAGGGATAATTCATATCAACATAGCAGCATTTGCTGTTAATACTAAAGCAGTCTTCACTGTTTCATTTGGGTTGGATATAATGTATAATTCATTGATATTTGCTGGATTTGAGTGATAATTCATAGCAGCATGGCAACATTTGCTGTTAATGCTAAAGCAGTCTTCACTGTTTCATTTGGGTTGGACATGCTCGTTCTCGGAGTTAAAGAATTGATTATTTAATTCTTGGTTTTGGCATGAAACGTAACCAGACAAGAATTGTTGTTCAAGGTATGTCATGTGCCCAGTACTAATAGCTGTCACCAATCCTCCATGCCCTCTCAGTCCTCAACTTGCACTTGTTGCATTTTTTAATCCAAGGGGCTTACAGTCTATATGATGCTAAACTTTCTAGATTGTATTTGGACTGTAATGCAATTCTTTAAACTTCATTTTTCCAAGTGATATAATCATGTTATGTAGAGTCAATTTCAAAATAGTTAGATATACACTATTGACATTTTTGGTATAGTAGAGGATTAGTTAGTAATTTACCAGAAAAATCTAATGAACATTAGAAATGCTAATAATTAATGTGCTTGAAATATTTGCTTACATATTCTAGACTTACTATTCATGGATTTATCAAATTTATTGGTGCAATTTGAGAAGGTTAATATGTTTTTTGTCTTGTGCAGTGCCCATACATTACCTATTAATATCTGGAATTAACACAGTAACGTATTGTGTCCATACGGTAGCTATCTATGCTTGATGCAAAGTCCCCACATGTTTCTGAATTCCTTCTTGTGAATAAACTTGCATTTTAAGAAGCTGCAAATAACCTTTGAACTATGCAGGCTGTGCTTGCAATTAGTGTACCTGGAAGTTTAAAATGATTTTGTCTGCCCATTGGCATCAAATGTCACCACTTCTGTCATGCTACCAATAGACTATTTAACTCAAAACTTTGCCCTTCACCATTGAAATAAAGGATGCAGCATAATAATAATCAGATTATTTAAGTAATGTTTATGTGACTAGTTTGTTTTCTATAAGACGTCCTAAACTGATCCATTGTGGTTATACGGCAAGTCACCTACACTAGTGTTATCTATGGTAGGACCAAGTGCAATCTCTACTGATGCTATGGTGATTTAGTTTTGATTGGATAGCGAGACAACTTTATCAGGGGATTCACTGTATGTTTGACCACTTTTTTGTATGTTCACAAATTTCTTGCTAGTTTGCAATTTATGAGAAATCTTCCTATGGAGAATGTGCCTTAAGTTTAAAAACTTAGATATAGATAGCATATGTGGGTAGCATATAAAGATCCATCGGATATGTTTTTATGAGATTGACATGAGCTGCTACAACTAATTCACATGCCTGATGAAGATATAAATATAGATGAATATGCACGGCCATAAATAACCATAAATGCAAGTTGAGATATGTAGGCACTATTGTGAGAATGAAACCAATCAACATCCAAATCATGGTATTGTTGTCAAGGGTTTGAATGAGATGGATAAATTTCTTGCTACAGTTTGCATGTAGCTGTTAAAAGAAAGTGATATTTGTAGTCAAGAACATAGTTAGTCTGTAATGGTCTGTGAGACCTAAATGTGCTTCGACAGAGTCCTTGTACGGCCCAAATTTGTGAATTATGATATAAGCATTGCTGGCCACACTGAAATTTGCACACTAATACTCTCCATCGCAGGTTGCACAACTTGAAACTTATGGACATTCTCTTTTGACATCATAAAGATGGGGATCATGACTTAGCATGAGCCCAGAAAATGTGTCTTGGATTTCCAGAAACAGACAAATACAAATAATTATGCATTTTTTGTTACCTTCATTTGCCAGTTCAACACGAATTTGGTGAGTTTTGGGAAAGGCGTTGACTGAGGATTGTCCATAAGCTCTGTAGTTATACAGTGACGTTCTCTTTGAAACCCGTTTCCTCCTTGTCAGATCAAGTTTCTTTCACTTCAGATTTTTACAAGGACAGTCCCTTTCACATGATTCATGATTGTCTTAATATTTTTTACATTTTGCATAAGTTTAATTTTCTAGGGGTTTAACTCATATTTAGTTTTATTACTCTCGTAGACTTACTAGTTTGCATAATTTTAATGTTCTAGGGGTTTTACTCATTTTTAGTTTTATTACTCTTGTAGACTTAACTCGTTTTAGATTCTCCATTCTTCTAGATTGGGACTTCCTTTTAGCACTCTTGATTTAGTTTTAGATTATAATGCTGTATTCCCGAGTCCCTTGAAAGAATTTGGCAGTTCGTGAACATTAGTACAATTTCTTTCTTTGATTCAAATAAGTGTTTCTGAAGGCTTTTGGCCGAAATAGCACAGTTTTGCAGGTGTGATTTGCATGTGAACTATGATGGTTGACAGAAGGCTGTGGTCCAGTGAAAATAAAACAGGAGTATCCATGGAGGCTGAGTTAAAAACTGTTATTATATATTTAATAATATATAATAACACTAAGGACTAAGCAATGACTGTATACCTAGAATAAGGTGAAAGGTAAGATTTGAAACTAATATTTATTGAAATAATTTGCATGACCAGATAGAATTATCAAATAATAATGGTGAAATTCACATACCCATGCTATTTGCCATTTAGCTTTGTGCCCATTTTGAGTAAATGCCTTGATACACATACAGATTGACAAATGGCACAATCTTGTGTGAGATTGGGCTCATTCTCCTAGCTTCTATTCATCTATATACATGTCCCTATATGCTTAGCCCCTACCCTGTCCTCTCTCTCTCTTTCTCTCTCTCACTCTCTCTCTCTCACAACACACACGCAACACACACACACAGGAGAACTTGTTTCCTTATGACAAGATTACAACCCTTTTTAAATACTGTCAACCCTTAGACCAATAAACACACACACACACACAGAACTTGTTTCCTTATGACAAGATTACAACCCTTTTTAAATATTGTCAACCCTTAGACCAATAAACACACACACACACACACAGAGGAGAACTTGTTTCCTTATGACAAGATTACAACCCTTTTAAATACTGTCAACCCTTGTCAACCCTTAGACCAATAAAGACACACACACACACGAGAGCACACACACACACAGAGGAGAACTTGTTTCCTTATGACAAGATTACAACCCTTTTTAAATACTGTCAATCCTTAGACCAATAAAAATAGAAAGGTAGACAATGATCTATTGGGTGAGTAGAAGAGCAAAATTCCATAGTGCACTAGAGGACTTCTATATAAGGCAAATGATTCATCAGTTTGGACCACTTTTTGCCATTTTCTTCAAACCATAACCTTAGCTTGAACACTAGTGTTTAACTATGAAAACCCTTAGGTTTTGGGGATCAATAAATGAAATCCCATTGGATTCTTGATTGCAGTTTCATATGGAGGTTGCATTTGCATTTCAAGTTTAAAGGATTTAAATGCTCAGAGCATTTGAACATTTTGGGTAAGTTTTTGAAATCTATTTGTAATTGTTGCAAATGTAAATCTTTGTAACCATTTTCAACAAAAATGTATTTGAACAAAATATTTCAATAGAGCATTCAATTCTAGGCAGTATTAAATGTGCAGATCTATTGTACATGTCATAAATATTTTATTTTATTGTTTTTGTAATCTATTGTCAAAATATTTTGGTGGGTATTTTATATTTAAGCATTTTATATGAATATTTTAGTTAAGGGTCATTACAATGTATTAGAGCTTTGATCTTGCCAGCTTGTAGGGTACAATGAGTTGTTAATGGTTCATAGTGAAAGGGAGATCATGTATCAAATGAGAGCAAAGAAAATTGATGTAAACCCTTGATCAAGTACAAGATCTAATTCAAGAAGAGCAAATGAATGTAGTAGACTAGGATAAGAGAATTATGGGAAACCATGAGATATGTGAGCGAGCTCATGAGTTTCTTTAAATGAATGTTTCAAAACCTTAAAAAAATTCTAGTGCTTACCTCCCTAGGTAAGGGAAATCAAGGAGAATCTTCTACCCCCAAAATGAATTGGACATGGAGTAGCCTATGGTTATGTGCTACCTAATGTTACTATTTTGTAAAAAGAGATGGACATTATGTTTGAGCCATATCAAAAGCAGTTTGATGCTTTCAAATTTGATTTAACTTTTGACAACAACTTGGGAGTTACTTGGAAAGAGGCCTCAAAACAAGAGGTTGGAATGATAACAAAAGAGAGTTGACACAAAAAGAAGAGAGATCAAAATCAAAGGATAAGTGGATAATTGAGCATGAGTTCTCAAAACAAGAGGTTGGAATGATAACAAAAGAGAGTTGACACAAAAAGAAGAGAGATCAAAATCAAAGGAGAAGTGGATAATTGAGCATGAGTTAGAGAAAATGTTTTAATACAAAGAAGAAAAGTCAAAACCAAAGGTTCAACATGCTACAAAGGAGTAGAAGGATTTTAAATTGCATGGTAAGGTAAGGATCCCATAACTAAAAGGTATATATTACCAATTTCTAATAGGCTTTACACACAAGAAAATATTTGTTCTAATGGAGCCATTGATAAATCAATATTACATGAAAAATTTGTTCTAAGTGGTCTCAATTAATTTCCAAGAAACTGTTGCAAAACGAGACTCCCTCTCGCTGACACAAACCCAACTTGCACAAATTCACAGATTACAAACTTCCAATCTATTTCACAACTTCGCCAATACACATTTAACTTGACAATTCCATTTGTCAATTAAATTCAAGTTTTATTTGTACACAATCAATTTGTACAACTCCAGCTTACATTAATTTGCAAGGTGATTCAAATATATATTTATTCAAATTTATAATTCACAGACCAAAGCATTTGCAATCTGCATTTTTTCTTCTTGTCTTTGATTTTCTGTTGGAACACCATTCTGCATTGGATTACCTGTTTGTTGCTTGCCAAATTTCACTATTCCGCTCCTCTACTATATGAGTATAACTCTGAAGTCCAATTTTATCAAATGGCCTGCACGTTCTTTACTTTGCATAATTTAAATACCGTTGGACTTAATTTTAGCATTCTGTTCTCCTGTCATTCTAATCGCAGCTCTGTATATGTTTATTTTATGCTTATTTCATTCTTCCTGCAGATGAGGCGTGGCCTCCTCGAACGCCTTCCCTCTCCTTTCTCTCCACTCTCTCTCCCCTCTTCTATTCTTGGTGGCCTCTCACCATTCGATCTGCATTTTTTTTAGCTTCTATCCTTTTCCTCCAGTCGCCTCCTCTCCCTCTTATGCGCTGGCTTTAATTCTGATTGTTGATCTGTAACCAGTTGATTCTGTCCCCTTGGCGCCACGCACCTTCCACTTTTCTTCTTCCGCAGGCCTCAGCAAGGATGGCGCCACCGCCCCTCTCTCTGTATCTTATTTTACCAAAACATCCTCCTCTTTGGCCGCGACTCTGCCTTTTTTTCCATTTTATATTTTCGTCAAATATGTGTATTCTCCCTTGTCTTTGATGCGTGCAAATTTATTTTATTTTATTTTTCTTTTGAAAAGCTCCTCCCAATTTCTCCTGCAGACTGCGACTCCCCAACTCCCCACGGTGTATGGTGCGACCCATCAAATCCTACATACATTAGAATTGCTACAGATAATGCATGGCCTTCAACTTTCAATTTCCTCATTTTATTTTGCATTTAAGTCTTGCCTTCTTTCCTATGTTGCGCCACCTTTTGTCTTGTATGTGTATAATAGATTCCACAGATCCGGATAATGAACAATGGCTTAGGTTCTGAATTAAATTAAAAACCTCCTTCCTGGCTTGATAAACATAAGAAGATTGATGGCTCTCACTTTATTTTAGGTTGGAATTGTCTTCATGGAAAAACCAACTGCAATCAATCCATCTGGCATCATACTATAAAATGCAAAACTGAAACAAAAACCTTGTCACGACGAATAGAAATATTTTTTGGTCGATGCTGATTGCGCACGTACTCGGATGCTCCTGCATCAGAAACTCTTGTTAAGATTTTAAGCATTGAAAAGATGGAATCAAATCCATGTGAAAATGGTCTAAGACAACCATATTACTATTATGAATGTGTGAAGGAATGTCTCAATTGGTTCTTGTTCCTTTAGTGGTCCTCATTTTGAGAATGTTAGTGTTGTAAATTTGTTGAGGATATACGGTTGACAATAGAAGGTAAAAACCTTGATTCCCCTTCGATGACAACGATAGCAATAAGAAGGACAATAGTAGGAAAGAGTTATTGCACCAATCTTATCCGTTATCATTACATAGTTCTTGTCATCATGAGAAACATTCTAACAATGATGAAAATGTGAAGGGTACGATTGCCAAAAAAAAATGGCACATGAATCCTTTCTCTCAAGACCAAGGTTGCTCATGCAAGATTTTGTGGGATCTTGGTGCTATAACTAAAGAACTCCAAAAAGGAGGTATTTGACACTCGACGGTCGAAAATTCTGATGGGCTCAATATCATTGTTGTTGATAGATCCCTTATTCCATGCACTTGGATAAGAAAATTGCTCAATACAACAACCATATGTGAGCATGAGGTATGTGATGAATCCTATGTTATGAAAATTGACATGGTTATGGGTGTGCAAGGATTACATTACTTTTGTGAGCTTTCACCTAATCATAATTTGATGGAGGCGAAGTTTAGATTTGAAGAAAAAAAAATGCTTAGAAGCACCTCTTATGAGTTACTAAGAGTAGTCACAATGAAAAGGACTACTTGCAAGGGTTAAATTGGTGGGGCAACAAATTGCTTAGTGGTGGAGGACATGCATGCCATTTCATTTTCTAGTAATAAACACATTTTTCATTCTAATATGCAATTTTTTTTTGAAACAACATAGTATGATGTGCAATAATATGCCTCTAGGATTTGTACTAGATAAATGATTTCAACATGTTAAAGTTGGAACTTGGTTTCAAGAATGATATGGTCAATCCTTATCACCACTTGGAGGTTGTATAAAGAGAAGATATAGAAGAGTAGTAAGGAGTTGAAGATGGGCCACACCAATTTTAGCTCCTTTCCTGCATTAGTGGTTTTTGATAAGGGATAAGATGGTACCATGAGGAATGCCATTTACTACAAAAAATTAAATAGAAGATAGGCAAAGAAAAACACCCCATTCCCACAATCAATGAGCTTGTTGATGTGTTGCATGGGTTGGTTTGTTCTTCAACAATTGATTTGAGATTAAGCTACCATCAGATTGGTGTCCACAAGGAGGATGTGTACAAGATATTTTTTTATGTGCCATTGCTTATCCTTGAGCAAGATTGGGAGAGTGTGTTCATGGACTTCATCACGAGACTCCCCAAGGTACTTGATAAAGATTCTAGTAATGTTGTGGTGGATAGCTAAAATAAAATGCATACTTCTTTGCCATTTATTTAAAATTTAAAGCACATCATGTGGTAGATTTATTTTCTAGAGAGGTGTTTTGGTTACATGGTTTGCTCAAAAACATTCTTAGAGATAGGTATAGTAGATTCCTCAGCTCTTTTTGCTAGGAGTTGTTTTGCTTGATTGGTACCAAGCTCACTTCTAGATCTAGTTATTGCACACAAACTAGTGGGCAAGAAATATCAAGGAATATGTGGATGGAAGGAGTCTTGAGAGACTATACCACATATCAACAAACATTAATCAAATGGTTACATTTTGGAGATTGCTATTACAATGCCATTCATCATGTTTCCACTTATGGAATTGTATGTTTATGATGCTCTAACTCTCATTGATTCATGGTTCACATATAGTAGAGTGCCATTCATATAGATACTAGATGCCATCAATTTACAAGGGTGAATAAGTTAGGAAATGGGGCCAATCGCAAAGTATTCAATCCATTGGAAAAACCTACCTATGAAGGATACCATTTGGGAAGAATAAAATAACCTAATTGGTTAAGGACAAACAATGTTGAGAAGGGAAGACTTGTCCTTTCTAACTTAAGTTTGGGAGTGTTTGGGTCAATTTTCTATTTTGGATATGATTTCAAACTTTCTCATATTGGCATCCCTTTCCTTATTTTCTTGTATCCTTGCTTCCTTCTCTCTTGTAGGACTTCAAACTTTTGTCTCCTCATTCACTTAGCAATTTGATTCCTTGTCCCTTACTTCTTTGTTCACACATTCCTTTTCAGACCTTCAGAGTTTTCAATGACAACCTACCCCTACGAAGTGTTAATAGGGTATCCCAACTCCAAAATTCTTGAACTGACCATATTGCTCCTGTTAGCATGCAAATCCTCATATTATTGTTGTATTGTGTCCTAAAACCCTTGACATTGGGTCTTTGGTGTATTCTTTGCTTGATCTTTCAACATGCATTTCCTTGGATACTTGACTTCAAGCATGCCTTTTCACGAACCCTTGTTCAAAATAAGGGTTTCATCAATCACCATGGTTGACTAGGGATGCTATTAATGGCTTCAAATTTGAATGTGATAAAATGGTGGGAAATTTTGGACCCATGTTAGGCCTTCAACCTCTATATAGGGCATACGACTTCATCAATTTGGATCACCTTTTACCATTTTCATCAAACCATAACCCTAGTACAAGCACTCTGGTTAGCTATTAGATTTGCGGATAAACACACTTAGGTTTTGGAAATGACTAGATGAAACCCCATTGGTTTCCTAGTGTTTGGAGGAAGAAACTCCTTTAGATTCTAAAGGTAAACTTCATATGGAGGTTGCCTCTACATTTCAAGTTTAGAGGACTTCAATGTTATAATGATTTCAACATTTTGGGTATTTAAAAAAAATATATATGTAATTGTTGTAGAGGTAAATCTTTGTAATCTATAGTAGAAATGTACTTGAATGAAATATTTGAAAAGCATTAAGTTCTAGCTAGTATTAAATGTGCAAATTTGTTGTATTGTAGGTAATTTCATGTTCTTACCATTTTTGTAAACTATTGCCAAAATGTTTTTTTGGGTATTTTAGATTTCTATTTTATATGAATATTTAACCAAGGGTCATTACATTTTTTGAAAAAAGCATAAATCCAACACAAAATCCTATTTAATATCAAAATATCTATCATTGGCACACATTCTTCGATTAGAGCTAAGTAACTCTAGCTTCATTTACTTTCCTAATTTAGTTGTTGCAATGATTAGATTTACTAGTCCCAACTATCGTGTGCTTAAGTGATTTGTGTGCAAGTAAATTTCTAGTCTAAAATGCAAAATGAACGAAATGCAAACAAGGAAAACACAAACAACACCTCAATGATTAGCCTAGTTGAACTTGAACAAAACAAAAGATAAAAATAAATGTGTTACCTTGTCCAAGTTGATGGGTTGGTTGGCTCTGTTGATTTGTTCAAATGTGTGCTCCTTCAGATGGCAAATAGCATGCAACCTAGCTCTAAATGATTGTGGGATGATAAGGAATGCAATGATGCAAATGGGTATTGCAATGGATGCACAAGGTGGATGCAAATGAAGCTACAACAATGGAGGTTTTTGGCTTGGATGAGTGCTTAAGAGTTAGAGTGAAAATGTGTGTTATTCATGAATTGTTCAAATGAGGGAAAAATCCTCTAATTTTAGGGAAAATGCCTCAAGAAAATGAAGGGTCACGATAAGGCCACCATAGATAAGATCAAGGGAAATGATGAGTTGAAAACTCACAAGCCCTCACACCTTGCCATGTGTCCGATGAGGTGTCAAAGGGGGGGTGAGGTGGAGGTACCTTATGGTACCTAGGGATTGGGACAAGATCTCCTCATAAAAGAGGTTCTTGTCTCAATGTGGGTGATGTGATGTATGAGGAATTTAAAATTCCTTAAATATCCACATGGGAAGAGGGGAGGAATTAAAAATTCCTTAAAACATAGGGAGAATAAATTTGAATTTTAAATTCACATGGGGAATGGGTTGCCTTCTCCAAAAGGAGAACGCAATTAATGAAGGTTGACTTGGGGGTATGCCATAAATGGCATAAGGATTAGGTTGACCTAATCAACCTAATCAATTAATTAAAGCTGTGCAAACAAGGGATTAGACGAATTAATGAAGGATTAAGGGCAAGTGGAGAATTATGAAGGATGTGACACTAATCCTGATTAAGGGTGTGCACATCTTAATCGGAGATTAATTAAATTAATCTAGATTAAAGAGGAATTATGAAGGATGGGACAAGGAGAGAGAAAAGGCGAATTTAAAAATTGATTTAAATTCATAAAGCCAAATAATTAAATTAAATAAATTAAAGTATTTATTTAATTTAGAGAAGAAAGGGGGATAAGGGGATAAAGTATTTAATTATTTAATTAAATACCTTAGGGACATTAGAAAAGGGGAATATTAAATAAATCAATTATTTATTTAATACAGATAAGGGATGAGGGATAGAAGAATAAAGGGGATGAATTTGACCATATAGGGATGGTCAAATTATGATGTCTACATTTTTCCCCTCTTTGAAATACTGTTAGAATAATAGTGTTTCAAAGAAAAATAAAATATAGACGACTCAATAGAAGAAAAGACTAGAAAGTGATGCTCTAGCATAGGAAAAGTTGTGTAGGCTGTCTAATCATAAAAAATGAAGAGAGATGCCCCAGTCTCATAAGGAAGTGGATAGGACGGATGAATGGAGGAAAATGATAGGGTATGCCCCCTCAAGAGGGTGGACGGGGAAGAAAAAGGGGCCCCGGGTGACTTCTCGATATGAAGAATTGGAGGGTACCACACGATAGAGTGTGAAAAACCATGAGGAATGGATTTTGAATGGAGGAAAATGGAAAAACAAGGTGTGAATGGCAGCCCGTGAAAGAAAATGAGGGAAATGAATTAATTAAGAGGTTAAATAAAGGGTAAAAAGTACCCAAAATTTAAAAAGTTAAGTTTGAAAGTTACTATTTACCATTTGCATACTTGGCAGTTGACTTAGTAAGACAGAGAGAGGAAGTGAGTGACAAGGATGGCTGACGGGAGCGGCAACGAGGATGAGGGATTTGTAGATGATGAGCTCATCCACCGAGGCGAGGAGCTACGCCATTTCTGTTACGAGTGCGCAGTACCCTGCCAGGTAAAATCAAAAACCTTAGTTTGTGATTTTGATTAGATTTATAATTTAATGTAATTAAATTTAGGGTTTTGGGGTAGGTTAGGGCATAAAGCCGCGACGGTTGGGCGAATTCAACTATCCATACAACGGATTTTTTTGTTCAAAGGGATGATGGAGGAAATGGGTGAAGTCGCCATGTACAGGGGTGAACTCGTCGAGTAGAGGGGAGAGCGAATTTCCTTCTTCTCGGAAAAGGAAAATTCACTGCTCCTAGGGGTGAACACGTGCGGGAAGAAGGCAATTTTGAAGTCGCCCCAAATGGGTAGGGGCGAATTTGCTTAAAAAAGGAAAATTTGGAAAAGGGGAGAGAGAAAAAAGGCGAATTCACCTAAAAAGGTGATTTTGCAGAGGAGGAGAAAAAGGAGAATTTTCTAAGGTGGAGAAAAAGGTGAATTTGCTAAAAAAATAGGCGAATTCATGGACAGATGTGGAAGGGGTGAATTCGCCTATAAAAAAGGCAAATTCGCAGGGGGTTGAAAAAATAGTGAATTTGTGTTACACAGGGGAAAACTTGCCAAAACCCGGGCCAGGGGGAAAAATGATGGAAAAAGAAAAAGACTTGATGAAAGACTGACTTACTGTTCTATGTGGATGCAAAACTTTGAGACGCTGTGGACTCGAGAGAGAAATTTAGTGGTGCTGGAAGTGACTATCAGGGCGATGACTGCCCATGACCATGCGGTGTTGGCACAGGCAAGGTTACTGCATATGTTGGGATATCCCAACATAAGAGCGCATCGGTTGCTCCTAACAACATTGATGGAGTGATGGAGCTCAAAGGCCTCGACATTCCATCTCCTGACAATGGAGATGACAGTGACACTAGAGGATGTGTGGAGGATATTGGGGCTATCCATCGGAGGGCGCTTGGTGAGCTGGACACAGAGCTAGGGGAGAGAGTGAGATAGGAGCTTACAAGCGATATTTGGATGGGCATATCTCCCTATCCAAGTGGGTGAGTTAGACTTGGACGGGTGCTTGGGATTGGAGGTGCCTGCACTACCATTATACCTCTGTGGCATGATTAGCGGGATATTACTACCAGATAGGAGTGAACGATTTTGCAGCCTCAAGATCATTGAAGTTGTCAGGCATATTATGGAGAGGAGGGAGGAAGAGTTTGCATGGGGTGCATGCGTGTTGGCCCTGCTATGTTGGGACATGCACGTGGTGTGCTATAAGAGAGCCCTCAACATTACACATGTGACCTTGCTCCAGGTATGGGCTTGGGAGCATATTAGCATGGCGAGGCTAGGGGATAGTAGGGGTATAGGATGAGACACTACAAGTAGCATATTTGTATGGTACGAAGTATGGTTGGCGATTGCACTACTTGATGTTAGTGACTTGGAGGCATGGAGGAGGAGGTTGGATGACTTACAGGGGGGATCATATCATACAAAGACCGTACCAGAGGCAACGATTTTCAGGTTAGAGACAGGATGAGAGGATGCATAGGGGTTACTTTTTCACAGTATGTTACTTGATCGACCAAGACCCACACATTGTTGAGCTTCATAGGCCAGGTAGGGTGACGAGATAGTTCGGTGTCCAATAGGATATCCCTCTAGGACCACAAAGGTTTTAGCGGATTACCCGGGAGTGCCTGTGGGGTGATCAAATCACAAGAGATTTTACGAGGAAGATGTGAGAGGATTTATAGCTAGTGCTATATCTTGGGAGGGGAGGGATAGCAGACGCACGATAGTGCGGTTCTCTGAGTGGTGGACATACCATAGGCCTGGATAGATGATGACAGTGTACCTAATTGTAGGGGCATTGGGATATGGCTCAGAGGACGAGAGGAGACTGGCTAAACAGAGGAGAGTCAGGAGAAGAGGAGGTCGATAAAGGAGGGGTGAAGATAGAGAGGTTGAGGTGGAAGAGGAGAGAGGAGACTGGTGAGTGAGAGGATAGGGAGAGGCGATGGAGGAGGATGCCCCAGAGATACATCCACTAGTGATGGTGTTATATGTACCTCCACCACTAGGGGATCTAGTTGTACCGCTAACAGGAGCTCTAGCGAGATTGAGGATAGTAGAGCATAGGCTTTGGGAGTCGAAGGCAGATAGGGACAGGTTGCAGGTCGAGGTGGATAGGCTACAGAGAGAGGGGGAGAGGGACTATATGGCCCTAGTAGATGATGCAGGATAGTGGGTATTGGAGGAAAAGGCATAGAGGGATGATGTCTAGAGACAACTAGTAGAGATGTAGGGAGGTATGGAGGAGATGATGAGGGAGAGGGACGAGTTGAGGAGGGAGTGAGATGAGCTCCGAGATAGGGCCGAGTGTGCAGAGCTGATAGCTGGGGACGTAGGGGTAGTGTGAGAGAGAGTAGAGGTGGTGATGGCACAGATGCAAACTGTGCAAGGTGAGAGGGATGCGATAGTAGAGCAGATGTCACAGATGTAGGCACAAATAAACTAGATGAGGATGGCACATGATGCATGGGATTAGGAGAGGAGATACCTAGCTAGATTACGAGACAGGTATAGGGTAGAGTAGGACACGGCCAGGGCATAGGCAACGGAGAGGGACGAGTATATGAGAGAGTCCAACTACTACATGGGGCCCTACTTCAAAGAGGTTCCAAGCCCTGCACATTGTGTACCTCCATATGTTTGAGTAGTACCATAGATGCCAACACCGTCACGGTCATTAGGGACACATACACGAGGGTACACCAACTCTCGAGAGACTCCCTTGCGTAAAGGGCCAGTGCTGGATTCTCCACAGAGGTCAGATGAGGTCAACACAAGGTAGTGAGGATAGAGGAGAGAGGACAAGATACATGTTTTTGACTGGTGCAGGGTGGACGTACAGTGGACAGGGACAAAGACCATAGATCTTGTAGTGCAAATCAGATATATATTATTTTATTCCTTAGTATAGTCTCTACATTTGATTCAGAGCCCTGTACTTGTATCTTATTTGATGATTATTGATGGATATGATGGACATGTATTATGATTGTATGCTGGAATTTATTATGGACTTTGTGATGGACATGATATTTTGATATTTATATGATATGCGATAGTCCTTATCAACATAATGTGGTGCTTGATGATGGATGTTTATTTATGCATATGTGTATGGATGTGTTTTATTATGTATTATTATGATGATGATGATGACTATGATATATGCATGTGTTTATGATGATTTATGTTTATGCCTATATGGATGACGTGGATGAAATCATGATGCCTAACACTTTTTGATGCAGGATGTGATGGATGATTTATTATGTTATATGCTATGGACATGAGACTAATGATTTGTGATGCAGGGGGCGATGTATGCATGGAGATGGAAAACTCATGTCTGTAATGGATATGTTTAGAAATCCTTGTGATTGAATCAACAAATGCAATCTAGAAACATCAATCAACTTATACCACATGGACATGTGTGTTGTACATCGTACAATCAATTTTTCTAGGCATATTATTATGATTTGATGCATGTTATGCAAATACAATGTGATGAATTGAATGAAAAATGTGATGTATGCATATGTAATTGTAGACATCTAAATTTGGACACTTGCATTTGTCCAAATTTCTCCATTTTTGTCTAAATATCCCCTTATCTGCATTAATTAAGTAATATCACTATTATCTAATTAATACCTCTAAAGTTCTACTAATCCCTAAGGTATCTAGTTAAATAATTAAATACCTTATTCCTTTTCCCCTTTTCCTCAAAAGAATTAAATAAATAATACATTTATTTAATTCCTCACATGTCACATCCTCCATCACTTTTCCTTAATCTTAATCCATCTCCTAATCCCATCATTAGGGATGTGCACATGGCTAATTTATGATTAGGATGTGTCACATCCTCTAACTTTTGCAAGTTGGCTCTTAATCTTTGTTAGCCACTAACTGTCTTCTAATCACTAATTAGTTAAGCATAATCAGTACCTTGGTCAATACTCCCCATCCCCCAAAGAATTTTTAATTCATTTTTATTCATCTAAGACTCCTCTCTTCCCCATGGGAATTTTTAATTCACATTTATCCTTCCAAGACTTTCCTTATTCCCATGCAAGTTCTAGAACCTTAGACTTGTCACATCACTCACATGTGTCAAAGTCTTTTAGAACCTTTGACTTGTCACATCACTCACATGTGGGTAAGTACTTACCTTTTTAAGGACCTTATTTTATCTAGGGTACTTCTCACCTACCTTTTTTGCAACTTTTTCTTATCCCTAAGATATCCCCAATCATGTGAATTTTAAATTCACTTTTATCTTTCCAAGATTCTCCTCTTCCCCATGTGATCATTGAGAGGTCACATCATCCTTATTCCAAGATACTTACAAGTACCTTCCCATCACATGTCACCTTCCACCTTATGTGTCCTTATCCATCTTGCCCATGGTGGCAAGATCTCAACCGTTCATTTCCCTAGGGTTTCTCTCAATAAAATGAAGGATTTTTCTTTCATTCTCATTATTATGCATTCACAACACAACTCATTCAACATTCAACCAATTTTCAAGCTCTCATACTCCCATCCTCTCTCAAGTTCTCTATTCACCATTGTTGCTCATCTTCATGCTCTCATTGCATCTATCTTGTTCATCTCCTCAACCACCCACTTATCTCATTTAAATCTACATTTCATCAAGATCATTTTGAATCCACTTTTACCACATCTTTCCATCGAAGGAGCACACAAAATCAACCATCAAGGGCCAACCAAAAGATCAATTCAAGACAAGGCAAATATCTTCTTTTTGTTATTTTTTTTGTTCTGAATTCGACTAGGCCAATGTTGAGGTGTTAGTGTTTTCTTCCTTTCTTTTTGCACCTTGTTTTGCATCTTTTAGAGTAGGTCAAGATCACTAGTTCACATTTCTGGCATGCCTGGTGGGACCCACAAATGGGTCCATATCTTTTACTTTTTTTGTTGTTTAAGTTTATGCAGGTTCAGGTTACAGATAGGCGACTTTGCCCAAGACAAAGGAAACCCTGTCCACAGTTGGACGAACTTGCCCTAACTTGGACGAGCCTGCCCTCAACAGAGGCGAACTTGCCCTGCAAGGTTGCCCTTCAGAGCATCAGAGCCTGTTTTCTCACTATTTTTTGTAGAGGGGAAAACCCGCCCTTATAGAGAGGCGAACCGACCCTTATAGAGGGGAAAACCGATCCTTACAAAGGGGCGAACCGGCCCTTACAGAGGGGAAAACCTGCCCTTACACAAGGGCGGACCTGCCCTAGACAAAGACTTTTTCAAGGTAAAAACAAGGGGTAAATTTCATTTTCAATTAGTACTGATCCTAACCTGTCCTATTGGCATTTGTGATAGCTTTTCTAACATTTGTGCAACTCTCAATGCTTATTGAAGACCAAGATATAAACTCCTAACACATTGCTGCAGGGTGAACGATTTCAACTCTTAATTAGTTGTTTGCTTTGTCATTTTCTTTGATATTTAGGCATATAGTTTAATTAAGGGAGAGTCAACTCATTATTTTTTCGTGCTTGTAAGTCCACTTGTGTCACCCAAGGAGACACTATTCCGTCTAAGCTTTCCCCTTGCACTTCGTGTGAGCCTGGGGAGTAGCCCAAAACAGTTAGTGTTTTCTTCTTTAGCGGGACCTGCTTGGGGATTTCATCACCCCAAGGGACAATCCCAACCACGCATATCGGTGGGGTATACAAAGGGGGGAGAGCCAAAGCTGTACCCCAATCCAGTCACGTCGTGTCTAGTGGAGCGTCGAAGCTAGGGTGATACTTAGATAGACATGAAGAGTTGGTCTGAGCCTTCAGTATCTCGCTGGGGTTCCCGACTCATGCTTATGATGGGCTGGTGTTTACAGTTTGTGCCTCACGTATCGAGAGTATATTGAGGACTCCCTAGATGCCTTGTTCATCTTAGATTAAAGACTGTGTTGGCCATACCTTTAACACTAATCGTAGGATTGTGCTGTTTGAATTGTCTTCTTGTGTAGAACTAGTGAATTTTTGTCAAGTTAGCCTTATTGCTTATTGATTGCTATGTTTTTGGTCTTTTCCATAGCTATTTTCACTTAAGTCAAGTTCAAGTTTCCTATAGAGGGGTGAACCTGCCCTTTAAAGGGGTGTACCTGCCCTCTACATTAGCTTTTGTCAGCCTATTTTTGCCCATAATTGTCAATCTTTTTACCAAATAGGCGAACAATCCCTCTAAAGGGGTGAACTTTCCCTCAACAAGAGCGAACCTACCCTCTGTCTTAGTCATTTTTCAGCTTGTTTTGTCAAAATTTTCAATCTTGAGGGGCAAACCCGCCCTCCAAGCAACCTTTTTCACCTTCCGTTCAATCATTTTGAGCACTCGTTTGCCCATTTTGAGCCTCCGTTCCCTTTTTTCGAGTACCTATTTACTCATTTCGATTCTTCATCTCATCATTTCGAACATCCCTTCCTCATTTCAAGTATTCATCTCCTCAATCCGAGTAGTTGTCCCCTCATTCTGAGCATTTGTTTGCATGTTTCGAGCATCTGTTTCCCACCTCTCATTGAATATGCGAACTTGCCCTTGATTTGGGCGAACCTGAAATATGCTAACCAATTTTTTTGATGAATTAACACACATAACCAGCACTTAATCAACTCGGTTAGCGTTAGCTCCAAATAGAAAACTGAACTTGAAATGAACTCACACCAAGAATGCACACTCAACCCCAATGAGGGATAGGTGTTGTCATATGGCGGAGGAGCTAAATGAAAATACTTGAAAGAAAACTACTCAACGTCAAGAATGTGCACTCAAGATCCCACTGAGGGTGAGGTGCTAACATATGACGGAGTGTTGAATTGAAAAACTAGAAACTGATAGGCGAATAACCAGCCATGAAAAGCATTTCCACACTACCACCAAACAATGGGGGGAAAAGATTACAATTTAAACAATTCATCCGCTGCGGCGGGCATCCACAAAATTGTGGGAATTCACCACTTGAAAGTGGGTACAATGATATAACAAATTCTTTCTCCGCACTGGCGGTAAACCGTCTAGGGGTAATTAATTAGAATTTAATCAAGTAGTTGTAGCAATAATAATGGGTTAGATTAGTACTACTAATCAAAACCTTACAATTCAAAGGACTGCAAAAATATGAATTACAATGATAGAGAAATGAGATAAGAAGATAAGAATGAATTCCAATAATGTTCTTTGCTTTCCAATGACAAAAATATGATTAAAACAGGAAGCTTATAAATCTGATGTAAAATCCTGAGTTCTGGAAATTCATATCAGCAAACTGGAAATTAGTAAAATACTCATAACTCACTCATTTCACCTCCAAATTGATTGAAGTCTTTTGCAAGGGTCTCTCAGGAGGTAGGCGCCCAAATTCCAAGCACCAAACAGCAGCAAATTCCAACTTATGTCAACTTGCACAATTTCCAATGTTCTTAGAAAGGTACAACCATCTTGGGAGGGGTGATTTTCATTTAAAAATCAGACACTTGCAATTAAATTCCCAAAATTAACATGAAGGGTCGACCAAGGACAACAAATAGATTGGTGAAGTACCCAGAACCAATTTCAAACTGGAAAATGCACTATGAATAAAAATCACCTTCAACAGTAGATGAAACAGCAAACCAAAATTGCCAAAATCTCCAGAATTCTTCAATCAAATGAGCTCAATCTGCTAGTCTGATGTTGAGAAGCAGTAATGTAGCCAACTAGGTGTTATATTGCAAACACGAAATTGGACGAAAGGCTAGGAGGTAGACATCCTCGAAGCAATATATCAATTGTCATTCCGACAGCATAACTTTAGCATAATTTTCATGGATGAAAAGCTGGAGCAAAAACCTTCAATAAATAAGAGCACACAAACTCTCCAAATTCCTGAGAAGCAGACCAAAAGACACAGGAGACCCTTCAAATTCCCAAAACAATCATCTTCTCAAGATGGCGTCCAATTTGCTTAAGGAGAATTTCACTTTATTTCAAAATTCTCATTTTATAAAGTGGCGTCCACTTTTTCCCAAGGAATAATGTTCTTATTAAAAAAAATAATAAACCTCTTCATGAAGGCGTCACCCTTCCAAGTCCCCTTTTTAATTACAACTTAAAGTTGTTCATCTAGGCCAAGGGGGTCAACTGCATAATATAACCTTAATGCCTTATTTCAACATAAAAATGCCTTAAGAGGACAAATAAGAACTGCAAATAAATGCTCCAACTGAAAATGAAGTACTGAAAGCTGACAAACTCCATACTGCTTAAAATAGAATTTACTATAAATAGTAAACTCTCAGAAAATGCCGAGGAACCTCAGAATTGGAAACCCTAATTTTACCTCATACATGCCTACAGGCTTCCGGAATAGGTGGATGAGTGTCAGAACAGATTACTGATGAGAAGGGGACATTACAGTCTGCCCTCCTCGAAATTGCTTGTCCTCAAGCAACTGAAAAGATGGATGCAACAAAATATGTTCTTCCCACGTGGCATCTTCAATAGGCAAATTCCTCCATCTAACCAAATATTCTTTGATTGTCCTTCTCCTCAAAGAACGCTCTCTAGTATCAAGGATTTCTTCAGGAATCAACACCAACTGACCTTCCTCATCCAATGGAGGTAATTCTGATGTAGCTACCACGTTGTGTCCAATTTCCTTCTTGAGGCATGACACATGAAAGACATTATGTACTTTGCTTTCAGCTGGAAGCTCCAACTCATAAGCAACTTCACCAATCCTCTTGGTGATTTTGAAAGGACCATAAAAATGTGGCTTCAACTTTTCTACACCACTTTTCTTGAGAGAAGATTGTCTATATGGCTGAAGCCTCAAATAGACCATGTCCCCAACTTCAAAAGACCTCTCAATACGCTGCTGATCAGCGTATAACTTATGCTGGTTTTGAGCTTGTTGCAGATTTTCCTTGAGAGATTTCAAGATGTCTTGGCTTTGTTGTAACATATCCTGTGCTTGTGGAGCTCTACTATCACCAAACACTAAATCAACAAAATTAGTAGCTTCATAACCATAAAGAGCCATAAAAGGTGACATCTTAATTGACATGTGATAAGAAGAGTTATAACAATACTCTCCTAAATGAAGCCATTTAATCCAAGCTCTTTGCTGTCCTGAAACATAGTTTCTCAGGTAGCCCTCTAACTATTTGTTCACAATTTCTGATTGCCCATCTGTTTGTAAACTGATTTTTAACATAATCAGCAATAATTAACTCCTTCCAATCTGCTGATAACTCACAAAGTGACTGCAAATGAGGCCTTCTTGAAAGAGCATCAGCCACTATGTTATTTTTCCCTTTGACATATTCAATGTCAAAGTCATATGCTTGGAGCTTACTTACCCACTTCTGCTGCCTTTCATTCAAATCCTTTTGGCGCATAAAATGTTTAAGACTATTGTGGTCAGTCTTAACAACAAATTTACTTCCCACCAAGTATTGACAGAATTTAGACAAAGCATGCATGATGGCAAGCATCTCTTTGTCATAAATAGAGTAATTTTTTTCTGCCCCTCTCAACTTCCGGCTCTCAAAGACAATAGGATGTTTGTATTGCATTAGAACAGCTCCGACACCCTCACCTGAAGCATCACACTGTAATTCAAAAGGTTTTGTAAAATCCGGAATGGCCAACACTGAACACGTACTAATGATTTGCTTAAACTTATCAAAAACTTCTTGTGCCTTCTTAGTCCAAAGGAAAGATCCTTTCTTTGTAAGATCTGTGAGAGGTGCTGCTTGATGAGAATATCCTTTCACAAATCTTCTATAAAAACCACATAACCCTAAAAATCCTCTCAAATGAGAAATATTCTTTGGAGTTGGCCAATCAAGAATGGCCTTTATCTTTTCTGGATCCACTTTTACACCCTTTGAACTGATAATATGACCAAGATATAAGAGTTCTGTCAACCTGAACTCACACTTCGATTCTTTGGCGAACAAACATTCCACCTCTAAAATACTAAGCACTTCTTCCAAATGCTTAAGGTGCTCTTCCCATGACTTACTGAATATGAGAATATCGTCGAAGAAGACGAGCACAAACTTCCTCAACTGCTGTCTAAAAATCTTGTTCATACAAGATTGAAATGTAGCTGGAGCATTTGTCAAACCAAAAGGCATGACAAGAAATTCAAAATGCCCAAAATGGCATCTAAACGCTGTCTTCTCTATATCCGCCTCCCTCATTCTGATTTGGTGATAGCCTGAATGAAGATCAATCTTCGAGAAGAACATGGCCCCATGGAGCTCATCAATAAGCTCATCAATCCTAGGGATTGGATATCTATTCTTGATGGTTTTCTGATTTAATGCGCGGTAGTCAACACACATACGCATTGTACCATCTTTCTTTTTGACCAGCACCACTGCAGAAGCAAAAGGACTCTTGCTTGGTCTAATGAAACCACTTTCCAACAACTCCTTGATGGCTTTTTCAATTTCATCTTTCTACCTCTTTGGATAGCAGTAAGGTGTAGTCATGACAGGTTTTGCTCCTTCTTCTAACTCAATCACATGCTCAGAACCTCTTTCAGGAGGTCTTCCAGGAGGTAGGCTTCCAAAGACTTTGCTCTTCTTTGAAAGTAAGGCTTGAATATCAGGATGATATTGCCTTTTCTCCTCTACCGGATCAGCTAGTAGAACCATACATTCAGCAGCCCATTCAACCTGATCGTGACGGATCAGCCTTTCCATCCTTTTCAAAGACACAATTCGAAGACCTCCATTTGACATACCTCTTAGAACAACCTTCCTTCCATTAGACTGAAATTTAAGCTCCATGGTTTGCAAATTTAATGTGATCTCACCAAGAGATCGCAGCCATTGTATGCCCAACACAACATCAGTGTCTCCAATTCCCACCACATAAAAATCATCTTTAATCTCATGATTCCCTAATTGCATAGAGAGGTTAGGAATCTTCCTTGTGCAAGACATAGTAAAACCATTAGCAACCATTACCTTGAAACCATCAAATTCTTCAGTCTTCAAACCTTTTCTAGCAACTAGTCCTTCATCAATAAAATTGTGAGTTGCTCCGGTATCAATTAGAGCAACTATCCTTTGTGAATTTACAACTCCATGAACCCGAAAGGACTCATTTTTTTGAAAACTTGATAGTTGTGCAAAAGCACTACCATCTCCCACCTCTTCGGACTTGTCTTCTGGATCTTCTTCACATTCACTTCCTGCTGATTCGTATTGCTGATCAGATGAATCAGATTCTGATCCATAATCAGAATAGCCCTCCATTCGATTTGCTTTGCCTCTTCCATAGCAACGGTGACCCTTAACCCAAGGATCACGGCAAGTGTAACAAACTCCATCCTTTCTAAGCTGTTCTTTGAGCTCTTCTGACAACCTTGGTGGAAACTTCTTGGGCAGATTTGAAGAAGGTTTTTTTATCTTTCTTATGGCTAAATGGTTTTGAGTGGAACTTAGGCCTTGGGGCTGCCAACTCCATGCTCCTAGCTTTCTTGATAGCTTCATCTAACGTTGGTGGATCAAATGCTTTGACCCAAGCCTTCAAAGGCTCCATTAAACCTTCAACAAAAAGAACTACAAGTCTTCTTTCAGTAATGTTAGGCACCATTACTAACAACATCTGAAAATCAGCCACATAGTTTTCTAGAGATCCTTGCTGTTTCAATTGTGCCAATTCTCTAAATCTCAATTCTGGATCTTTGGTATCAAACCTTTTAATCAACTTATTGGTAAGCTCTCCATATGTGTGAACGAGGTTATGGCAAAGAGTGACCAAACCATGAGTCCACCATTCATGAGCTATCCCATCTAAATGCAAAGTAGAAAATTTGATAGCATCTTCTTCCGGCATGGGTCTAAGAGAGAGGTAGTTATCTAACTTCTGTACCCACGATCTGGCTGTACACTTATTACTACCATCAAAATGTTCCATAGTGATCTTTCCCAATGCTTGGTAGAAGTCATTTCTAGGTGCTATAGGACGTTGTTCAGTCCTTCCTCCATTTCTTCGGCTCCTTTGATTCATGAATTGGTCAAAGGTCCAAGTACCTCTCAAATCAAGAGGTAAAGAAACATACTCCATGTAAGCTTGACGTGCATTGTCAGCAAAGTTTGGAGCAGCTTCAACTGGTTGTTGCTCTTCCCTTGGTGTGAAGACAAGAAAAAGGGGTCTAGAGGATGACGCACTAGGAATTGCAGCATGCTGACCCACAATTCTGTCTCTTGTATTCACCTCAGGACTGCCACTATTGTTATTTCCATTAACTCCACTGCTTTCTCCAGTTGAGTTATTTTGGGGCTGAATGATATTCTGAGCTGCTTGCTGGTCCAACTTGGACAATAATCAGGACATCATATCTATCATCCCATCAAACTTCTTCTCAACTCTGTCCCTCTCTTCATTATCTCTCCTTATAGTATCTGACATTATTACAACAACTGTCTGCTCAACCACTTCCACTGAATTATCTGAACCTTCCACTATTTTACCAAGATCTCTTAGGACTCCTGAGAAGGTCTCTGCCTCTGGAACGGGCGAAAACTGATGCTGATTTCTAGCCTGAATTCTGGTGTATGGCCTAGTATCTCTTTCACTCATTAGATAACCAACTGCAAATTGCCACACGATGGCAGGGTCTTCTGCTCTGATACCACTGAAATATGCTAACCAATTTTTTTGATGAATTAACACACATAACCAGCACTTAATCAACTCGGTTAGCGTTAGCTCCAAATAGAAAACTGAACTTGAAATGAACTCACACCATTAATGCACACTCAACCCCAATGAGGGATAGGTGTTGTCATATGGCGGAGGAGCTAAATGAAAATACTTGAAAGAAAACTACTCAACGTCAAGAATGTGCACTCAAGATCCCACTGAGGGCGAGGTGCTAACATATGACGAAGTGTTGAATTGAAAAACTAGAAACTGATAGGCGAATAACCAGCCATGAAAAGCATTTCCACACTACCACCAAACAGTGGGGGGAAAAGATTACAATTTAAACAATTCATCCGCTGCGGCAGGCATCCATAGAATTGTGGGAATTCACCACTTGAAAGTGGGTACAATGATATAACAAATTCTTTCTCCGCACTGGCGGTAAACCGTCCAGGGGTAATTAATTAGAATTTAATCAAGTAGTTGCAGCAATAATAATGGGTTAGATTAGTACTACTAATCAAAACCTTACAATTCAAAGGACTGCAAAAACATGAATTACAATGATAGAGAAATGAGATAAGAGATAAGAATGAATTCCAATAATGTTCTTTGCTTTCCAATGACAAAAATATGATTAAAACAGGAAGCTTATAAATCTGATGTAAAATCCTGAGTTCTGGAAATTCATATCAGCAAACTGGAAATCAGTAAAATACTCATAACTCACTCATTTCACCTCCGAATTGATTGAAGTCTTTTGCAAGGGTCTTTCAGGAGGTAGGCGCCCAAATTCCAAGCACCAAACAGCAGCAAATTCCAACTTATGTCAACTTGCATAATTCCCAATGTTCTTAGAAAGGTACGACCCTCTTGGGAGGGGCGATTTTCATTTAAAAATCAGACACTTGCAATTAAATTCCCAAAATTAACATGAAGGGTCGACCAAGGACAACAAATAGATTGGTGAAGTACCCAGAACCAATTTCAAACTGGAAAATAAACTATGAATAAAAATCACCTTTAGCAGTAGATGAAACAACAAACTAAAATTGCCAAAATCTCCAGAATTCTTCTATCAAATGAGCTCAATCTGCTAGTCTGATGTTGAGAAGCAGCAATGTAGCCAACTAGGTGTTATATTGGAAACACAAAATTGGGCGAAAGGCTAGGAGGTAGACATCCTCGAAGCAATATATCAATTGTCATTCTGACAACATAACTTTAGCATAATTTTCATGGATGAAAAGCTCGAGCAAAAACCTTCAATAAATAAGAGCACACAAACTCTCCAAATTCCTGAGAAGTAGACCAAAAGACACAGGAGACCCTTCAAATTCCCAAAACAATCATCTTCTCAAGATGGCGTCCAATTTGCTTAAGGAGAATTTCACTTTATTTCAAAATTCTCATTTTATAAAGTGGCGTCCACTTTTTCCCAAGGAATAATGTTCTTATTAAAAATAATAATAAACCTCTTCATGAAGGCGTCACCCTTCCAAGTCCCCTTTTTAATTACAACTTAAAGTTGTTCATCTAGGCCAAGGGGGTCAACTGCATAATATAACCTTAATGCCTTATTTCAACATAAAAATGCCTTAAGAGGACAAATAAGAACTGCAAATAAATGCTCCAACTGAAAATGAAGTACTGAAAGCTGACAAACTCCATACTGCTTAAAATAGAATTTACTATAAATAGTAAACTCTCAAAAAATGCCGAGGAACCTCAGAACTGGAAACCCTAATTTTACCTCATACATGCCTACAGGCTTCCGGAATAGGCGGATGAGTGTCAGAACAGATTACTGATGAGAAGGGGACATTATAGAACCTGCCCTTACCATTTGTGAACCTGCCCCAAATTGGGTGAAATTTCCCTAACTTGGGAAAACCTGCCCCTCAAACAACTGATTTCACCTTTTGTTCAGTCATTCTGACCATCCGTTCGCCTATTTTGATCATCCGTTCCCTCATTCTGAGTATCTGTTTGCTCGTTCTGAGCATTCGTTCCCTTGTTCTGAACATCCATTCCCTGCTCTGATCATCCCCTCAATCCAAGTCTTCATCCTATCGCGTGAAGCCTCCATTCCCCTGTTTTGAGCATCCGTTTGCCTGATCTGAGTGGCCGTTTACTCATTTCGAGCATCCATCAACATTTTTTGAAAGTCATTGTTTCATCAACCAAACTACATAGGTGCTTCTTAGAACATCATTAGAGTCCATATCTATCATCAAATCATCCATCCCAATCACCTAGACTTCGTTTTGAGGGTTTTGATTTTTATGCAGAAAATTTCGGAGGCCATAACTTTTGACTCGGGTGTCTGATTGGGCTGAATTTTTACGGGTGGTTGCATTATGAGGCGGCATGTGGATTCCCAACGATTGTTAATCAATTGGCCCCTATTTTGACACATTTTCGGGGCTTGAAACTTTCATCTTGACCCTCAAAATCATAATTTAGTGTTTGTTTTTTTAGTTTTTGTAAAATCATTTTCGTTAATAACTTAGAGTGCATGTCTCAAATTTAGGATGTTAGTTGGCAATTCATCCTACCTTAGTTTTAGGAAGTTTTTGGGAAGAAACTAGACTCTCAAAGATATGTATGTACAGTTTCCTAAAATGGCAAAATTTGACAATTTTTGAAAACTACAAAATATGGAAAAATTTGATTGTCAGCACCTTATGTCATCTAGCTAAAACCCCTGAACTTGGTTTAGAATAAATCCTATCATTTCCTTTGATCCTATCCCAATCTAAGCTTTGGTCCATCTGCATTCTCCCAAAGTCATTCGTTCATCATCCAAATCATATAGGTACATCATCCAGAAGCATCTCTAGGTTACACATCCCTCATCATTTTCTCAATCCAAATCCTCTGAACTTTGTTTGAAGTTATTATCCAAATTGAACTAGGTGTCTGAATCTCATCGTCATCATCAACATCTGCTTAGGATTGTGATCCGTCCTGAGTTAGTCAATCATCGTCGTTAGCCCAATCAATCTGTTTTCAATCTCAAGGTGGATTCGGTGCCACAATCATCCATTTACCCTTTAATCCAATCAATCAGTATCCTAAGTCACCTAGGGTAATCTTTGAACTTGGTTTAGAATCCCTTCCATCATCCTATCTGATCCATTATTTGATCTTATCAATCGTTTCATTAATTGATCTTATCTAATCTAATCCAACCACATCCCTATCCAATCACCTTCGACCCAATCAATCTACTTCCATATTGAGGTTGATTCGGTGTCGTAATCATCCTTTACTAATCAAATCTGATTGTCAGAATCAATCCCATCACATCATCCAATCATCCTAATCTGAACTTTAATCCAATCCCGATTTGAGCTTGACCAAAATCTTGATTTGAGCTTTAGTCCATTTCCACCCAAAATATTGAATCCATCTTATTTATCCTTTCATCATCATGAATCCTTATCCTCCATCAATAGTAGTCAAGGGAAACCCTAATGACGTCGACGACGATAATGAAAGTCTTGTTGATCAAGAGGTATATGACATAGATCCCCTTGACACTATCATCGCTAGTAAGCTTTCTCCACCCAATTTCCACAATCCAATCATCCCTTCAAGCTATCCCGTTATGTATTCATCCATGCCTAATCACCCTCCTTGTGCTAACCTTGACAAGGGATATCCAGTATCTTCCTTGTCCACATATTTTTCATGTCCTTCATCTACATCATCCTCTTATTCGACACTTGCGTCTTCTTATCCTAATCTCCCATCCCAGTACTCTTATTACAATCCCCCATCCATGTCCCCCTATCCTAATCCTCCTTACTAGTCTTCCCATCCTAATCCTACATTCACACCTTTTTACCTTAATCCTACATCCCCATCAATCTATCCTGATCCAACATCCACATCTTCTTATCCTAATCTGCCATCCCAGTACTCTTATTACAATCCCCTATCCTAATCCTCCTTTCCAGTCTTCCCATCCTAATCCTACATTCACACCTTTTTACCTTAATCCTACGTCCCCATCAATCTATCCTAATCCAACATCCATGTCTTCTTATCCTAATCTGCCATCCCAATACCCTTACTACAATCCACTAGCCATATCCTCTTGTCCTAATCCATCGTCCATGTCCTCCTATCTTAATTCACATTCCAATATCCCTACCTTAACCCTCCATCTAATCCTAACCCCCCATCTACTCCCAGTCCTATATCCAATCCCATTCCTCCATCTAACCCTAGTCCACCAATCCATAATCCTAGTCCTCCATCAATCCCTAATCCTTCATCTATTCCTATCATGCCATCTCAGCCTAGAGTATGCAAGTTTCTCACTCCAGAAGTTCTCCAAGAAATTATGACAAAGAAGATGTCCCCAACTCCACATCATGATGTTATGGAATCATGTCATCCCAACTCGTCATCCACGGTCACTAGTGATGAGACCCTTCTCCGTATCACACCTGTCATTGATGTTACCACCCCTGGCACCACTCAAACTGTTGAAACCATCACATCCACTAAATCCATTGAACCCCCATCTCCTACTCTGAGATCCATCGAGCCCATCGAAGATAACCAAATCCAATCCACTCCTACACTTAGATCCTCGCAATCCATCGCAGATCTGCAAATCCAATCCACTCCTCCCACTCCTAGTATCACCACAATATATCCCCATGAACTTCATGAACCCATCATCCTTCCATCTCCCCTACTTGCAGAGTCCATCCAACATGTCTCCATTATCATGCCTCCTACACATGATGAGTCATGCCAAGAGCTTGATCCAAAGCATACCATATCCCCTCTTCTACATCAAGATCCTACCATCCCCTCTAGTCCATCTCAAGATCATAGTCTCCCATTTGTTCCATCCCATGATCCCCTTGTCACTCAAAATCCAATCACTCCATCGCATGAGCCCTTATCACCCGCTACCACAAATCCAGATCCTATCATGTCACCTAATCCCTCTCTTGATCCCTTACCAACCCCCTGTCTTGATCAAGAAGCTACTACCCCCTCATCTCCATCTGCTAATCCTCCACCATTGCCTAACCATACCATCCCCACATCCCTTTTATATCCCCTTGGTACTCTCATGTTCTTCCATGGTGGTTTCCTTGTAGAAGAAAAATAAAGCATATATACCACCCATCATCCTTTGCCTAATAATGGACTCGCATCATTCTTCCAGAATAAAAAAAATCCTATCATGGATCGAATGCTCAAGAACATGAACTATCAAGGAAAAGGTTTAGGCCTTCATGATCAAGGTATTTTAGAGCCCATCCAAGTTGAAGAACACCCCTACACATGTGGTCTTGGTTATACCTCTCAAGACTCATAATCTTAAATTTTTGATACAACCTCTATCCATCCTTGACGAGCCTCTTCCATGAGAATAAGAGACTCCTCCCATCGCTCCACAAAATCATTTGCTGCGATCCCCCCCTCCATCATATCATCTCAAAACAACCGTCCATATTCCTCCTTCATCTTCCAAATCCATTTTGGGTCCTTATATTCCTCTATCCACCATCTTCCATCCTTCATCTACTCCATCTATTTTGGGTCCTTATATCCCTCCATCCACCATCACACATCCTCCAACCACTAAGTCCATTTTAGGCCCTTATATCCCACACTTACCTCCTCCATCCCATCCTATTTGTCCTTCTATCCATCCATCACCTATCCATGTCACCCATCATAAACATCCCACTTTCATATTCCCTAATTAGGATCAACAAAGGCCTGTTCCTACACATCCCCAAAATCCAAGCTCCATCACTCCACATCATCCATCTCCTCGCACCCATCCCATTGTTATTCAAAGCACTTTGGATGCTAAAATAAAAATGCATAAATCTAAACATCCACATGAATCTAAATTTCCTCATTTCCTCTTAAAAAGACATGTTGAAGAAAAGAAAAATCAATTCCAAAATCAAAATAATACCCATCGGCCACAAAGGTCTACGAAAGCAAAGATCAAAACTATGTGGATCCCAAAGAAAAAAGATGTAATGCCTTCAAATGAAAAATATGTAACAACATCCAAAGTCACTAATCCAAAAGCTAATCATACACCCCTTCCATCTCCTCAATTTGTTTTGGGTCCTTATGTCCCAAAATTCACTATCCCATCTCCTCCATTATCCCCACATCATCCATCCATTAATCCTCCTATTATTGCACATCCACCACCATATGTGCCAATGTTGATCTTGGACCCATCACCCCATCACACACCTGCCCCATCATTCCATCCATACACTTTCCAACATACCATCCATTATCTCACATATCTCCCCCATCAAATTGCTTTAATCCATTCTTTTGCATAATCCATCTATCCTAATAAGGTTTTACCAACATCAAATAGTCACTTCACACATGGGCTCTTAATACCTCATATGGAACTTGATGCTTGAGTCCTTCATCCATCTCCTTATCACATGTCTTCTAAATCCACTTATCCACATCCATATCCTTATCCATCTCCATCCCTATTCTATCCAAAAAATCCAAAAACAAAGAAGAAAGAGTCAAAAATCCAAAAAAAAGTAAAAAATTTAAAAAAGTAAAGAGAAATAATTCATCCAATGGTGAAAACTTGGAAAACAAGTGCCTTGGATAAGTACCATTATGAAAAATTGGCAAACAGGTGTCATGAGTAAATCCCCATCCGTGTCATTCCACACTTGGGGGAAACTTCATCCCCTTAATCCTTTTCCTCCATCCCACCTATCTTCCACATCCTACCATCATCTCCCATTTATCTCCAATCCCTCCATCGTTCTTGTGATCTTGATCAAGACAGAGGCACCTATCTATGCACGCTTTGGACACCTCTTGGTACAAATTCCCTTAATCCATACACTATCCTAATTTTTATCCACATCCTCTACCTTCTTTATCCACCTGTCATGCTACCATCAGTCTCCCTTCCTTATCCCGACATCCTACCTTCATCCATCAAACTCTCTCAACCACCCATCCTATCCTCCTCCAGTTATCTCCTTTATCTTCCCATCCACTTGTCTCCCATCCCTCCTACCTCATTGCACATGACATATCTCGAGCGGGGGCATCTATCTTCCTTTGTGACATAAGTCCTTGGGGACATCATTTATCCATATAAATAGTCCCCCCCATCTCCCCATCCTTATCTTCCTATCCATCCAAAAAATATCTTCCATCTCCCCATCCTTATCTTTTTATCCATCTAAACAGTCCCTTCCATCTCCTCATCGTTATCTTCCTATCTATCATAACATCCCTTTCATCTCCCCATCCTTATCTTCCTATCCATCTAAAAAATCCCTTCCATCTCGCCACCCTTATCCCTCTATCCATCCATCATCGCAATTCCTTTCGTCTTCCAAATCCTTACCTTTCCATCTATCCATCCAGTAACCTTTTCCCCATCCAAATTTGTATCCCTTTATCCATCCATCGTGGCAATCCCCTCCATATTCCCATACTTATCTTCTTATTTTTATCTATCCATCCCTTCATCTTTATCCTCCTCCCATCTCATAATCCCTTTTCATTGGTATCTAGCTATAGGCTTTCCCTCATGCAATCCAATGCCATCTATCTCATTATCATCACTCCTGCTTCTTTTGCGCATATTTCCAATCTCCTATCATTTCTCATCACTAACCTCTCCATAACATCATCCTCCCAATTCATTTTGATGATTTGGATAGCTATCCCATCCTTGAGCTTTTTGTGATCACTATTATCCTATCCCATCCAACAGGTCTATCTTGTCTCATCATTTTGGTCCCGTCATTTTATCCACTTATTAGTGTTATCTCATCATCCTTTATCCATCATTTGTCTTTGGTCTTTTGTTGAACTACGTTGCCCCTACGATTTCACGTAGGCAAGGTTGATAATTTGATCTACCCTTGGGGCTCCTTTAGTATCTATCATCGGTCTCCATTGTCCTCTTTTCGCTTTTATCCATGGTCTTTTATTGAACTATGAGGTCTCTACACTTTCACGTAGGCAAGGCTAATATTTGATTGACCCTCGAGCCCCTAGGTCTTTAGGGTGTGTCAGTCCCGCGTCTTGTCTCTCTTGTGTTGTGTTGTAAGGTTATACCCTTATCTAGTTGGTTCTTAACAAATGAGATCCACCAGTATCATCAGATACAATCAGTTTTGAATATCCTATGTCATTTTGATCTTTTAGTTTAGTATCCATCTTTGGTCTCAACATGATGCATCCTTCCTAACAAACCTCATCAACCCCATCGATTCTCTTGATCCTATGGCAAAGGATGTTTGAAATTGATTGTGATCTTTTGATGCTTTTGGATTTTGTTTATCGTTTGAGCTCCCTATCATCATTTGTCATGGTCGCCATGATCCATCATATCATGGTGTGCTTTGACAGCTAAACATAGGGGCATATCTTGATCTTTTTGCTTTGTTGCTATCTTGCTGGTTGTCCCACATTGTACCCACCAAGATCCCTGTGGTCTTGTGTTACGCTGGGGCATTCTCTTGTGCTTGCGGTTATTCCAATGCCTGGCCTAACCAAGGTCTTCGTGACTTTGGGGTGTTGGGAATAGCCTTCTTGTCTGTTGTGTTTCTTTTATGCATTAAACACTGATCCACCTTGGTTCTTCATACCCTGACACTTGGTGTCTTATGCTATAGCAAAAAATAGTGCTCCAAAAATGGCAAATTGCATTAGGATTGCATTTCATGATCAATTTCGTTGCATTTCATGATCTTTCCTTCATTTTTATTCCTTTCATCCATCTCATCTCTCAATCCAATCCTCATCCATTCAACCTCACCCAAATCATCTAATCACATCCTTGGTCTTGTTCCAAGCCTTGCTACAAGCCTTGATCCAATCATCATCATCATCATCTTCATCATTGGGATGTATCTTTCCCTATCCTTTAGTGTTGTTTGAGATGTATCCTTCCCTCATCAACAACACTCATCGGGATGTATCCTTCCCTATCCTTCGGTGTTGTTTTGGGATGTATCCTTACCTCATCAACAACACTTTCATCATCATTAAGATGTATTATCCCTATCCTTGTGTTCTTTCAAGATATATCATTCCCTCATTGACAACACTCCAACCATCATCAACTCATTTCGGCTTGTAACTTGATTTAGGCAACATCACCTTCATCCTTAACTCCATTTGTGCTTCACAATCTCATATTGCTTGTCATCCTCCCTTATCCATCACTTTGCATCATCTTCCTCATCTCCCCTTTCATCGTCTCATCCATTTTGAGAGCACACCCGTGTTCTCTTAAACCCGCATGTCCTCTAGAGGGGGCATCTTCATTCCCTAATATTCATCTTCACTCACATTATCTTTCTTCCTAGTCACTACTTTGAATGATTGGGGCATCTTTCCCAATCTAACCATATTCTTTCGAGTTCTATGTTTTAATATTATTTGAAATAATGCTACTTTGTAACACCATCTCAAAGAGGGGAAAAATATAGACATCCAAATTTGGACACTTGCATTTGTCCAAATTTCCCCCTTTTCATCTAAATATCCTCTTATCTGCATTAATTAAGTAATATCACTATTATCTAATTAATACTTCTAAAGTTCTTCTAATCCCTAAGGTATCTAGTTAAATAATTAAATACCTTACTCCTTTTCCCCTTTTCCTCAAAAGAATTTTTAATCTTAATCCTTATTTAAATACCTTATTTAATAATTAAATACCTTATTTAATTCTTCACATCCTCCATCACTTTTTCTTAATCTTAATCCATCTCCTACTCCCATTATTAGGGACATGCACATGGCTAATCCATGATTATGATGTGTCACATCCTCCAACTTTTGCAAGTTGGCTCTTAATCTTCGTTAGCCACTAACTGTCTTCTAATCACTAATCAGTACCTTGGTCAACACTCCCCATCCCCAAGGAATTTTTAATTCCTTTTTATTCATCCAAGACTCCTCTCTTCCCCATGTGAATTTTTAATTCATATTTATCCTTCCAAGACTCCTTATTTCCATGCAAGTTCTAGAATCTTTGACTTGTCACATCAATCACATGTGTCAAAGTCTTCTAGAACCTTTGACTTGTCACATCACTCACATGTGGGTAAGTACTTACCTTTTTAAGGACCTTGTCTTATCTAAGGTACTTCTCACTTAACTTTTTGACAACCTTGTCTTATCCCTAAGATATCCCCAATCATGTGAATTTTAAATTCACTTTTATCTTTCCAAGATTCTCCTCTTCCCCATGTGATCATTGAGAGGTCACATCATCCTTATTCCAAGATACTTACAAGTACCTTCCCATCACATGTCAACTTCCACCTCATGTGTCCTTATCCATCTTGCCCATGGTGGCAAGATCTCAACCCTTCATCTTGCCCATGGTGGCAAGATCTCAATCATTTGTTTCCTTAGGGTTTCTCTCCATAAAATGAAGGATTTTTCTTTCATTCTCATTATTATGCATTCACAACAAAACTCATTCAACATTCAACCAATTTTCAAGCTCTCATACTCTCATCCCCTCTCAAGCTCTCCATTGACCATTGTTGCTCATCTTCATGCTCTCATTGCATCTATCTTGTTCATCTCCTCAACTACCCACTTATCTCATTTCAATCTACATTTCATCAAGATCATTTTGAATCCACTTTTAACACATATTGCCATCGAAGGAGCACACAAAATCAACCATAAAGGGCCAACCAAAAGATCAATTCAAGACAAGGTAAATATCTGCTTTTTGTTATCTTTCTTTGTTTTAAATTCAACTAGGCCAATGTTGAGGTGTCAGTGTTCTTTTCCTTTCTTTTTGCACCTTGTTTTGCATCTTTTAGAGTAGGTCAAGATCACTGGTTCACAATAATAATAAGATGGACTAATATGTTTAGAATAAACACTCTAAACAACCTAAAAAAATAATGCAATGAAATGATGATGAAATGAATATAAAATGATTAGAATAACCAATTAAGATTAATCTAAACAACTTAATATGAACACGATATGATAAATGCACATGAGATGAAATGAAATGCAAGGAACCTACCATACTAGATGAGATGGCATTGATGCCATTTGGGATCAAATTATACTTTATGCGTTTATTATGACATCAACCAAGATTAATTGACGATTGGATTCACCTATTTCCATGAGGGGCATGCTTTTACTCATAGTTATGTATCAATCTCGTTTGTTTTGCTCATTTTGTACGTCATAGACTAGGGATTTGACAATAGAGATGACCTTGGTACTGTCGGCGTTATAAAATGAATGCAACCTACATGAATGATGAGATTAATATCTAAATTAAATTAGCATGGGCATGAGTGTAAATAAGGGCTTGCATAGTGATGAAAGCTATTAATAGGCCTTGTTTATTTGCGTATTATGCTCTATTTTGCTTATGGAACGTACTTTCTTTGTAATCATTATTAAAATGAGGGATGGTTGGTGTGATACTGCACCTATAAAAACCATAGGAATCCTGAGAAGAAAAGGAGATGAGAGATGAATGTTTAAACAACCAAAATCACTAGTCATAGGCTAGGGAAAGGATGGATGGAGGATAAACGCAATGCAATGGGATAAGAAATGAAATGCAATACACATATTATTTTGCCATTTTTGGAGCACTAATTTTTTCTATAGCACAAGACACGATATGCCAAGGTATGAGGAACCAAGGAAAATTAGTGTCTAATGCATGAAACAAACACAACAGAAAAGGATGCTATCCCAACACCCCAAAGTCAGGGTGACTTTGGTCGGGCCAGGCATTGGGATAACCACAAGCACAAAGGGTTCCCCAACATAACACAAGACCATAGGGATCTTGGTGGGTACTACAGGGGACAACCAAGCATATAGAAACAAACAAAAGATCAAGATATGCCCCTATGTTTACTAGTCAAAGGACACCATGATATGATGGATCGTGGCAACCCTAACAAGGTATGATAGGAAGCTCAAATGATAAACAAAATGCCAAAAGCATCATAAGAAAACAATTAGTTTTAAATGTCCTTTTCCATAGGATCAAAAGGTGGATGGGATTGATGTGGTTTGATGTAGGAAGGATGCATCCTGTTAAGACCAAGGATGGAGACTAAACTAAGTGATCGACATGACTCAGGATACTCAAAACTGATTGAACCTTGTGATACTAGTGGATCTTTCTTGTTAAGAACAAGCTAGATAGGGACATACTCGACGACATGGAAAGAGACACGAGACACAAGACACAAGACTAACACACCCTAAAGACCTAAGGGTTGATCAAAGATTAGCCTTGCCTATGTGAAAGTGCAAAGCCCTTGTAGTTCGATAAAAGACCGTGGATAAAAGTGGAAAGAGGACAATGGAGACCATGATGGATGACAAGATTGGATAGAAAAAAGCCCCGGGGGTGGATCAAATGATCGAACTTTCCTACGTGAAAGTGCAAGGGCAACGTAGTTCAAAAAAGACCAACAACAAAAGATGAGACCAAATAGACAAACGATGGGGGGACTGACACGACAGGATGAACAAAAGCCCTAGAGGCAGATCCGAATTAGTTTGTAGACCGTACTATTCCAGATACTAAAAAATAATGAGGATATCTGTTGGGGGGAGAATGCACCCACATTAAGGTGTATGCAGTCGGATTCGTTATTAATGATATGACAAGATGAGACCTAATGCAAAACGACATGATGAAGGACCCTAGGTGAAGGTGAGAGATTGACTGACAACACAGAAAAACAACACAAGCTCAAATTGGGATAAAAAGCTCATGATTGCGGATAGTCGATGAAAATCATCCAATTCTCAACCAAAACATACCAAGCGGGGGATAAGCGAACGCGGATGGAAGGACTGGATTGATTGGATGCTAGGACGAGATGCGAGGATAGGATGGAGGGAAGCATAACACAACTAGGACACAAGGTAGATAATGATTAAACCCTCTACGAATGACACCTGTTACCAGGTTTTCACCAAACATACTTATCCAAGGCACCACCAAGAGTGGTTTTCACCATAGGAAAAATTATTTCTCTTTACTATTTTTGGATTTTTTTTTGACTTTTTTGATTTTTTTGTATTTTTGACTTTTTTTTTTGTATTTTTTAGGATAGGATAACCCAGCTGACTTAGGTGTAAAACCTTTTCAGGTGCATGAAATGATGTTGATAGGTTCCTCTAAGGGCTCCCCTTCAGGTGTAGCAAGCCTATATGCCCCAGATCCATATTTAGCTGTGGCAACATAAGGACCTAGCCAATTTGCCTCAAACTTTCCTTTTTTGTCTCGATCTTGCTTTGCTAAGTATGCCGATTCTCCTTGAGGACTAGATCACCAACATTAAATTGGCAAGGGCGAACTTTCTTGTTGTAGCTTCTCCTAAGAAACTGATGGTATGCTTGAAGATGATTGTAGGCCTGGATACACTTTTCATCTAAAAGTTCCAATTGACTAAGCTATGCAACCTGAGTGTCTTCATCACTTATGAGGTTCTTCAAAGATATTCTAAGTGATGAGATTTTTAATTCAATCGAAAAGATGGTGTCCACACCATAAACGAGGGAGTATGGAGTGGTGCAAGTGGGGGTGCGAATGGAAGTGCGGTAAGCCCAAAGGGCGGGATGGAGATGGAGGTGCCAATCTTGACTAGTGTTATTGACCACCTTTTTAAGGATCTTAATAAGTGTTTTATTGGTTGCCTCTACTTGTCCATTACCTTGGGGGTAATAGGGCGTGGACCAACAATGTTGGATATGATAAGTTTCACAAAGATGTTTCATGAACTGGTTTTTGAATGGCTTTCCATTGTTAGTAATGATGGTGGAAGGGATTCCATACTTGCAGAGAATATGGAAGAGGATGAATTTGGAGATTTGAATACCTGTAATTTGAGAGAGTGGAATTGCTTCCACCCACTTGGGGAAGTATTCAGTGGCGGTGATTATGAAAGTGTGGCCGTTGGAGGATGGAGGGTAGATCTTGCCGATCAAGTCAAAACCCCACTGAGAAAGGGGCCGTGGTGCTATGATAGGTTGCAAATCTTGGGCGGGAGCATGTATCAAATCCACATGTTGCTGACATGGTAGGAATCTCTTCACGAACTCCCAAGAGTCATGCTCCATTGTAGGCCAATAATATCCAACTCTAAGAATCCTTTTGGCTAATTCCATGCCATTAGAATGGGCCCCACAGACACCACTATGTACCTCAGTTAATGCAGTGTGGGCTTCTGATTTGTTCACACACCTAAGGAGAGTTTCATCATACCCACGACGATAAAGTGTATCTCCCATGATGGTATAGTGGGATGTATGTTGGATGAAGGATTTACGTTGATTTCATGTAAGGTCAGGAGGTAGGATGTTATCATAGAGATAGGTGTAAATATCGTGGTACCATGGTGACTCAGGACCTACGATATCACACACCATCTCAATCTCAGGGATATCATATGCTAGGATTAAAATTTGTTCAACAAGGAACTCACAGTCCATTCGATCTTTTGGCATACCAATGAGGGATCTGATTGTAGCCATTACATCAGTTGCCTTATTTTGAACTCTGGGAATTTGTTCAAACAGGATGAAGGTGAAGTATTTCTTAAAGTCATCCACCATGCGTTTGTAAGGTAACAACTTGTCATCCTTTTTCTAAAACTCATCATTGACCTATTTGATAATAGACTAAGAATCACCAAAGACTTGCAAACGAGTGATGTTCCATTGAATGTCAATCCTAAGACCAGTGATAAGAGCTTCATACTTTGCTATATTGTTTGTGCATGGGAATGCTAACCTGAATGACTTCAGAATGTAGTCACCTTGTGGGGTGACGAATAAGACACCTACATCAGCTCCATTATGTGTGTATGACCCATCAAAATAGAGCGTCCATGTATTTGCTTGTGTGACTGTGAGGACCTCTTCATCAAGAAATTCAATTACCAATGGATAGGCATCCACCAAAGGAGCCTCAACCAATTGATCTGCTATTACTTGTCCCTTGATCGCCTTATAGTCCATGTACTCTGTCAAATTCGCTCAGCAACATGACCCACTTAGCCATGCGGCTAGTTAAAGAAGTTCTGGATAACAAGTACTTGAGTGGATCAATCTTTGATATTAACTTCATAGGATGACTGAGCATATAATGGTGAAGCTTTCGTGAACTGAAGACTACAGCTAGACAAGCCTTTTACATTGGAAAATAGTTGAGTTCATAGCCCACTAATTTTTGACTGATGTAGTAGATCGCACACTCTTTAGAGAACTCATCATGCTGAGCTAATAATGCCCCCAGTGCAACCAAAGTAGTCAAGATGTACAACAAAAGTGGTTTACCTGGAATAGAAGGCATGAAGATGGGTGGATGAGCCAAGTACTCCTTAATTTTGTTGAAGCCTTGCTGACACTCTGGATCCCACTTGAAGGTGGTATCTTTTCGTAGGAGATGGGTGAACGATTGACAGTTGTCAGCTATTTGAGCTATGAACTGCCTGATGGATTGTAACTTCCCTTGAAAGCTTCTTAATTGTTTGAGATTATGCAGTGGGGGAATTTCCATTATTGCTTTGACCTTAGTTGGATCTACCTCTATACCCCTTATGGAGATGATGATGCCCAATAGCTTTCCGGATGTAACCCTGAATAAACATTTCTTTGGATTCAGATGCAACTTGTAGTGCTCTAACTGCTCAAATATTTTCTTTAGGATCATAGGGTGTTCTTGCCTAGTCTTGGATTTCCCCAACAAGTCATCAACATAATCTTACATTATGATATGAATGAGATCATGGAAGCTAACAGTCATGGAACACTGATAAGTTGCCCCCACATTCTTGAGTTCAAAGGGCATGACATTGTAGCAAAAAGGATAGCATCTCATGCCCTACTGTGAGGTTGACGAACATGTCAATGTTTGGTAGGGGGAAGTCATCCTTAGGACAAGCTTTATTGAGATCCCAAAATTCTGTACAAATCTTGATGTTTCCATTTGGCTTGGCCATGGGCACTATGTTGGAGATCCAATCAAAATAGTCAATAGGACTTATGAACCCAACTTTTAATAGTTTCTCTAACTCTTTCTTGACAAGAAAAGCCACCTGAGGATGCATCTTTCTTAGTTTCAGTTTGACAGGTTTGGCATCTGGATGAATGTCCAAATGGTGCACTACTAATGCAGGATCCAGATCTGGCATGTCTGAATAAGTCCATGCAAAATTGATGATTCCCTCTTTTAGTAGATGGACGATGGTAGAATGTTCTTCCTCTAACAAGACCTTGGCTACACACGTGATCTTAGGATCTTCCTCGGTTCCCAAGTTTACTTCATGAGTTTCTTTGATCAGAATAGAAGATCGTTCAAACAATTGAGTTCCAACAAGGGGAAGATGAACATCCCCATCCTCCAGTGCCTCATCGAGGTTTTCATTGTCAAATAGATCCTTTTTTTTGAATTTTGTTGAGTCAGGAAGTGCCTCAGAGAGGTTTTCACTAGATGACCCTTTTTTATTTTGTTTCTTGTTACTTTTGTAGTTAGGGTGTTCACCCTCCCCCAATCCCATGAGATGCACATAAGTATCCACTGATGGAAAGGTATCAATAGGTGCACTACCTCGTAAATCCCATTCAATAAGATCAGGATGGTGAAGCGAAAGGTTGATGGAAAAGACAGCTAGAAAATCGACCATGGATGAGAGATCCATGTCATCATATGCAAGTATGATGGACTCTTCCTCGAGTATGTCTTCAAGAAGACCATTTTCCACTCTAATGTTGTTAGAGGTACTAGTGGATGGCACAGGACCTTTTTGCTTTGTGTCGTAGCCTAAGCCCAAGTGTTTTGGTTGCATAGGAGTATCCATAGGTTGTCATCTTCCTTGTCCTTCTATGCCAAGGCCTCCCCCTTGATAATTATAATTTTTGACTAACTTAGAGGCATGTCGATACGTCTCTTGGAAATATTCCTTAAGAGGTGGAGAAGGTTTAGGTTCCTCTCGGTATATCCATTGACTGATATCATACTTTGGTGTATCTTTTCTTGTTCCAAAAGATCAGAAAGTGCTAGATCCCACATTCTTAGAGCTCAGAGTGATTGTCTTCTCTTCTTGTTTTGGTGTGGCCTGAGAGGGTTGGCCATAAGTACAAGGTGATGGTGGCATGGTTGCCACATTTAAATCTGTGCGCATTTCGTACTCACCACAACCTTTATCTATGATCTAGACCTTGGTGATTGTGGAGTCAGATGTGGAAGATGGAATGGATGATGTGGTGGATAACATGTTGGAAGATGGATGGGATGATGATGCCTAAGGTGCCCCCACTTCCACTCTTGGATAGTAGTGAGAGTGAGGGAAGGAAGCTTCTAGTGCATGGAAATATTCAAATGGTTGCGGATCAGCATGTGTAGTTACTTCCAACCCATTAAATGGGAACTTCAGACACTGATGGTAGGTGGACGGGATGACCTGCATGGCGTGGATCCATGGGCAGCCAAGAAGGAGATTATATGGAAGGTCTAGATCAAGGTCATGGCACATAGTATATTGTACAACATGACCAACCTGAATTGGAAGACAAAAAGTTCCCTTGGAGTCACATTCTACATTGTCATATGCTTTGATTGGGATAACTTGATTGTTCAAGTTAGCATGGGTATAGCCTACCTATTTTATGAACTTCAAAGTACAAAGATTAAGGATAGGGCCATTATCTACCATGATCCTTTTTACTTTCTAGCAGGCTACGAAGACCTCAATATGAAGGGGACAGTTGTGGTTCGAATCAATGCAAGGCATATCATTTTGTCTAAAGCCTAACTGATACGTGGCTGACAAGTGTCCTACCAAAGCTTGAAATTGGGTAGGACCTATATCATTGGGAACATGGGTATCCTGTAAAGCTTTGGTTAGGATTTCTTGATGGACAAGAGAAGACTTAAGAAAATATAGGATAGATATTTGAGCTAAAGTCTTTCCTAGGTGATCAAGAATATTATATTGATAGCTTACAGGAGCTGGCTAGGTGGACATGGAAGCTCCTGGGACGGTGATGCGAGTGCAATGGGTCATGACAAAACACTGTGGGTCTTTTCCTTTAACGTGTATCATGGACACACAAGGCTCTACTTGACTGATGCACATGACAATTCCATAATAATTATAGGGTGTTTGCCTACAGAATGGGATCCTAATTACTGGCAAACGTGTAATATGCAAAACATAGGATAAGACAGTAAACTAAGAGATATCATAGTAAAATGCCAGAAACTTTATTCATTCTCAGGAATATCATGTACAAAGAGTGTATCACAATGCGTACAACATAACTCATTCAGAATCATCAATAGCATAATAGCATCAATAGCAGCATAGCATCATCCGACTATTCCCACCCGACTACATATAACGCTCGGTGGTGGTTAGACAACCAACCGACACGACGTTTCATAACATCATTACATTAACACTAATCTGAACATGTTTTGCCGAGAGTACATGACATTACATGACATTATTATTCTTTACTAACTATTGTTTTATTTAACAATTGCCGAGTATGACCGAGGCCGACTACGACCGAGGCCAACTACGACCGACAAGAAGTAAACGACAACAAGTAAAATATCCGACTAACATCATCCCCCCCAAAAAGAAAGTCGTCTTCCAGACGACATATACAACAAGATAAGATTACTGAGAAGTAGGGGGAAGGGAGTGCGTCCCTGGATGCACAGATGACGTCGGAGTGGTGGAAGAATGCTCTGCTCGCAGGCGCCTTAGCTCCTCCATACGTGTGCGAAGCTGCCGATCTGCCAGTATCTCAGCTTTGTCTACCCGAGCGTGTCGAAGGGCAACCTTCAAGGAGTGGTCATTAGGAGTGCTTCGCCACCACTGCTTGCACTCGTTGCCAGTCAGGTTCTCCCATGTCATCGTCTCGTTATCAGCGTCCATCCTCTTTATTTTTCCAGCCGAGGCTACCTTTGGCTTGTGCTGCATAGCCTTCTTGCCCTTGTCCATCTTTCTGTCAGTTCGGCAATTCCAGCCGACTTTATAACTCTCGTTGTGGAAACTGCCGAAACTATCAAAACTGCCAAATTGCCGAAAATTGCCGAACTAATGAAAACTGCTGAACTGCTGAAAACTGTCGAATTGCCGATGAAAACTGCCAAACTGCTGGTGAAAACTGCCGAACTGCCAATGAAAACTGCCGAACTGCCGGTGAAAATTTCCGAACTGCTGAGGGAAACTGCCGACGCCAAATGATCTACCAAGGCCGTATGATTTGGATGAATGGCCGTACGACTGTGGAACCCTGAGGCCGTACGGTTTGAAGATACTCTGAAACCCATACAATCTGGAAGTACTATGAATTCCGTGCAAGTTCCCCTGAAATGCTGATGCCGTACGGATTCTCCTGAGGCAATAATGCCGTACGAAATCTCCTGAGGCCGTACAAAATCTCCTGAGGCAATAATGCCGTACGAAATCTCCTGAGGCAATAATGCCGTACAGATTCTCCTGAGGCTGTACGAAATCTCCTGAGGCCGTATGAATTCTCCTGAGGCCGTACGAAATATCCTGAGGCAATAATGCCGTATGGCTAAGACTTGTGCTGAGGCCGTACGAATTTTCCTGAGGCAATAAACTGAGACTTCACTGAGCGGCCGTACGGTTTAAACTTTGGCACTGATTTCAGTCTGGAATGGCCGTACGATGCAGGACTTGACAAAATTTGCCAGTGGCAAAGGCCGTACGGTTTTAACCTTGGCGAAATTCTCAACTTGCAGAGGCCGTATGATTTCTACTGGCAAATAAAATGAAAACTGGAAATTGTGAAAATACCGTACGGTTTGAGAGTTCCTTGGATGCCGCACGATGTCAAGATCTGAGTGCCGTACGGTTGATGAGTGCCGTACGTCCTCCACAAGCTTGAAGTCTTTTAGACGCCGTACGACTTCCTTCCCTGGTGAATTGTGCTGAGTGTAAAATCTCTGAGGCCGTACGACTTCCTTGTCTGGCAATTTGTACTGAGTGTAGAACCCCTGATGCCGTATGACTTCCTTCTCTGTGCCCTGTGCGCCTCTGTAACTGATGAATTTGTGCGAATTTTTCCTCCCTTCTTTTTGTCTCCTTCATGTTGCTTGTTCAATTGGCCGTACGGTTTTAGGTTTTATATTAATTTCATTTCTTTCCTTACTTGCCTTCACCCTTGGCCGTACGCCTTGCTTCCTCTTCGGGTTTTGACATATTTTAATCTTCTTTTCTTTAATCTTTCATCTTTTACTTTCCTCACTCAATTTCCCTTTTGGCCGTACGGGTTTTTTAATTCTCCAGGCATGTATTTTAATCTGCCTCACTTTACTTAATTTAATATTTCTCCTGATGGCCGACTTATTTAATTTATTCTCCCTTCGTTTGCTTTCTTTTCTGACTTCTCTTTCGTTTCTTTTAATTTTCTCTTCTTTTTCTTTTTCTTCCCATACGCCTTGTTTTTCTTCACTTACTCCGTTATTTTCTTTTATTTTCATAGCTTCTTTTCTATTTATTTTTATTTTTTCGAACTTCCGTTCTTTTTCTCTCTCCTCCCTTCTCTCTTCTTTTCCATTTTCCCTTTCATCTCTTTTTTCTCTCTCTTCATCTCTTTTCTTTTTTTCTAATTTTTTAATTTTTTCATACTTTTCATTTTTTAATTCCAACACAATTTTTTCATCTCGTACCTGTTCAAACTTGTGGACTGGCGTATCGTCCAGTGTTGATACTCTTTCTTTGTACTCTCCGTTCTCGGCCGAAAATGTTTCACTGGTCAAGCCATTATCTTTTTCTACTTCCCCCTCCTTGACCTGCAGCATGTGGCAATCCGGGTGGAAGACTTCATAATCCTCCATCTGCCAGTGAAACAGTCCGCTCAGTGAACTGGTCTCATCTTCCGAGCAACTGCCGATCTCCAATACCCCTTCTTCATCTGGTTCCATTGTCTTTCTCTCATCATCGTCTGAGTCTCCTCCGGATTCAGATGCCGAAGATGCCAAATCCTCACTGACGGCCTGGTTCTTCAGATCAATGGTGTATTTCCTCCCCCGATTTTCTATTGAGAGTGTATTCCGCTTCCAGTTGTGAGTTGCCTTGGCAGCAATCAGCCATCCCCGTCCCAAGAGTGCATCATACGCTTTTTTCTCCATTGGGATGACTACAAAATTCAACAGAAACAGTTGCGTGCCGATCGAGACCTTCTGCTCCATTAGTATACCCAACGGTCTGATGCCATGTTGATCTGCTCCCACGAGGTGGAATGTCGGGGGCCAAAGAGTCGGCTTACCCAGACACTTCCAAGTCTCTTCTGGCAGTACGTTTACTCCTGAACCACCATCGACGATAGTATTAGATAATCTCATGCCCAAGATTTCCATCTCGACGACGGCTGGTTTCCTCCCGATGCTTACTGCTAGGAGCATTGGATCCGAAGTCTCGGCTACCACTTCTGGCGTACGTTCTGGTGAACTCTTCGGAAGATTTTCTCCAATAGCATTGGTAAGTGCTACTTTGAGAGAAGGCATTGTTTGCAAAAGATCAGTTACCTTAATGGGTACGGTTGTGTGAAGCACCTGCCGTACGATATTCTTCTCCGACTCCGACTGTAGCAACGTACTGGTAGCTTTATAGTTCTTGCCTTCATTCTCCATTGCCTCGGCTACTTTTGTCTTGGCCTCCCGAAATCTTTCTTTCTCCGTACGGGGATCTGGATAATTTGCTCGTTTTGACTGTGCTCTCGTAATCGCCAAGACCTCCTCGTCGGCTACCTCCAGCATATTGATACTTCCTTTTTGCTTCGGACAGTCGGTGTCTTCATGATCACCCGGTCCACACCACTTGCACAGTTTTCCCCCGTTGCCTTGGCCGCTCTGGCAATCCCTCGCAAAGTGACCCCATTCATTACAGTTCCTGCACTGGATCATCGGTCGTCCTTTGCTGTCGTACTGAATTTTGCTTCTCGGCGTATTTCGCCGATTGTTGCGGTAGCCTCCAGGGGATGCATTGTTGTTCTGTGGCTTCGGTGGCGTGGTTGGAGGTGTTGACTGTTCGCCTTGAGTGAAGAATACTTGCGAACTTTTAGTTTTTAGATTGTATGGGCACTCCTTGACGGAGTGTCCCATGACCTGGCAGATGTCACAGAATAACTTTTTTGGGCAACTTGCCTTTGTGTGACCTTCCGATTTACAGTCCGTACACCATAATTCATTGGCCTCTTTGGATCCGTCCTTGTCGGCCTTCAGTTCTTTCATTATCCGCATCATATCCCGCCGAAGGGCCTGTACGGTTGCCGATTCATCGTCACTTTCCTCGGCACTCTCGTCGTCATCCCTCCTCTTCCCCTTCGAGGAGGTCCTATTTTCACTTTCAATATCCATCGCCCGATTGTATGCTTCGGTGTACGAGGACGGTGGTACTACTTTCATTTTCCGCCGGAGTGAGGGAATCAGTCCTTCAATGAACCATCTTTTCTTTAAACCATCGGCCGGCTGTGCCTCCAGCTTCCCGATCAAGTCTTTCAACCTCCTGTTGTAGGTCCGTACGTTTTCATGCTTCCCTTGTTTGGTATGATATATTTCTGTGACGATCTCACTATCGTCCCGTAGAAGTTTGAACTCCGCTTCAAAGTTTTGCTTCAGGACCCTCCATGTGGCTCTTTGCGCTTGATCCAGTTCCGAGTACCATCAATGGCACTGTCCCTGAGTGTTGCTGGAAATGCCTTTAGCCACTGGTCGGGGTCATCCTGCCCGCTGGCTATCCAGATAGTCTCGCATGTCTTGCAATGCCGTACGGGATCCTCAGAGCCATTCCCCATGAATTTCGGCAACTTTTGCCGATCCGGTTGAGCCATCTTTACCGGTTGACCTCCTTGTTGACCTCCTTGTGTTTTGGACCCGATTAGACTAGTGGATTCCTCGCTACGTCCCTGTGCGTCACCAGCACTCTCGGCCACGTACGAGTCACTGCCACGTCCTCCGTCAGCGTCCGCAACACCGTGGGTCTCCTCAGGATCCCGCCGATGCTCTCTCTGCCCTGGGGTCTTAAGCTCTGGCCTTCCCCTCTTTAACTCTGTGTCGTCGTCCGAGAGTGACAACTCTCGAAATCGTCTGATGCTACTATTCAATTCATCTTCATTGTCATAGAGGTTATATTTTTCTGTATATGGAGTGCTGAAGGGGTCTTCGTCCCTTCCTTCTAACAAACTGTGATGTGTTCGTTCAATAGACGTGTCTATTTTTTGCAAATTTTCATATGTTCTTTTTATGCTCTGATTGATTTCAATTAAGTCCTCATCTAGTTCCTTACCGACTTGCCTTAGTCGTCTTCGCCGATTTTCTTGCTCTTGTAGTCTGAGTGATCGCCGAACTTGCTCTTCCGAAGTCCCGTGCCCGTCAGGTACTCTATTCTTATCTTTGTTCGGCCGTACGGGCATTTAGTTGTTCAAGCGATCATTGCTGGTTGCCGGAAGTGCGGCGCCGACTAGTATCCCGTTCTTCCTCTTCCCGTTTGTTTCGGTCTTCACAACGTTGCACGATTTGCTGCCTTCGGCGCTCACGGGCTTCTTCCTCTCGCAAGTCTTGCAGAATAATGAAATGTCGGGCCAGCAACCTGGGCATGCGGTTCAGGAGGTGGTTCACCTCGTCGTTCACTTCCAGCCGATCCCAGATGACTTCCTCAGGGATCTCCCGAATGTGGGATTCCCTACGTACGTGATCACGGAGCGAGATTTTCCACAAATTTACCAAATCTTCTGTCAATGAGTCTTCTCGTTCCTCATTAGCATTTATAGGTTCTTCCGCTGGCTGACCCATTACGCTGCCATGGTGGATGATGCACTAGTCCGTTCAGGCAACGACGCCAAATGTTTGCCTATGGAATGGGATCCTAATTACTGGCAAACGTGTAATATGCAGAACATAGGATAAGACAGTAAACTAAGAGATATCATAGTAAAATGCCAGAAACTTTATTCATTCTCAGGAATATCATGTACAAAGAGTGTATCACAATGCGTACAACATAACTCATTCAGAATCATCAATAGCATAATAGCATCAATAGCAGCATAGCATCATCCGACTATTCCCACCCGACTACATATAACGCTCGGCGGTGGTTAGACAACCAACCGACACGACGTTTCATAACATCATTACATTAACACTAATCTGAACATGTTTTGCCGAGAGTACATGACATTACATGACATTATTATTCTTTACTAACTATTGTTTTATTTAACAATTGCCGAGTATGACCGAGGCCGACTATGACCGAGGCCAACTACGGCCGACAACAAGTAAACGACAAGTAAAATATCCGACTAACATAGGGCACATTCTTGTAACAAATGTTATTTTGATTATTGTTATTACTTGACTCGAGATTTGCATTAGACATACTAGCACCCTAATTATGTTTCGGGAGCACTTTTTGGTATATTTGGAGCTGAGCGTTGTACGATGGAGCCTAGTTGGAAACCACTTGTATATCACCCCGATCTATAAGATCTTGGAAGTAGGTTTTTAATCCTTGACATTTGTTTGTGGAATGACCCTTGATTTTGTGAAAATCACAATATTCATTTTCCTTGTACCAGGCAGGCTTTGGTTTAGACTCATCAAAAGGTTTGGTCACAAGATATGTGACTAGATAACTCGCTTGGAGGAGTCTATTAAAGACAACGCTTAAGGATTCTCCCAATTGAGTGAATTGGTGTTTATTGTTCCCCCGATTTTGCTGATTGGACTATTGAGGACGAGGTGCCCCCTGTGGCACTAATATGACATTAGAAACAAAAGGTTGATTAGAGATGTATTGTGGCCTTTGGGAGGTATTAGCTACCTGAGCATGCTTGGTGTCAGTGACACCATCATTGAAAATGTTCTTGTTTTTGTTCTAGTAGTGGCACTTATCACCAGATGACTTTTCCTTATCAGGATTATAAATTTTGATCTGTTCCTTAGTAATGAGTGCTCTCTCAATGATAGGACCCTTTTCTACTACCTCTGCAAAGATTGTGACACAATGGAGATTGATATTATGTGCCATCTCTTCATGAGAGTTCACCACAAAAAGGATGACCATGTCCTTATCACTGAGTTGAGATTTCATTCGATTGGCTAAAGCACACCACCTTTGGAGGTAGCTTACGGAGGTCTCTCCCTCACGTTGTTTCTCTTTCAGAAGATCTAAGGTATCAATATCCTTCTACAAATTAAAGGAGAAGTGTGTAACAATTTTTTCTGAAAGATCTGCGAAAGAAGAGATTGATCCCTTTGGAAGAGCCATAAACCAATCCAAAGCCACCCTCGTTAGAATCCTTGGGAATAACTACAGGAAATAATTATCATTATGCAAGACTTCTTGACAATGGGAGTGGAACTCTTGGAGGTGGTTCTTTGGGTCTTTTGTTCCTTTGTACTTGTCAAATTTTTGCATTTCGAAATGCTTTGGAAAAGGAATGAGTGAGATTGAGGGATCAAATACATAGGGACAAATCTCTTCAAACTTGAAAGACTTCTTAGAGGTCCTTGCTTGTGAGTCTTTCAACGTGGCTTTGAGTTCTTCCCACTCCTGATTAGTAGGTGTTGAGGGAGGCAAATTAGACAGATTGGATTGATTATAAGGAGCATATTGTTGGTAGGATGAAGATGGGGCTGAAGTGGTTTGATTGTATGCTGTTGGAGGCATATATGGAGGTGTTCCTTGATATTGATTGGTGTAGGAGGGTTGTGGTTGTGGATTGATGATAGGATGATGGATTTTGGAAATATGAAGAGGAGACCACTTGCTGATATGGTGGAGGTGTTTGATAATACAAGGTGGAAGCGCCTTGATGATATGAAGAGGCGGAAGCACCCTATTGGTATGGCGGTTGTTGCTGGGCATAATATGGATTAGACTGATAGTTATAAGCAACATTTAGTTGTTGGGTAGCATATGGAGATTGTTGTGGATTAGATGTTTGGTAATAAGGATTGGATTACAATTGCTACAGATTTGCGTAAGGTGGCAGCGGTTGGGATTGTTGAGGATTCTGATAAGTGGGATTGGGATTAGGATTGGATGGGGTAGTGAAAGTGGCATACGTACTCAATGGATGGTAAAGGTATTGAGCAAGAGGATTGCTTTGAATTTGTGTCAGGATTTAGGTGTGTTGAGGTGGTTGTTGGTAATGTGGTGGTTGTTGATAATGAGGTGGTTATTGATACAGAGAGCAAGATGCAATTTGATGCTGCTGAGGGACTTGTAGTTGATGTGTGGAGATTTGTGTTTGCTGAGGGGTCGGTGAACACTTTGTTGAGGCTGTGATGTGATTTGTGTTGCTTGATGTGGAGGTTTCATGGGGATTATAGTATTTTGTGGTGTTTGAGATGGGATGGCGGTATGTTGTGGTGCTTGTTGGTGAAGTGGTTGCAATGAGGTGGCCTATTGCAGGTTAACCAGAGGATGTTGAAAGGATGGGATGTTTCCTTGAGATGGTTGCTGAGATGTCAAAGGTGGCGATAGTAAGTTGGATGTAGGTGTAGATCCAGGAGGTGGTGGCAATGCAACTAAAGGATTTCCCCTAGTGATTACTAGTGGTTGACCTGGTTGATTAGGTGGAAGAGGTGGTGTAGACGGTATGGGCGTCAGACCTTGTGGGACATTCAGAGGGGGAAGAGGTGGTAGATTTTGTGGCATGCCATAAGCAAGGGGATCATTAGGATTGGGTGATGCTCCCATGACTAAAATCAGAACCTGAGGGGGGTGTGTGACTTGATAGAGCATGGCATTCCCAAACCCAGGTTGATACCAATTGTCCACAGGTGGACTCTCAGAGATGTAGGAATTTCCTAGAATGTTATGCAAATTCTGAAGTTCCTAAGACATTGGAGGGGGTGTGATGTTGATGTATTTAGATAGGTCAATTTCAGGTGGCGATTTGACTCCCTTCAAGAGTAAGGTGGCAAGGATTTTATCCCTGCGCTCATTGAGGAGATGATCTATCATTTGGACATTGGTGGGATTGCTAAGGTATTCATCAATTGTGACCTCAGGTTGATTGACCATACTCTTGTCACCATGATGCGAAGTGTTATGGACCTTGGTATTGGATTGCTATGAGCCACCGTTATTAGGATCTTGAGGGATGTGAGGATGGGTACCTTGAGCCTATTTTTCTGCCATGAGTTTCTTTGCTTGTGATTGGGTGGTAATGGGCATGAAAATGCAAAACTACCAGGTGGGATAAGATGATGCTACACTCTAGGATGCACTTAAATGAAGGATCTAGATGAAGACTAAAGGATTGATTGGATTGGATGATGGATTGATTGATTGGATGATTGGATAAGGGATGCAATTAGATTTCATTGGATTGATGGATGGGATGAGACAATCGTTAGAATTGGATGATTTATTGGATAGGATGATGAGACTGATTTTAAACCAAGTTTAGAGATCGAACTAGGTGACGTAAGTTGCTGACGATTAGATTAAGGACTGAAAGGATGATTATGACATTATATCTACCTCAATATGGAAGTCGATCGATTGGGTTATGAATGATTACTGACTCAGGACGGATGACGATCCTAACTAAATGTGAGGGATGGCGATTGGGATCAGGAACCTAAGCCAACTTGGGTAAAAACCTCTAAAACAAAGTCTAGGGGATTGGGATTAATGAATTGATGATGGATGTGCAATCTAGAAATGTTCTAAGATGCACCTATATGATTTGATCAATGAATGGATGAATTTTGGAAAATGCAGAGAGACTAGAGTGATGATTACAGACAAATGGATAATGATAATTTTTTTTTGATTGTAGCAAAGGACTTAGAAAATGATAGGCTTTCAGTGGTTAGAAGGATTCACTCTTTGGAATTTGTATGGGAATTGGATATGCCTCTGTGTTAGGAAAATTCGCCTCTCTTGGTCACAACTTTTCCTATCTAAGGGGATCAAAATCGCCTTTGTGTTGAGAAAACTCACCTATTCTAGGGACTCAAATTTGCCTATGTCTTAAGGACACAAAGAAATGGGTGAAGTCGGGGTGCAAATTCATCTATCTTTGGAGGAAAAATAAGAAATGAGTGAAGTTGGGAAGCAAATTCGCCTATCTCTGGGGGGACACACAAGAAATGGGCAAAGTTGGGATGCAAATTTTCCTATCTTTGCACAGGTTCGCCTAAACTCTGACAGAATCGCCTCTAAGTGAAGCAGGATTGCCTAAACCTCAAAATACCACAAGAGAACGTGCATACTCGATTTTCAAAATCACCTAACGGGATGGCACAAACAAGGAAAACACAAACAACACCTCAATAATTAGCCTAGTTGAACTTGAACAAAACAAAAGATAAAAATAAATGTGTTACCTTGTCCAAGTTGATGGGTTGGTTGGCCCCGTTGATTTGTTCAAATGTGTGCTCCTTCGGATGGAAAATAACATGCAACCTAGCTCTAAATGATCATGGGATGATAAGGAATGCAATGATGCAAATGGGTATTGCAATGGATGCACAAGGTGGATGCAAATGAAGTTGCAACAATGGAGGTTTTTGGCTTGGATGAGTGCTTGAGAGTTAGAGTGAAAATGTGTGTTGTTCATGAATTGTTCAAATGAGGGAAAAATCCTCTAATTTTAGGGGAAATGCCTCTAGGAAATGAAGGGTCAAGATAAGGCCACCATGGACAAGATCAAGGGAAAGGGTGAGTTGAGAATTCACAAGCCCTCACACCTTGCCATGTGTGTGGTGAGGTGTTAAAGGGGAGGTGAGGTGGAGGTACCTTATGGTACTTAGGGATTGGGACAAGATCTCCTCATAAATGAGGTTCTTGTCTTAGTGTGGGTGATGTGATGTATGAGGAATTTAAAATTCCTCAAATATCCACATGGGGAAGAGGGGAGGAATTAAAAATCTCTTAAAACACATAGGGAGAATAAATGTGAATTTTAAATTCACATGGGGAATGGGTTGCCTTCTCCAAAAGGAGAAAAAAATTAACGAAGGTTGACTTGGGGGTATGCCATAAATGGCATAAGGATTAGGTTGACCTAATCAAGTAATTAAGGTTGTGCAAACAAGGGATTAAACGAATTAATGAAGGATTAAGGGAAAGTGGAGAATTATGGAGGATGTGACACTAATCTTGATTAGGGGTGTGCACATCCTAATTGAAGATTAATTAAATTAATCTAGATTAAAGATGAATTATGGAGGATGGGACAAGGAGAGAGAAAAGGTCAATTTAAAAATTGATTTGAATTCATAAAGCCAAATGACAATTAAATAAATTAAAGCATTTAGTTAATTTAGAGAAGAAAGGGGGATAAGGGGAGAAAGTATTTAATTATTTAATTAAATACCTTAGAGACATTAGAAAAGGGGAATATTAATTAAATAAATTATTTAATTAATGCGAATGAGGGATGTGGGATAGAAGAATAAAGGGGATGAATTTGACCATATAGGGATGGTCAAATTCTGATATCTACAAATTGTATTTATTTAATTCACATAGGTAACTTTAGGCAAAGTTTATTGTCCTTTACATTTTGGTGAACCCATCTAATCTTACACAACCTGGTTTCCCTTGGGATTTTATATCATTATTATGAACACAACGATAGTTCTTTATATTTTCATGATGAATATGATGATAATTTGTCTCAAGATGATTCATTACCTTACATTCATTCTAATGGTTCCTCTTTAGAGGAAAATGTTGTCTTTTTTATGCATCATAACAATATACCAAGTTTTGATGGAAGTCCTTTAGATCTTCTCATGCTTTCCTATGAAATATTTGTAAGTTATTGTGGACAACATTCTTATACACCTTATATTGAATGAACAAAATATTTAAATCACTAAAGAATGAAAAATATCATAAAGATTTTTTACAATTTTTACTTAATATATATAATCAAAATTTCACATCCTCCATCACTATTCAACATGTTATGATGCACACACACACATTGGACATAATATTTCACCTAATGCAAATTGCCTAATGAAATAGTAAAGATAAAAATCATCCTTAGGTGAAAACCACTTTTTATGGCACCTTGGATAAGTACCATGGTGAAAACATATTTGTAGGCACCATGTGTAATAAACCAAAATTTTCCATCTTTCAAGCTGTCGTCCACCACCTATCCATAAGTATACTTCCTCCACCTATTCGTCTATTCCCATTACCATAGTCCATCCATAGCATTCCATATCTTGTTTTATACTAGGGGTAGGTGATTACCTCTTGCTTTGGAAATAAATATTTAGGTGTGTCATTTTGCTTACTTAGTGATTTGGATTCCTTCCATAATAAACAAGTTTCATGCATTCTTCACTCTCCCATAAACACACTTTCATACCCCCATCCCATTTATAAAATTTCATTTCCATCCCATTAACAAGACCTCCCATAGAAACACCTACTTCATACCTAAAAACTAGACACTTGAATGATCACACTTTTAACAATAAATCAAGAACTCACCATCAATCTTGATAGCGTACATTTGTCACATTATTTTCCATCAATAACATTCTAAATACTTCATCCATCACTTGCCTTTTTAGGATGCATCTTTCCCAAAATTAGGCATCCTCTTCCTCCACTTATATTATTAGCAACTTGGCAAGAGGTAATACTATCATATGTCAATTGATACTAGTTGATCATTTAATTCTTTGATTTATCTTTGTGAGCTTTGATATTTGACCTTTTTCTTAACCTTTTTGATCTTTTGATAAATATTTTGACCTATTCTATGCCTACTCATGGTCATCGCAATCATTATATATCATGGTATGTTTTGATTGGTACACATTGGGACATGGTGAATTATTTTTGTGTCATTTTTTTTGGTTATTCTCTCACAATATTTTCTAAGGTCATTCACCTTGAGATGTGATGCGAAATACTCTTTGTGTTTGATGGTTGTCTCACCATGCACTCACCAAGAGTGTCAAATGTCTTGTCAGTGCTAGGGAATTTTATTGTTTGTTGTTTTCATTTGAGTCAATCCATGCATTGGATACATTGTCACCTTGGTATTCTATATCTTGGTGCATAACATCCATTTATATATCAAAATGAGGTTGCTCTCCATATGATAGTATAACATAGTAGTCTCGACAACTATTTATCAATGTCTCATCCTCCATTATCATCATTTTATCCATTTGTTTTCTTTCACTTTTCTTGCATCCATCTCTTCATGTTATTTTATAATTTTTCACCTTCCACCTTATTTTCTTCTTATCATTCTTCTTTCAAGAACTTACTCATGTAGTCTTTTACATGAATCACCCTCAAGGCATCATCATAATCTCACCATCCAGTCTTTCATTATTTCATCCACATGATTGGGGCATATCATCACTTTCTTCATATCTTCTAATGAATTTCTTCTTCACTTTGATTTTCTTTAAAATAATGTTACTTCAAACATCATCTCAAAGAGGGGAAAAATATAGACACTATAATAATGTCACCTTTACCATTAATATTTCAACCTCACCTATCATCAATACTTTATTATCCATATACCACCTAATATATGATAATTTAATTAAATAAGTGCTATTATTTAATTAAATTTACCCATCCATTAATATAAATAAATTAAATCCATGCATTATCTAATAATTATTCATTATCTAATAAGAATTTTGTATAAGGGCAAATATGCAGGTGGAAATCCTTTTTTCAAGCCTGTAAATTTCTACTGATACTTCATGATGTAAAATTTCTTATTATATAATATATAAAGTCAACTTAATGCCTTTTATTTAAAAAAATAAAAAATAATTATTCATTACTTATTCATTTAATTTTCCACATATTATCAATTAATAATTAATAAATATTATTTTCCACCTAATATGAACCTATAAAATATTATTAATTGAATCATCAAAATCCACTTCATTTAGTTCACTTAGTCATGCTTGTAGCCCCACTCATCAATAAATCCACTTCACTCACCCATGCACTCGGTTAACTATTGCATGCATATAGTCAACTCCCCCATGCACTTAGTTAACTGCTTCAAGAAATGTGCAACTCTTTCATGCTTGCCACCTATCCTCATCAAATCCCCCAATCTTGGATTAGAATTGGGGTCCAAGATTGAATCTCAAACATCCATCTAATTCTCCTAAAATATAAAAACCAAACCTCTCATTCATCATTTTGATATCACTCTTTTATGCATCTATATTTTATTAGTTTTATCATTGAGGGAATACAATTATTTTGTTGGTGAAATGGGCACTCACATTTATCATGAACATTTATCTGAATGATTCTCGATCTAAGGCTTGCATGAGTAGATTAAGGTGTTTTAATTATCTAATTTCAACACTTTTTTTTAATTCAATGCATTTAGAAGGTTCCACCAACAAAGATTAATCCAAAGTACATCCTTTGGAAGGAAAATTTCCCTAGTTGGTAGTGAAATCTATCTTGTGTTGGTATTCATGTTTAACCAAAACTTGGCTATATTTAGAGAAATTATCTAGTAAGTAGAAGCTTTTACAGCCACCCACCATTTGCATAGTTTGATCCATGGATGTTAGATGATAGTAGTATATTAGAGATGCCTTGTTGATGTTCCTAAATATATACACATTATGGTTTCCTCATTCCTCTTCCTCATGAGGACTAGATTAGATACACACATGGCATGCTTGATAGGGTAGATAATATTAGCATACAAAAGTTTGGACAATTCATTCTTCATTAAGGGCTCAATTTTGGGTTGACCAATTGTTGTTTTCGTCAAACCAACTTAGCATTGGGATTCAACTCAATAGTGTGTTGGAAAATATATTTTTCATAGCCCCTAAGGTCTTTATAGTTCTATGATGTATTACTCAATCATATCTCCTATAGAGATCAAATAAAAACTCCTACTCATCTATGAAAACCTTTAATAGAAACACCACACAATTTAGGAAGATCTTGACTTCTTGGTAGTCCCTCTTACTTGCATTCATCCCCCTTTCCCTTGTATCAAGATCATTGGGACTGAATAAATATTCAAGGCTAACCAATCCCTTTAGGATTTTATTAGTCTTTAGTTGGATGATTTGATCTTTGTATGTTGCATATATCTAGGGACTCAAGGCATGTAAGGATTTTGTTTAATCCTAAAGAAATTGGAAAATATTTTTATGAATAGAGAATGATTTCCAATGGGAGGAATTATTGGGTATGACTAGCTCTATTAACAAGTTCATGTTTTATTAATAACCTAATTTGTTCTATTAATTACCTAATAATTATTAGGTAAGGGTTAATTGTGCTCTAACCACCACCATTCTCGTTTTTGAGATCTAGGCCTAGGGAACCACTTAAAAATTGATGGCATCAAATGATTTGATCAAGTCCTAGAGTCAATGCCTATAAATATTCATTAGGAGGTTCTTTGCTAGGCATCGTCTCCTCACTTGATAATAAATTTAATATCCTAGAATAATTGTAATAATTTATTATTGGCCGAATAGAGTCTATGGGTCAAGATTAATACTCTACCATGTTATTAGAAAAATTGAATTATAGCTAGTAAGTTTGTAGGATCTTATCACTACTTGAGGAAATTAGACATACATTGAATTTGACTCCAACTTGGGACTTAGCATTGTTAAATTAAAGTTTCCACATATTAATTGAATCTATTTTCTTTACTCACCTACAAGATAAGAAATTCCTCCTAACGAATGATGCATGCTCCTAAACACGTCTCCTCAAATAGTCCATAGGTATCATTTTCTTTGTTATATATTTTCCACTATTCATCATGTTCTTCATTTGAAACCTATTTAGCAGGGTGAAATTTTCATAAATATCCATAGAAGAGAGTTCATCCTTGACCGTGAAAGATTAATTGGACTCATAGGGATCAAGGGTTTGAGATTAATACTCAGTTGTTTGGAAGGGATATATATCTATGTTCCATACCTAACTTTCAAGAATACATGATAATAGTCCAATAACATGTAGCTCCCTATTTTAATAGTAAATTCCATACACATGCATATGCTTAAAGTTATAGGGAGTTTTATTATGGATATATCTTGGACCACCTCAACATTGAGGTGATCATACAAAGGTAGAGGCATTTTTTTAGCGTTACTAAGGAATTAACATGGGTTGCGTTAAGTTGGATTACCCCCTTGATGGTAGGTTCATAGTTCAATCCCAAGACATCAACTAATTTCTTAAGCATTACAAAAGTAATTAAAATAGATTCCACTATAGGATTATGGATTAATTATCTTTTTCCACCAAAGGTAAAAATATTAGGTTTAACCTTACCTCATTTCTTGTAATTTGTAGAACCATGGGTTACTTCTAATTCCCTTCCAATGTGTCAGTTTCTTGGTGTCTTTGTTTGGCTAGATGTCTTTTATATGTTTGAGGTATCTTATTGTAACTTCATTTGTTCTAGGATGATGAAAATATAATAGAGCAACAAATTAATTATGAACTTTGTAAGGCATGTGCAAGAAGTTGGGTCCACAAAATGCTCAAAAAGTGGAAGCATTTTCTCGATTTTCAAAATTTGTCACAGTTGAACTGAAAATTTGAAGTGCTTACACATTGAATCATAATTTTTTTTAGTAATATGAAATTTATTATTTTGAGTCTAGTTTCCAAATATGTGATTTATTGTAATACCTAGATGATACAAATTAATTTTTAATAGGCATGCATAAAGATTAACTTTTTAGGACCATACCATGCACGTGTACAAACACCATAATTTGACCAAATAAAAGTATTTTTTATAATTTCTTTTGGGGAAAGATGTGTAACAAACTAAAGATTGATGAGAATTTTTTTTATAATTTTTTCTAAATATATATATTTTTTATTAATTTTTATTGGCTCTAATTGCCATTTTTGGAAACTAATGTGTTTACAGACACCATAATTTGACCTAAACTAATTATTTTTTGAATTTTTTTCATTGTGTAGAGATTTTTTGTAGATTGATGTCATTTAATTTCTTTTACAAAAAAATTAACAACATAGTAATGGCATCAAGGCAACATAGATATGTAATAGTTTCTGACAGGCCAAATAGAAAGGCTAGATACTCAATCTGGTGATGAAAAACTAGATATTCTGTAATTCCTATATTTTATATTATAATATATATAGGCTTATGCCTTTTACTTAAAAAAATTTAAAAAAGCTTGACATTTCAAGTTTATGGACTAGTTTGCTTAGAAATTAATTAAAAAATAGAAAACATAATCCAATCATAAAACAAATTGCATATTTGAAAACTAGACATCATGATGTATAATGGGTTTTAATTTCATAAACCAATTCTTAAAAAACCCCGTCAACTATATTGCCAAAGTTATTTCTTTTGACATTGTCTTAGTCTTTTAGTTGCAAATCCAAGACTAAGGGTTGGGTTACCAAGCCTTTACCGAGCGTAAAACCAAATAAAAAACTGGGTTGGGATTTCAATTTTGTTTAGAACGGGTACCCGCTTTAATGGGTACCCATTTTAAAGCGATTACCCATTTAGGAATGAGATCTTGATCTAAGGCTTGAGACCTTGTTCCTAAATGGGTAACTGTATTTTTAAAAACAAGTACCCATTCCTTTCAACATTTTTTTGGGCCGAAACACCCCCTCTTTGTGAGCCCAACTTCTTGCACTTACCTTTTAGTTAACTAACAATATTCAAAAAGCTTACTAACTATATTAGTTGCCTCACATTAGGTGCCCAATACACCTTTAAATTTTTAACTAGAGGATAAGCCATTTTAGTTTGTTGTAGAGTGAGCTCTGGTGGTCTAGTTTTTTGAGATCACTTAACTTGGTCCTACATAGTGGGTTAGACTTGGAGGTAGATTCTATCTTTATATTCCAAACACAAGATCCTTCTTCACCTTCTAGGTACTCAAAAGAGACTATTCTCCTTGAGCTTGCTACTCCATTTCTCTCTTTCTAGCTATAGTGAAGTGGTCAAATTGGACATATGGTCTTTTTGAGGTAGAAACTAGTTCATTTAGTGTGTAAGTATTTTACTCTTCCTAAGTCACTAGATTGTGTTCCTAAGTAGATAGATTTGGTCTCATTGACATATTTTACATTTGATTGTCTAGGTTGTTGCTATTAGCTTGTTTGAGTAGAGGGATGACTTGTACTTGGTTTCTCTAAGGGCATGCAGTGGAGGTATGTGGGAATAAGCATGGATAATACCACAGGGATGTTTCCTCTACACAATTATTTTATATTATATTCAATCCCCTAACAAGGTTATAAGGAATTTGTTGAAGAGGAAGCTCAATAGGGACTAGCTCGTTCTAGGGTTGATTAGGATATTTATTAGGTTGAAATGGGGGCCTTTGTTGACATTTTTTTATTATTTTGAAGGCATTTATAGTCCCAACCTATGTAAATAAGGGCATTACCTAGTTGGGTGTGTGAGCATTTGGAAATTATGTTGTATTTTGAGAGTGATCACCTTATTGGTCATATTACTAAATAAACTCTATATTTTTTCATGCTCACTAGAGGCTGATGGCTTCTAGTAAAATGATACTTTAGGATTGAATTTTATAAATTGGGCTTGGGATTCATAGCATTTTGAAAGTTTCTAAATTCAACTCTTGAAATAGGTTGGTAAGGAGTTTGTATATTTTAGAACAAAGACACAGGGGACCAAGGGGCCAATCTCGCTATTTGGATTTAATAATTCTTAGTCATGTTGGTTGTCATAGGCATTTGTAGAATTTTTACTCCTTTGGAATTAACCATCATAGTAACATTAAACTTCATTTCTTTTAGATAACAAATGTAAGTCATACCTAATGGGGGTCAAAACTCCAACATAATCCTTTTCAAAATATTTTGAATTTTTTAATGAAGTCATTAGGTGTCTCCATAGGGCCCCTTTTGATAGTCATGACTTGCTTGAGTAGGGATGTAAAATATCTATTTTATTTGAATTTATTGATTGTGGTTGGACCCAACTAATTTGAATTTCTAGTTGAGAGGGCTACTAATGATTGATACTAATCTAGATATTTTCCTTTGAATGATGCAACTAAGTCTCATAACAATACTTTCCCTAGCAACAATGTGCACCATACAATGGTTCACTATATTGTGTAAGTGTTTTATGTGTGTAGACGAATCTTTCCACACAAAATATGGGAGATAACATAAGGAAACATTTGGGATGGCTCCCATATGGTAGGGGGAACATAAGGTATAAGAGGAACTCTAAATGTATTCCTTGTTACAAGGAAAATCCTTGTCGATTGTTGGGAAACCATGAGAGGATTAAATTGTGGAGTCTACAATTGAGGTTAGGACACATGTTGTTGTCTTCATCTTGGGATGAAAACACGGGGTTCTACTAATATACGTAGGTTGGTTTTTGTTGTAGACCTAGTAGAAGTTGTAAGGGTAATAGAATTTTGAGTTATTTTAGACAAAGTCACTAAGTGATGCTATAAAGTTTCAATAAGAAGAAGATTAAGATCTCAACTAAATCTTGATCTATGATGGGTTTAGGTTGCACTAGACACACTAGAAAATTGTTGTTGCTCAAATAATATAGTTACTCGTTGTAATGGTTGGGTGCACTCAATACCAGTGTCATACATTGATGATTTAACTAGCTTGTAAGTGTGGGACTTGACTCATATGGTAACCTCTAGGGTTGAAAGGATGACCCCTTATAGACATGCAATCAACTCCTTATGGTCGTTCAAGGAGGAAAAAAGAAAAGAGAAGAATGCAAATCCTATATTAAGGGGGTGACACACCAATAACATAATTTTCCTCAATGATCTATCATTAACACTTATAAAACACATGAATCATTGATCAACAAGAACATGCTATAGACATATCAAAGTATACATGGATCAATTGAATAATCATTCCATAACATAGCGCATCACCATAACAACAATAGTGATAACTGTTATACTAATATTCCTAAAAATACATGATCTTACATAGAAAAGAAGGCTTGAATGTTCCTAAAACGTGAGACAAGGTTAGATTGCTTAGGCTTAATATATAATTGAAGAAATACTATTGATAGATTCTTACATACCAAGCTTAATTACAAGCGTGAATATGCAAAGATCCATCTTGAGCCCTAAGCAAACAACTCCTATTTATACAAAATTAGGAAGGAAAAGAGAGAAAGGTGGAAGAAAATAGGATTAACAAAAAGGGAGAAAAATTCCCACAGATCCTAGTGAATTTAGGTGTAACTCGATGCAACCTAAAATTGCTACTCATGAGTTATCTATACTAGTTTTGTAATAAAATGAGATTATGTCTTGTTGAGTTAATTGCAAGGGGGTGGTCGTAGGTGTGATTTGTAGGACTAGCTGGTTCCTTTACTGCATTGCCAGCAAGTTGTAGTTTAAGTTCAAACTCTACCATATCTAGTACCTGAATAAGCAGACAAACCATGAATAGATCTAGGTGGGATCAAATTTGGCCATCCTTATCTTGGATCTCCTTTTTCACAGGGACCTTGTAGACTTCTGGCATGAGTAATGGCTACCAACATGGATCCTTTGGTAGGTAAATGACCACGTTTTCCTTGACGTTATGGCTGTGAAATACATTTGAAAGACCACAGCTTGCCGGGTGTCTCCCATGGCCAATAAAAATGTCTCGTCTGATGATATATCATTGAATGCTTCGTATACACATATTTTCCAGACTAGGTCCCACCTTGATGGAGTAACCAATAGCAAGTATAGGATGTTCCCAAGAAGGACTTAATTGTGATCTAGCCGTTGGAGTAGAGATGAATGACTGAAAAGAATGAATGAATGAATGTTTTTAATCACGTCCACGAGGCCAAGCAGCCTATGGGACCCAAAGATAGCAAGCGAAGAGACGTGAACCCCAGAAAATGCAAAAACCTATGTTTCTTTTTCTTTCTGCATCTTGGATCTTCTGCTGTGTATCTTGATCAGAAAATCTGCAAACCCTATTATCTTCTCTTCTTCAAACAGATCACCCAAATTGTTCCCTTTTAATGTCTTAGTATAATTGATCCGAATGTCCTTGTAAGCCGAACATTCCCTGATGTAGTGCCATTATGTCTCAACCACTCCTTGAGTGCAATATCTACACCTTCTGTCTGCCCACTCCTCTTTAGGTATCATCCACCTTCCGGTCTCACATCTAAGCTGGTGCGAACTTGTTCTAATCTGAGCTATCAACATTTTTGCTTTCCATTTTATTTCCATTCCGATGTAGGTCTTTTGTGTGTGGTCATGTGTAGGGTTAAAATGTTTGACATAGTATTCTTTCTTCCTCCCAAGTGGCCCTTTCCACATGCTTTCTTTGAACTTTCCTTGCACATACCTTTTTATTTCCCTATTGGCATTTGGACACTCACTTATGCTAATACCCCACTTGCTCATCCATTTGATATTCTGTTTCATCCACGTGCTCTTTCTTCTATCTAATTTTTCATTTGCTGCCATTTTTGGCCAGCGATGAGTCTCCATGTTATCTAGTCTTCTTAGATAGCTTAGCAACCGAGACATAGCAGACGCTTCAACAGGGAAAGCCCCGGCCTCAGCTAGAACAATCTCGTAAGGGACAGTAGATTTAATCCTGAGACTCTGTGTGATTAAATGTTTTTGTAATCTCTCTATCTGTCTCCACTTTTTTGCTGAGGTGTTGCTACCCCAAACTTCACAACCATATAGTACCACTAGAACAACTAAAAGCCCAAAAAGAGTTTTCTTTGTCTTCCAATCCCATAACTCGGCCCTTCTGCATCTATTTTGCAATGAGTGTAAAGCTTTCCATCCCCCTTGTATCCTCTTTGCTCTACACGTTTCCCAGCTGAGTTTGTTGTGGAAATCAAGGCCAAGATACTTATATTCATTGACCACCTGCAAGGGGCTGCCTTCAAAAACAAATTCCCTATGAACCTTCTTTCTCTTCAAGGTAAAGATCATGACCTTAGTTTTGGTAGTGTTCACTTGCATCCCCACCTGATGGCAAAAGAGCTCTAGCGCTTTTAAGTGTTCCTTCAAATCTTGTGCTGTTTTTGCCATTAAGACCAGATCATCCGCATATAAAAGCAGCTTTATGACATAATTGGTCAAGTAGACCCCACCCCCACCAAACTTATCGATCCACTCCTCTAATTTGTCAATGTATATCCCAAATAATGTAGGGGATAAAGGGCATCCCTGCTTGACCCCGATATCGCTTCCAAAACGTTCTGAAAATCCTTGTTTGGTTCGAATTTTGGCCCAAACCTGTTCATACAGCCTATGGACAGCAGCTCTATAGTGTATTGGAATTTCCAATTCTTCCATCCTACTCCATAATTTGCTCCTAGGAACCGTATCAAAAGCTTTCCTGAAGTCAACAAAGCAGCAAAAAACCTCCTCATAAAAGGTGGTCCATGATCAATCAGAACCGTCAACTGTAGTTATGAAGGATTATAAAAGAGATCAAAATGCCAGATAACTTGCTGTGGCAGCAATCTACTAAATTGAAATTAACATTTTACGAGGTAGTGTTAGCCTGGAATAAGGTGTTAACCAAAGGATTAGTGAATTGAAGGCATAAAAGGTGGTCCATGATCAATCAGAACCGTCAACTGTAGTTATGAAGGATTATAAAAGAGATCAAAATGCCAGATAACTTGCTGTGGCAGCAATCTACTAAATTGAAATTAACATTTTACGAGGTAGTGTTAGCCTGGAATAAGGTGTTAACCAAAGCATAAAGTTGACTGTCATTTTTTAGATTATAGCATTCAGTCGCATTATTTTCATGCATTAAAAACCATATAAATCAATTTATTTCTTGTTATTAATGTTCTTGAAATATGTGTTTCGAGTCTTTTTCATTGCTTTTTCCTGTTGGTTGACATCAATTTCCTGGGTCAGGCAACAATAAAAACTTGCATAAAATATAAAATAAATTCCATCCCTGACCTTTTTAAGCTCCGAGAAAGATGAGTGCAAGGTGTGAATACCAACACGTTCTTCTTAATTGAAGAGTTGCCGTCCATGCAATTATGAATTCAAATGTGTATCGTACCATTCACTTTTGCTGGATGTCAATAACTTGCATTAAAGGATTTGCGGATGTACTTGGACTTCTTTCTGTGTGATATGAAGAGATATGTTGATTATGGTGCCAAAGCTTTCTACTCCCAGACCACCTCGGAAATTGCATACAAATCTACTATTTAAGTTTGTTATTGTATCTTGTATTTTTTTGGTGTTTGTTGGAATATTAGGGTTTATATTGTAATACAGTTATCTTATATTATTGTTATTAAAATAATTATTTGTATTTTTAAGGATTGATAGTTTTTGGAAAGTTATTTCAGAAGGTTTTGGAAAAGTCATGTTTTGATATATTGAAGAGTAAATCAATAGTATGATTATTATTTGTTTTTTGTTTGTACTAAGCAAATATAGATGCCATTTTTCATTATGATATTAGAATTCACAAAATATTTGTTGAATGACAAGCAACCTTATTTTTAATAACCCTCAAATCCTTTTATTGCTGTTGCAATATGGATTCCATGCTCTCTATGTCTTTTTGAAATTATACCTTCCTTCCCAAACAAGTAAAAACTACATCTTAAAAATTTAAGAATTTTTTTGGGAACACAATTGGAAAACAATAAGAGAAAAATACATGGAAATAGAAAGGCTTCAAAAGGAAATGCAAATGATACAGTAGGAATAACTGACAATAGGATAAAAAATGGAGAGTGCAACATGGGTAGTGCAAACAACATGGTAAAAAAAGAGAATGTAATACAACACAGTGAGAAGCTTTATAGTATTTTTTAGGTTTTACAAAATTTTAAGAAATTATATAAAAATATATTTTTTGGTAAATATTGCAAACTTTTTTGGAGTGACAAGGTTGACATATATATATATATATATATAGTTTGTTAAATTTTGAGTGTTTTTGTTTAAAAATGTAGATTCCATTAGACAAGCATTCTAGTTTCAATTTTCATAACTAGAAAATGAAAATCCAAGTGCAATTGATGAATACAAACTTGTGGGAAATAGTAGATAGGATTGAGACACCACTTGCAGATGCAAATAAGTTACCAGATTAGCATAATGGAGTTGATAAAGCCAAAGTTATTATTGGTCTCACTCTTTCTAATTTTAAATTACATCATGTATATTTAGACAAATTATTAAAGAAAATTTGGGATAATTTGAATAAAATGGTTGGAGAAAAAATAGTTAATGCAAAGTTTTCCTTAAAAAACTTCTTTTTTATATTCAAGATGGAAGATATAATCACTATGTCAAATTATATAAGCAATTTAAGGTCTCTCATTAGACAACTAGTAGAAGTCAAATCTCTAATAGATGATGACAATGCTAGAACTATTTTGTAAACTATTTACCTTTTAAATACAATAATGTTATTTTTACTCATTCAAATAACTTCTCAAATTCTAAAAGATACAATTTTAGCTCTTTTAGTTGAAGAGAAGCAGGGAAAACTTTAGTGGGGAATCTTCGCCAATTGGTGAATAATTAAAATCGAGACCTCCAGAAATGACGAATAGTACAAGCTAAAAACAATGTTGAATTGCCAGGTTTTTACAAAAAAATAATTGTCGCGATTAATTCACCTATGTAAATGATGCGTCATTGAAACTGATTCGCCAGTAGTTTATACTATAATTACAAATATTAATTAAATTCGCCAGTAATATTATATTACTACCATTAATTTCGAGGCAATATCGCCACAATAATAAATTACCATTTAATTTTAGGGATATTTTAGCCTTGAATAGAGCTTTAATTTATTGCCGTCAAATCATCGATTATCATTTTAATTAGATGGCTGCAAGTTGATTCCGCGCCCTAATATGCACGTGCCTTTTAAAAGGCTTACTGAGGCCCGTAATTTGTTTTGGTCCACACGATTAAACCTAATCGGTTTAATCGTGTGGACCAAAACAAATTTCGGGCCTCAACAAGCCTTTTAAAAGGCACGCACGTATTAGGATGCAAAATTAGACCAAAACAAATTCTGAGCCTCAACAAGCCTTTTAAAAGGCACGTGCATATTAAGGCATGGAATCAACCTGCAGCCGTTTGATTAAAAAGCTAATCAATGGTAAAAATTTCACTTTTCATTTAGTCTTAATTTTAAAGTGATTTTTAAAAAATACTTAATTTATGTGTGCTCCAATGCATTTTTGATAATGAATTTATGCTTGGTGGCGAGGGGCTTTGCCCCTTGACCCCGCCTGTATCGCGATAGGAGTGCGCTGGGGCCACTGTCCTCGGACCCCGCAAGGGGGTGTTGCCCCCTCAACCCCCACAAGGGGGCTCTGCCTGCTTGACCCTGCCGGTGGCTGCCGCCCCCGGGCCCCTACTTCAATATTACAAAAAATAAAAAAAATATGGGGGAACTATGTTGACCAACTATGCAATTTTTTAAAGGGGAGATTCGCAATTGTAATTAATATTTTTAGTGATTATTCGCTAGGATTCACCACTGTGATTATTATTTTTACCAATTATTCATTAAGATTTGCCAATATTTTACAATTTTTTTTAATAATGTGCATAGATTCGCCAAGAAAATTAATATATATTTTTCAAATAAAAGGAAAGATTCGCTAGGATTTTACACCTTCGCCAAGGGGGGGGGGTGTTTCTTAAAGTTATCCCTAAAGTTGATTCTCAACATGAGAATGCGTTATACTTACGAAGCAATAATAGAATATTAGATGCAAACAAAGAAGAAATTGAATATTATTAATGTACTTATTAAGATAAAGGGTCACACACCTTAGAATTTATATAATTTGAGGCAGTAATATTTTCAAGTGAAAAATCTAAGATGAATAAAATGAATTTAACTTAGCCTATGTTGAGGATGAGGATTCACTAGATTCTTATGTTGATTTTTTTTGTTTTGTTTTGAAGATACTAGGTATAGATACCTATTTTAATAAGCCTTCATTTTTGGAGGTTAGAAGCATTAAAGGCTAGAGTGTTTTCATCTTCTTGAGTCAAAATATCACTTAGAGATGGTGCTTTATATGAGAAGCATATATTTTCCTTTTTTTTTATTCATGTTGACATAATTGAATAATGCATATATTATAAAGTTTTCTTTTTGAAGATAGGAAGGGATTTGATGAAATCAATATGGATTATTACCCTGATAGTTTGAGATTATGTGATCCTAGGAATTATGTACTCTTTCGAGAGTCATGAGATAACTTGATGGAGCACTGCAAATGTAACTCAAAACAAATTGTTGTCCAATTATTTATGAGATCTATGGTTCAAGATTTTGGGTAGGTGGTAATATGGAACTCAATAAACCAGCTTAGAAGCTACACCCTTTTGAGGGAACTACAAGACAACTTGATAGAGTTCCACTTAGTTCAAGAATTACTTAAAAAATATATATTCTAAAGAATATGTATTTAATTTTTATTGATAGGCATGTTATGTTGTGTATAATTTGAAATTTAAGGTGGGTGTTGGAATATTAAGGTTTACATTATAATAAAGTCACCTTGGTGACTTGTGGTTTATGATTGTTGTTAAAATAATTAGTTGCATTCCTATAGGTTAGTAGTTCGAGAAGTTTTGTTGGAAAGACTTTATACAAGAAATATTATGCTACACTCAATAGTAAATCAATAATAAGATTATTATATGTTTTTTTTTTAACTAGATGCAAATGTATATGCCATTTTCTATTAGTATTTTTACAAATCCATAGATGGTTTTTGATGTATCACATTTCCCTATTTATGGGAGTCAATATCAACATATTCCCAGAGTGCAAATTTCCTCATTACCTATTACTTAATATTATTTTCAAAAGAAAATAAAGGAAGGGTTTGAAGAGGTCTTGAAATTAGAGAAAAGGATTTCCTTCTCTCCTCAATTCTAGATTTGAATGCTCAAGAATATGAGGTCTTAGAGTGAGATATATAATGATATATTTTCTTTTCAATTGAGTTCTCTAGTTTTGAATGTTGATATAAATGGTCTTAGAATGCTAGAAAGAAAAGGGTGCCTTACTTCTTCAATTGAATACTTTGTATTTGAATGGTTAGGCAAATGAAACATTAAATTATAAAAATTAAAACATTATTGTCTCTTCTTAATTAGGTACTTTAGATTTGAATTGTCAAGGAAATGCAAGAACTTTGTGTTGATGGTCTAAATTTCTATTCAGGATAAGTGCATAACACATGACCACCAAGCTTGGAAATCCTCACAAATGTGTGATAGGTATTGAGTCCATCTCCAAGATTACAAGGCTATCTTCTTATCTATTCTACTTAATCCTAATTACTACTAGGAAAAGAGAAAGTGATGCGAGAAATTAAATAACATGAAAGAAAAAGGCTCATGCAAAATATGTTTTCCTTTATAACCAAGACAAAGATTTGTAACTCATGGTACAATACTCAAACTAAATAATAACAATAATACACATATGCCTCAAACGAATTCATACTATAGTAAATTATTCACTATATGTGTCAAATTCATTGTGCCTTATTTGTGATCAAGGAATAATACTTTGTGGGATTGGTGGATCATCCATGTTTCCCAAATTTAAAGTTTTTTTGTGTTTAGTGTGGCTTGACAAGTGTTTTAAGTGTCAATGCTCATGTGCCATTGGATGTGCTGAGTAAGATGAATATCTAACAACTCACAAGGATTTTTTCTATTAAAAATGGATTCAATTATGAAGCCCCACAATTGGTCCACAATTGTTAGTTTCATTTTAATTGGAAAAAATGTCACATGTGCCAATGGGCCCCACTCATTCCAATAGTTCTAGTATGTTAGTTGTGCTATAAAAACTTCCATATGACACACTTTGGGGAGTTCTTGAAAGCTAAAGTGCTAATCTCTATTTGGGATAGTGTGAACCATTTGATTTTCCACCACAAGTTCATCCAAATATCTATAAGATGCATGTCGACTCCATCATAAATCTTCCAAGTGATATTCCATGGTAGCATAGTTTTTATATCACAACTTTTTTATAATATGCATAAGCTATCCTACATCTCTAGAGTAGTTTGGGCAAGGTTTATCACATCTCAAATTCAAAATCCATCATAGATACCAATCTAGCATTGAAGGCCAATCAACCTTTTTCCTATGTAACACACAATAGAGGAATTCATCTACCTAGAGCTACATAGTGTAGTATTGTGATATAATTCATTGATCATGTACCCATGGCCTACATAGTAGAATTTACCCGTAAAAAAAAGACTTCAAGGTGTCAAATCCATAGAGATGTCACTCCCTCCTTATCCAATCTATAATTTTAAATTCTTGTTTTGGTGAAGATCCTATTATGAATTAGGATTTCTGTCTACAAATAGTGGCTTGCATGCCTAATATCTATTGGAGAATGCCAATATTAGAGAGCTTGAATTTGATAACCTTCCACAAATGAAACTATGAACACAATAGTATGTTTATCAATATAAAATGAAGAGTGTATAATACAATGATCAATACTTGCATATATAGGCAAGGATGAGGAGGTGATAATGTAGGAGTGAAACTCTAACTACCCTCGAAAGGTGGGACACTTGTGAGCTCACTTGACAAGAGTGTGAGAAAGTGTCAATAGGTGTCTCAAGTCATTAGGGCACATTTCTCAACCATATGAAGTGAGACAAAAGCAAAAGAAACCTAAGTAAACTTAATCAAGGTGTGAATAGGTCAATCCTAAAGATGTGATTAGCTAACTAGATATGATAATGACTCTATTTACACTAACAATATCAAGTTAGATGCAATTTTCTATAGTTTATATCTCTAGTTTGATGTGTAAACTAAGCCTTAAGTTGGATGATGTATAGAAAATATTTTGAGCCTAATATATGATCTTAATATTTATCTTCTCATAGTGATGTAGGGGAGTCTCTATGTATGTTTCTAGAGTTTATGTATTTTGTGTATGATTCAATTGATCTTATGAACATTAAAACAAGAAATTTCTATTCCAATATTTTCAATTCTTGTCTATGCTTTTGAGTTGACTATTACATGCCTTATACATTTGTATTCTCTTCATTATGTCCAATAGGAAGAATTATTGGATATGACTAGCTTTATTGAAAAGGGAGAAAAATTCCCACAAGTTCTAGAGAAGTTAGATGTAACTCGATGCAACCTAAAATTGCTACTCATGGGCTATCCATACTAGTTTTGTAATAAAATGAGATTATGTCTTGTTGAGTTAATTGCAAGGGGGTGGCTGTAGGTGTGATTTGTAGGACTAACTGGTTTCCTTTACTGCATTGCCAGCAAGTTGTAGTTTAAGTTCAAACTCTACCATATCTAGTACTTGGATAAGTAGACAAACCATGAATAGATCTAGGTGGGATCAAATTTGGTCATCCATATCTTGGATCTCCTTTTTCACAGGGACCTTGTAGACTTATAGCATGAGTAATGGCTGTACCAACATGCATCCTTTGGTAGTCAAATGCCCACGTTTACCTTGAGGCTATGGATGCGAATTAACACATTTGAAAGACCAGAACTTGCCGAGTGTCTCCTATGGCCAATCAAAATGGCATGTCTGATGTTATATCATTGAATGCTTCGTGTACACATATTTTCCAGACTAGGTCCCACCTTGATGGAATAACCAACAGGAAGTCTAAGATGTTCCCAAGAAGAGCTTAGTTGTGATGTCTTTTGAGCCGTTGGAGTAGAGATGAGTGACTGGCAAGAATTGAAGGCATAAAATGTGGTCCATGATCCATCAGATCTGTCAATTGTAGTTATAATGGATTATAAAAGAGATCAAAATGCCAGATAACTTGCTGTGGTAGCAATCTACTAAATTGAAAAAAATTCAAAGTCTTTTTCTTTGCTTTTTCCTGGTGGTTGGCAACAATTTCCTATAAGGTCAGGCAACAACAAAAATTTGCATGAAATAAAAAATAAATTCGACATCTAATCATTTTAAGCTCTGAGAAAAATGAGTGCAAGGTGTCGATACCAACACATTCTTCTTAATTTAAGAGTTGGCATCCATATAATTATGAATTCCCATGCCTGTCGTACCATTTACCTTTTCTGGATGTCAGCTACTTACATTAAAGGACTTGTGGATGTATTTGGAGTCCTTTCTGTGCGAAATGAAGAGAAATGTTGATTATGGTGGCAAAGCTTTCTAGTGCCAAACTTTCTTGGAAATTGCATACAATTCTACTATTTAAGTTTGTTATTATATCTTTTATTATTGGTGTTTGATATGAATATTACCTAGGGTTTATACTGTAATAAAGTTATATTAATGTTGTTGAAATAGTTAGTTGCATTTTTGCAGATTAATAGTTTTTGGAAAGTTATATTAAAAGGATTTTGGAAAAGTCCTTGTGTGATATATTGAAGAGTAATTTGATAATATGATTATTATTTGTTTTCAATTTTTATTATGCAAATATATAGATGTCATTTTTCATTATGATATTAGAGCACATGAAATATTTGTTGAATGACAAGTAATCTTATTTTTTATAACCTGAAAGTCTTTTTATTATTGTTGCGTTGTGGATTCCTTTTGTATGTTTCGTATATCTAGGCACTCAATGTATGTAAGGATTTGTTTTAATTCTAAAGAAATTGGGAAATATTTTCATGAATAGAGAATGATTTCCAATGGGAGGAATTATTGGGTATGACTAGCCCTATTAACAAGTTCATGTTCTATTAATTACCTAATAGTTATTAGGTAAGGGCTAATTGTGATCTGACCACCACCATTCTATTCATTTATGAGATTTAGGCCTAGGGAACCACTTGAAAATTCATGGCATCAAATGATTTAATCAAGTCCTAGAGTCAATGCCTATACATCTTCATTAGGAGGTTCTTTCCTAGGCATCATCTCCTCACTTGATAATAAGTTTAATGTCCTAGAATATTTGTAATAATTTGAATCCCATCTTATTGTCCAACTAGAGTCCATGGGTCAATGATTCATACTATACTATGTTATTAGAACAATTGAGATATAGCTAGTAAGTTTGTAGGATCTTATAACTACTTGAGGAAATTAGACATACATCAAATTTGACTCCAACTTGGGACTTAAAATTGTTAAATTAAAGTTTCCACATCTTGATTAAATCTTTATTTTCTTTAGTCACCTAAAAGATAAGAAATTACTCCTAATGAATGATGTATGTTCTTAAAAATGTCTCCTCAAATAGTCCTTAGGTATAGTTGTCTTTGCTATCTATTGTTCGATATTCATCATGTTCTTCATTTGGAACCTATTTAGGGTGATCCCACAATAGTGGTTTACACTTTTTGGCCTAACTGGACACTGATATATATATTTTTTAACACAATCTCCACATTCGGGCACCTATAGCGATTAAACCGTAAGGAATTTGAAGATGATGTAAACTAGAGTCTTGTCATATTTTGTCTGCAGATTCTAAAAATATATATTTTAATTTTTTTGGAATCAGATTGCACTTCTTTTTCCATCTCCCACAAAAATTGGTTTTTTTCAAAAAACACCATTTTTAAAAAGTGACGCACACCGTATAACGCATAACTTTTTTTCCATGAAGGATAAAATTCCAATTCTTTCAAATTTAGATTTATAACTCCG